>VXAX01007760.1:0-121774 GCA_013399835.1 Leptocoma aspasia | reverse complement strand
ACACACTGGAACAGGTTGTCCAGAGAGGTTGCCGAGTCTCCCTCACTGGAGATATTCAAGAACTGTCGGGACTCAATAGCGTGCCGCGTGCTCTGGGATGCGTCTGCCTGAGCAGGGAGGCTGGACCACCGCCTCCCTGCTCAGGCAGACTCTGGACTTGAACCTTAAAGACCACTGGACTCCTGGTCCCTTCCAGCCTGACCCATNCCCCGCGACACATGCCGCTGCTGCCGGGCCGCTCCTAGCGCCGCTGCCGGGCCGAGCGAGCGAGGGAGCGGGCGGTGAGCGGGCGGCGGCGCGGAGCTCTGGCCGGGCAGTGAGGGACGGCGGCGGCGGCGGGCGGGCGTGCATGGATCCCCGCGTGGCCTGGATCCAGCCCGAGCAGAAAGGACCCGCGAATGCGCTGTGGATGCAGATCTGGGAGACCTCGCAGGGCGTGGGGGGCCGGGGCGGCGCCAGCTTCCCGCACTACCTCTGCCTCAACTCCCCGGCGCTGGACTCCGCCGCCTCTCCGCCCCGCGGGCACGGCTGCGTGCGGCTCGGGGCGCCCGGCGCCTGCTGCTCCTCTTCCTCGCCGCCTTCGCCTTCGCCTTCCCCGCCGGCCCTGCTGACCGGACTGGTGCCCGCTGTCCCCGGCGGCCCCGCGGCGGTGAACGGCGGCGGCGAGGGAGGGCGGCGGCTGCAGAAGTCGCCTTCCGTGTCTTCCTCGTCCTCCTGCTCGTCGGTGGAGTCCGGCACCGAGAGCCCCGGCTTCTCCTCCTCGGGATCGTGCAGCGGTGGCGGAGGCGGCGGCTCCTCCTCTTCCTCCGGCGGCCCCCGGGCGGTGGCGGTGGCTCCTCCCGGGCTGCTGGGCAGCGGGGCTGGACCCGGGGAGTTTTTTAACTTCCACGAGAACAAAGTGAACGCTGTGAATGGGCACCACCAGCCGCCGCACCCGGCGCGCAGCCCGCACCCACCCACGGCGTCTCCCCAGCAGCACCAGTACCACCCGGGCCGCAGGAAACGGGAAAATAAAGCCAGCACCTATGGGATGAATTACCTGCTCTCCGGCAGCCGCGGCGTCGCCGTCAACAGCTCCCCCCACCAGCAGCGGCAGCCGCCTCAGCCAGCGCTGCAGAGCCCCGGCACCCCCTGGAAGACCAGGAAATACAGCCCGGGCGTGCAGGGGTGAGCAGCCGGGGCCCCGGGGGCTGCTGCAGCTCCAGAGGGAAGGGGAGCCTCGGCCGCCTCCTGCGGCCCCTCCGGGAAGGGGGGCGGTGGGTTGGGATCGCACGAACTCCTCTGGAGCCGGCCGCGGCAGGGAGGCCGATGGTAGCGGATGGCGGGGCACAAACCCGTGCCCTTTTGTAAATCACCTTGGTCTGTGCCGGCTGGGTGGTTCTTGGCCGAAGCAGCGATTCAGGCAGTGCGGAGGAACTCGTAGATACAGGGGGTTGGTTAGGCCTTAACCTTGTAATAGGTTGAGAGGTGAAGTTGTCAGGCCATTATCAGAGGTCACCTACAGTAATTAAAGCAAGGATGTGTGCAGGATGCTTGTCAGAGCTACCAGGTGTCAATTCAGATTGTAAGGGGGAAGTGGAAGGCTTCCGTTCAGAGGAACTCAAAACCTTTGTGTTAATTTTTAAATGCCTCTGCTTAGGCTGCAGCAAGCTGGTTAGCTTGGGGAGTGTTAGCAACACCACTTGAAAGGGAGCTGCCGAGTTCTGTCTGAGATAGACATGAAAGTCAGTGTGGTCTTAGAACATTTCTCTCAAGTGTGTTTTAGCTATAGGATAAGTTGAGCCAGCCAATACCTGTACAGAAATCCTGTCTTTTTGAAGAGAACGGTTTTATGAAGCTTACCCTATCTTGTAAGCCACACCTAGTATAAATGGGTAGTTAGTAAGGCCGAGTATTGTTTGATCTGATTGGCATGGAGAAGGGACTAAAATTGAGCAAAGCGTGTCTATGAGATTGCTGTGTTTCACCTGTCAAATTTCAGTCAATCAAGGGAAATGTTATTTTCTAAAGTTAAGGTTATTTTATTATTGGAAAAAGTGCTAGCTTTGACTGACTGTAGCAGATTTCTGAGGTCACTTCAAAAATAGTTTCTTGGAACATCCTAGCATCAAGACCCTTGGATGCCTGTGTAGTAAAGACACTGCATATTTGTAGAGGGAAAATAGCTAAAGATAACAGGGTATGAGCTGGGGATTTTTAATTGAGAGATTTAACTTAATTGACAGTGTCTTCCTTTTCTCTTTTGTGTAGTACTGTCAGGTACTGAGTATGTTAAAAGTTATGAAGGAGTATTAAAATATATTTTTAAAGTTCTATATTTGCAAACCATAACCTCAAGAGGGGGAGGACAAGACTTGTGACTACTGCTTTTTAATTCCAGACTGACACTGAAATTTCAAATTTTTTACAGGAAGCTAGAATTTGAATCTTCAAGAGGTGTCTTGTGCTGGGAGCTTTGAGTCCTATACTAAGAAGTTTCTTTGTCTCAAGATCCAATAGCATCTTTAAAATAGTGTGAAGTTTTTTTTTTGTTTGTTTTTGTAGAGATGTGGTGGAGCACTGAGTTAACTTTTTAATTTAAGTCAACTCGGTGTGAGGCAGATCTCCAGGCAGGTGGAGGAAGGAGCAGCCTGAGTTCACCCAGCAAGTCAATGGCAAAGCTGTGAATCAAATCTGTGCGTGGCAAGTTCTGTCCTGTAGCCGTTAGGCAGCACCACCTATGCCATTCACATAACTTTATTTTTCATCTTCTGTCCTTCTGTTTCCTTTTAGCTTTCCTGTAGCAGTGGCTATGCCGCTCTTCAAGCAGGAGTTTATAGAGAATCCATACGCAAGAAAATTGTTTAGCCGAGATTCAGCTGCACCATTCAACTCTGTGATCTAGGTGGCTCTTTTGCTGATGTGTTAATGACAAATTTTTTGCTAAATATCTTTGAAAGTGGAAGCTGTGTTTCCTGATCTTCTGTCAAGGATCTCTGTTATAAAAGTGATTCTGGCAGTGGGATGCCGGTAACTGCAGCATGTGCGATCCTGTAGTTCCAGAGCATTCCTTAAAGTAGCAGGGAACTAACTAGTGCTGAAGGAGAGCATGAATCTTGAAACCATAGACCTAAATATGACAAACAGTTTCTGCCTTAAAGTTTGAGTTCTGTTACCCAAGGTGAATCTTGAACAAGTGTATATTCTTAAACAATTTTCTCTTTAGTAATTTTTTATGAAGTGCTTGCATGATTGAAATGAGAATACAGTCACTGATGGGTTTAGGTATCTGTCTTCTGCAGTAATTCCCGTTTACTGGTGAGTGTAACTTTTTCCTGAAGCCTGGCTGGTGTGTTGTTTGGCAATTCAAATAAAAACGCACTGAAAAGCCTGGGATGGGGATAGATCCCTAGAGGAGTTTCTTGTGGATCCCTTATGTTCCTTTAGTTGCCTCCTGTTCCCTGGAACTGTCAGCCGGGTCCTGAAGTATCAGTTTGGTAACTCATCATCTGTTGACAAAGCATCTTCAGTGTTGCCATACTGGTATATGCAACTGTTGAAAAACGTGGTCCTGAAAATCTTCAGCTGCAGTCTGGTTTGGGCATTGATTATAGGAAGAAGGATTTGATCATAAGTGCTCTTATGCTTATCCTATCCATACAGGAATGGTAGAGTTTACTCTGCTGTGAATGTTGTTCCTAAAAGAATGCTTTTCTACAACATGCTGAAATTTCCAAGTGATACGCAGTGGCTCACAGTGTTACTGTATTGTCTTTTGGTAACAGAGTTAGCAGGGTAATCTGTTAGCCCTCTCCCAGGCTGCAGTTGTACTTCTGATGAATTGCCTGCGTGCTTTGTGCCTCCTGCTTTCTCATTCAGAGCTGAGGGTGGTCTGTAGCACTGCAAGTCATAGTTTTATTCACACTGCTCATAGTCAGTGGCTTTGTGGTAGTAGGTGTGGTGATGTTTAGGAGTACTGTATAAATGCTGTGTTTTCTTCTGTTTTATATACATAATTCCTTTTTTTCCAGTGGCCTCGTGCTTTCACTGCTTTGATAGCAGCGTGGCAGTCTTTGTAAAGGAAATTTTTCCCATAGAACACAAGTGTGAAAAGCTGTGTTTGATTAGATTTCATCCTAAAGCTCTTCTTTTGCATGTCCCAGATTGTCCCGTGTCATGCTTTTACAAAATTTTGGAAAGTAAGGAGTGAGGAGATTGAAGCCATATTTATTCCAGTGCTTCAACAGAGTGATTAATATAGTAACAGTGTAAATTCCTATGTGTCTGGCTTTAGTTTAGGGCTACGGATGACAAAATGATTGGTTTCAGATGCAAGGCAGAGAAGTGTCTTTTAATATTATGAGGTTAATTTACACAGTTCTGACTGATGTTCAGAACTACATGTTATTTCTTGGTACTGTAAAATATCCTCTTGTGTGGTTTAAAGCTACATCTAGCCTCTTAGGGTGTGCATTCTTTGTTCAGCAAATACCTTCTGTTTCTGTAAAGTCAGTATCTTAAATATATCTGAGTAATTTAAGCATCCAGAGAGTTTAAAAGTGCTCAAATATTACTTCAAAAGATGGCATCAAGCTGTTCTAAACTTTTTGCTAAGTCCTCCACTGCTTTTGTTTAGATGGTGTGCTTTCTCTGAAGATGTAGCTTGTGAATAGTATAAAATCACATCAGATTTAATTATTTTGCTTCTTAATATGAATTTAAGGAAGTAAGTAAAGAATTAAGGCATTTTTAACAATATGAGTCTGTTCTGCTTAATACTTTCAACTAAGTGTTCAGTCTAACTGTAAATGTTGAATGAGATTACTGCTGAAATACCTTAAATATCTGCTTGGCACATTACAGTGCTGTGCAGAAACAACAGAACTAGCTTGTTGAGGATTAGTTTGGGTACCAGACCTGTTATGATACATTTGGAATAGTTGTCTGCCTGGGCTAATTAGTGTTGCATAGTGTCTGATGACTTCCTGCATTCATTTTTCCCCTGTATAGCTGTTGTCTTTAACTCTCTCTTGATAATGACACACAAGTTCTGCTGCAGAGTACGGGAGCACCAAGAGCTCAGCATTTCCTCATGCTGAAGGAGGATTCAGAGCAGCATTCCCCGATGACTACAACAGGTACCTGGGGAGAGTTTTCCTAAGCAGGGTAAGCTTATGACCGTGCTTCCACAGAAGACTTGTTTCAGTGTTCACCAGTTTGCAGCTGAATGATACTGTGCACAAAGGGTGATGTCTAGAGATCTGGTGGTGCACCTCTATGCTAAGCCTATATTAGGTTGTCGTTATTTCTTCGCCTGTATGCAGTGTTTCTAATTCCAGTCTTGCAGGGGTTTTTTTTACATTTTTGATATATTTTAGAACTTTAACTAAGATAAATTTAATTACAGTTTAGTGCAATGCACTATTAAAAATCCATTGCATTCAGGGCTGTGCATAGCTCCGGTTGCATGTTTGTCAACCCTTTCTTATTATCCTGCTGTCAGAGCTGTCAGATACAAGTTAATGTGTGGGCATGCCACATTCTCAGCCCCTTCTGCAAATTTTGTTTTCTTCTGCTTTGAGCTGAAAGAATGTAGACTTTGGAAATGCTCTGGAGCCTTTACTGTCTGCAGTGAGATGTCCAGCTCTTGTAAGGGCTTTAGGGGCCTCCCGAGGGTGGTTATTCTTAACGTCTCCCTGTGCTTAACAGTGCTGTCTTGCTCCAACACCTTCTAGTAAAGAAAGAACACAGTGGGCTATGCTTCACCCACACTGCTGTCCAGTCCTTGGTGTCTGCTCTCTGTGGTGCTAGGTGGGCACCTGTAGTGGAGGTGTTAATGTAGGAGGCAGGTCATGCTGGCATGGTACACTCAATCCTTGTTTTGCTTGACTATAGGGTTAGGTAGAACTAGGCAGTATATGCTGGAGTGTCTGCAAGGAGAAGTGTGGAAGTAGTTGCCTGTTGGAGTAAATTTCTGGAGAGAGCATCAGGATATAGTTAAATGGGTTGTTTTCATGCTTGAAGGTTGGTATAAAGGAAAGTTCCAGGGTAGCTGCTGGATGAATTGTCAGAAGAACAGAACATCTCTTTTTTTCTGTGGTCAAGTAAGTTGCCTTGGAAAAGCACAAAGTTTCCATGCAAAGTGGATACCTTGTGTAGAGCTAGAGACTGATGCTTTTGGGAGTGGAATGAGAGGAATGCTTTGGCAGCAGTAGGCTCCAGAGGTACTAAGAAGTCAGAAAGGCTGAGCTATAGCCTTTCTGTAGATGTGTAGATGTAGTAAAACATGAGAAAGCCTTGCATGACAGGTGCTCACTCTATGTGTAACGAGAATGGGCATGTTTGGAGCAGTTTAATCCTGGAATCAGCTTCATGGTGTTTTTGCCAGTTGTTAGGCTTTGGCAGAGACAGCTGGCACTAAGAACATCAACAGCTGTGCTGGGTGAGACCCTTAGAGGCCAGTGCCAAATATTGGGAAAAGAATATATCAACATGAGCTTGTGGTGATATTTTCTGGAAGCATCTCCCAGCTTTAAATTATCTGTGGTTCTTGGACTACCTGGGCTATAGGCAGTGCATTGTTATGCTTATTGTAGATTTTGTGTCTGAATGTGTCTTGCCTTGATCTTTCATGATCTGGGATTAGCAATGACCTGTGGGAAGATATTCCTCAGTAAAGCTATGCATTATGTAATGATTTTTTTTTTTTAATCCTGAGGTTGTCACTAGGGTTGTAGTGGCTGCCAGTTGCAGGTCTGTGCATTACAGAGGCAGACCATGAGTGCTTTTTGCAGGGGACTTGAAAAAGGAGGAGGGGGGAGATTGAATCACCTGACAGTTGTTTGTTTTCTAGTCTGTTAAATAATTTCTTGTATTGTTTCCTGCCTCTGGATGTTTTATCTTCTCTGTATGCTTTGCAGTCCCTGTTTTATCTTTGGGACTCATACGAACCATACCTGTGTGTGACAGTGCGACAGTATTCCTGCATCTTGGGCTATCTTGTTCTATCTTGTACTTTGTCTTCTGATTACTAACATGGGACTTGCCTGATGTTTTTGTGCTTTGGGGCTTCACCTGTGATCTTCCTTGAGTATGGAATCTAAGAGTTCCAGCTGCTTGTTTCCTGTTTAAAACATTCCTTTAGATAAAGGAATGAATATGAAGGGTCTTTCCCCTCATCCCATGTCAGCTTAGTTTCTTCATAAGCCTGCATAAGGGCGTATGGGGCCGTGGTCAAATGCCATTTGGAAATCCAAGAAAATAATAGATTTTTCCTGTGTGGTTTTCTGATTCTTCCAAGTAGCTCTGAATGGTGTTTTTTTAAGACCAAATATACTTCCAGACCAAATATACTGGAAATATACTTCCATTTATAATAGTTACGTTAGCACCTTGATATAGTCATAGCTATTAATTTATTGCATTGATTCTACTTTAGGCTACTTTGACTATTTTGAATGTCAAAGCTAATCCTTTTAAATTAAAAAAAGAAAGCTATTGTTCTGGTACAAATGCCGTATCAAGTGAGTGTGACTTTTGGTGAATACTGAATTACCAGGAATAGGTTTTGCTCTTAAAGATTTTGGGCCAAATTCTTCCTTCATAGTTGTAGATGAGGGAAGTCTCTGAGGAATTAAGAAAAATCAAATGCTAGCTTCTCTACATATCATGCACTGGGATTGCTTAACTTTCTCTGTACTGATCACTTAATTCACTTAACAGAAGCAGGTTTTTGGGCTCTTTAACTAGTTTAGCCTTTCTCAATCATAGCTTTGCATCTCGTTAAGTTGTTCCTCATAATCATTTTTGGTATCCTTAATCTTCCAATCCTCTTTTTCTGCTTTGTACATGACTTAAGGATTTCTGAAGACATCTTCTGATGGAATCCTATGACAAAGTAGTAAAAGCTCTTTTTTTTGCCCTAAAACCTGATTAGTGATGCACACTAAACAACCAGTGTGATATCTTTACAAGACTCTGAACCACATCGTTCTTTTGGTTATGATTTTAAAGGAGCTTCCTCTATTGTATGGAAAACTGCAGCAGTACTTAAATCCAGAAAAGACTTTTCTAGCTTTTTTTGCCTTGCAGAGATGCTGACTTTGAGTGTGAAGGGTTTGTTGCCCATAGTGCAACAAATGATGGGTGCGTTTTGAGTTAGAGTCTGCTGCTCAGAATTGTGTCAAGAGTTGCTTCTCTTTAATGTTTCAGTGGCTAACCTGATGTAACGAATACCTGATCTACACGGGCATAATTAGTTTCCCATCACTAATGCGTTTCTGCTGTTGCAGTGTGGCTTGTCTGGGATGTTAATCGCTTGCTATCTTTGAGCATTTGGAAAAGAAGGGTATTAAGACAGGAATTTTGGGGTTTAGTGGTTCTATTTATTGGCATAGCAATCTTGCTGATTCAAGGTTTAACATGTGGCATTCTCCTTCACTGGTGCAACAAAGTGATTGTGATCTTTTCTTGGTGGTGTAGGGAAGTCCATCAGTCCAAGGCAGGAGTAATGCACTTCAGAAGATTATGGAGTGGATCTACATTGCCATGTATTAAATTGGAGATGTACATCTGCTTATTTTTAATTTTAGGATGCAGCTTTTTCAGAGCCCATCCAGCCATTAATAAGGTAATTGGTTGAGTTTTGTTGGATTGATATAGTTTGCAAAAATAGATTAGTTTCTGATTTTCTTCAAAATCCAGTCAAATTCTGTTACTTAGGTCTGGAAATTTGCAGTGTAAATCAGTCCAACAAACTTAGTTTCTTGAGTACATCAACTGTCAAGGTGTTCCTAAGAGGCAAAATCTAATTGGCAAGAAACCTGGGCTGAAGTTAGGATGGGCTCTGACTTGCATGACTGTGGGGCAAAGAAAAAGCTTAGAGAGGAAATAAGAACAACATGATCTCTTGTGGAAAAGGTACAGTGTATTTTATAAATTACTCTTTGGTCTGTGGGTGAGAACAAATTACTTTTTTTCTTCCAATCTCTCCTTTGTAGCTAACTTACAAAGTAAGCTCAATTCTTATTTGAGTTTGGTATTTAGGGTACCTGTCTGTAAAACATTTCACAGCTCTGATTCATAAGTTCTATATAGTTATTTTTTTTATTCTGCCAGTCATTGTAGTTTACTGCCTTCCATACAATTACAGTGACAAAGTTAATTGCTGTCTGAATAATGTAGTAGTATGAGACTGATTTGGTGCAGGAGTATGGTCTGTGAATGTAGCACTGGGTTTTTGTAGTTTCTCTCATCTGTAAGCTTAGAACGTTGCATAGGGCATAGAGTAGTACTGCCTGAGCCTTACTGGTGTTGAGGAGGACTAGTATACAAAGGTAAAGGCATCTGATGGGTGTTGTGAGTGGGAATGTGAAGAATTGTAGTTAATCTCTTCTTGGTCATAGTTGTATTTTAGCCCCTTTTTGCAGATGTCTTAATCTTAGATCATATTGGGAGAAGTCTGTCCCAGAATGCATTATTGCTTTCACACTCTCTCCCTCCCTCTGTCTCTGTCTCTCTCTCTCTCTCTCTCTCTCTCTGTGTGTATGTATATATATAGATAGATAGATATCTCCTTCTTTATTTCACTGAACTGTGTTCCTTGGTTTTAGACTTTAAGACTGATTGACTGATTTCAACCATTGAATGCATTTGGTTGTTGTAGTGTGAGATTTCACCTGCGTTTCCATGATAATGCAATTGTGCTTTGCCCTAGTCATAGGTGAAGGTACAGTTCAACAGATTTCCAAAATATGTGCAGTGGCTGATGTGCATTTCATCATTTAGTCTCGAGACAGTGAAGTCACATGTGTTTTGGAATTTGTGCTTCATTGAAGGAATGTATTCTTTGACTTGTAACCTTTATTTCAACAGAGATTCTTTTGAGATGCTGCCTATAGTTCCCCATTTCTTTACCTCCATTTTCTACACACCCCTAGTATTAGATCCCCGTGCTTAACTGTGGCATCTATTCTTGCCTTTTATAGGGATTCTTGGATGATGTGTTAGCCTTCAGCTAGAAAAATATTCATTCTAGTAAGTAAAGAATATGTTTTTAAAAAGTGTTAGTTGTTCTACGTGAAAGATGCAATCATGTTTGTATCTGTTCCTTTAGAATAAATAAATGTGCTTAGTAGTGTAGTCATGTTGTAAAGGAACCAGATGCTTACTTGGGGGAACAAAGTCTCTGTAGGTTTTAATTTACCTTCTAGTTTGTTGATGATGTTTGAGAATTTAGTTTCATTGCATTGAAGTTAGCCCTTGAAGTAATAAGTCAATCTTATGTATAATAATGTTTGCAGTAAATGAATAAAATGAATGATCTCCTTTCTTAGAAACCTGTATTTGAGGAAAAACATTGCAGAAGTCTGAGAATGTCACCTGAGTGTTGTTTCAACCTAGAGACTAGAAGAGGGGCTGCCTTTCCTAAAACGGTGGAAGGGATAATTTTTTGATAAACAGAAGGTGTTAATTCTGTTGCAGTAGTTCAGCCTGTAAGCAGCAGATGCTTGCTGTGCTTAGCAGCAATAACATCAGTGAATGGTAGGTTCCTCCAGGCTGTTAAAATTAGCAACCTGAATAATGTAGCAAGTACAAGTAGCCTCTCTTCTGCATTCCTGTGTTCTAATCTTTGCTATCTTATATTAGGTAAGAGTACAGTTATAGCTTACCAACAAGTTTCTTTCCCAGTATTTCTAAAAATACAGTAAAGCTGTCTTGTGAAAAAGTTGATTAAAAGGCCTACATTTGCTAGTAAAGTAATATGATAGGCATCTTAAAATGTTACAGGAGATTGCTAGGTGCTGTGATACTGTTGAGAATCCGAATTCTTTAAGAAGCTAGAAGGAAATTGAGAAGACTGACTTGTCTATATGTTGAAGGAAGTTCTATTAAAAAAAAGAAGAGTTAGGATGTTACTTGTATCTGCATGCACATCGTGTGCTGCAGATGGAAATTGTGTTCCTAATGGTTAAAATACTGTCACAGTCCTGACTTAAAAAGTGCTTATGAAATCATAGAGGCTACGTGGACAAAATATTTAAATAAAAACTACCCATGTATAGCCTGCCTGAATATTCCACTGTTATCTGTTTTTTTTTCAGACACTGCATTATTCTTTCAGCTAGTAAGAAGTTATGCTGGGATTAGTTCTGAACAGCATATAGGATCTTGTTTTATATACATGAGAGCTGGGGTTTTTTGGTGACAGTGTTCCAGTAACTTTATCTGAGCAAAGATGTTTACAAAAATGCAAACTACCATAACATTAAATTTTAAAAAAGCATCTCTGTTTTGAGGAGCTTCTTCAGGTGTAAACCAGAAGATAAAGTGCTACAGTGGTTGTGCTGCCATATGCTTTCTGTGAGTATAGCATTGATTCTTATCCAGAAGGACATAGACCAAGAAGATGATCTCTAAGAAGTAGAAACTGTTGAATTAAGGAAAACTGGAAAGAGCAAACAAAATAGAAGTCTGTCAAGACAGAGGGTTGAGAACTGGTTTGCCAAATGCATTAAGACCTGAAAGATTTGCCCATCAAAAGCAAGAAACTTGCCAGAGTCAGGGGGCTCAGAGAGAGACATGAAAAGGCACGACGGGGAGCACAGATCACGTAGCAAGAACTAAGTGAGCTAATTGCTTTCTGTCAGAGAAGGACTTAAGAGACTTCTCAGCAGAGCTTTCTCTGCCTCCATGCAACTGCAATTTTAAATTTCAGTAGGAGTTTAAATCCAGTCAGCAGAATGATACCTGTGATACACCTATGTCTTGTGGTATATGCCAAAGAATTTCAGAGGAATTAGCCATGAGTTTGGCTTGAACTCTAAATGAGCTTTGATATCTAGACCTTTGCTGTTGTCCCGTGCAGATTGAAGCATTAAACCAAGTACTGCCTTGCCAGTGCAAAGTAGAAAATGTGAACCTGTCTTCATATTAAAGAGCAGATGAGGGAAGAAAATGTAGACTAGTGATGAGTGATACTCTTTTGAGTCTTTCATAACATGGTTAACAATTGTGACAGTGTTAATCATCGGAGGAAAGGCTCAGGGGGGCGTCAGAGTCAGAGTATGTGTGTGTTGGCCATTTTCCTGAGCTCACTGATGCACTGGGGCTGCTTTTGAAAGGCTGTGCTGTGTGTGGTAGAGGTTGTGATGGGGATGGATCCCCTTTTATTCTCTTCCCTAGTAGAAGATGGCTACTGTAAATGCATTTTTTCCCAGAAATGTCTAGATCTCCTGGAGTAGTTGGATGGGGCTGATAGCATAAAAAACCCAGAATTTCTTGCATGACCAAACATAAAGAAGGGGTCTAGTGCATGTTTTGATAAAGGTAGTTGTGTCTCACGGGTCTCATTTTCTTGAAGGATTCGTTGTTAATCCGTATTCCTGTGTTCTGTTTGATAACACAACTGGTGATTTTTTTTTCAGAAGTATGTTTGAGATTCTTTTTGAAGACTTTGTAAAAACCAAACATTTACAGGTTTGCTGGGTTAGCGCTTAGAAATAACCAAAGGAAAGAATAAATTATTTACTTCATAATAAGGGAAAGTTACAAATAGAATTACTCAAGACTGTTGTTCGTTTTGTTCGTCAATACCTGGAGGGAAGAAATGAGTGAGAAAAGGATAGAAAGGATAATAGAAAGCTAGAGCTGACTGCAGACAGACACAGTGGGAGTTCATTGTTCATTAGATTATAGAATTGCTGGTAAAATTAAATTCTAGTAAATATAGAATCATGACTGAAGAAAAATAATTCAGGCTGAATGCACACAGTGAGTGGGCTTTATGTTGATGGTTTTGTTCAGAAAACACCTTGAAGCTCCTTCATTATGGTCTCTTTTAAAGAGCAGCTGTGTGCTCAGGTACCCTCAAGCAGCAATAATATTCCCAAGTGTAGGGACAATAAAATGAAAACAGGTGTGTGTCCTGGACTGAATGGCAGAATTACGTTTTGACTCTGTGTGTTTTTGCCCACCTGTCGGAAAACGTGGTGCAAATTGAAAACAAGCCAAAGAAGGTTAGCAGTAATCAAACTTTGGGCTTGCTCTTGTGGAAGGAGACAGAAACCCATGAGGATTAGTAGCTTGGAAAACTGCTGGTGGATAGAGATAAATGGATTGAGAGCCTGAGAAGTCTTGTGTTTTGAGATGAACTGCCAGTAACAACTTTTTTTTGCCCCAGGAAAAAACATCAGATAAAATCATTACTAGGCAGCAGTGTAAAATAAAGCACTCTTTATTCTGATGCACACTTAAATTCTCACAGAATGCCATGAATAACAAAGCAGAAATAAACTAAAAGACCTGGAAAAATGTATGGAATGAAGTTCTTTGAGCTAATATGTATCATGGTTAGGATTCACCCTGAAAGTATGCCAGATGAAATTACTGGAGGCTTGGAAGGATGGCTGCCCCTTTGCTTTTCTTGCCTTTTCTTGCTTTCACCCTGTATTTGCCTACTGTAGATTATTATAGGCAGGAGAACAGGAAGTCTTTAGGTTGTCCCCATTGCTGTTAGGTGTATTCAAGTATTTTATTCATTGGTCTTTTTGTCTTGGAAAGGTAGAAAAATAGCATACTTTCTATAAACAAAGTAAGAGCATGTTAGTTTGTATTTTCTGACTTGCTCTAAAATTTTGGAATCAAGTGGATTCATCAGCAAATTGAAATGTTAGTTAAATCTGCTGTGTAGTTAAATGTTCCGTTGTGGGTCCAGGCTTAGTTTAAAATAAGAGAAATGGCAAACAGTAATTCAAAATATTTATGCTTCTTGGAAGTGTCTTTGAGCTTTGCTATGAAAATCTGTTTGTGTATGGAAAGGAATACTGACACTTAAAAATTAGACACGTGGTCTCTTGGAAGTTATCTGCTAGCAGAGGAGTTATCCAGTAAAATGAATTTCAAAAGTCTCAGATGAAGAGTTGAGTTCTACTAGAGAGGTATTAAAATTTCCTTTCGGATAGCTAAGTATATAAACTATAGATTGATTTTTGGGTTTAGGACAGCATTTGTATTTCACTACGATGTTGACTAGATACATTTCGTGGGTTAGACAGGAATCTTAGAAATATGTCAACATCAAAAAGATGTTTTGGAAAAATGTCACAGCAGTAATTTGCATTTTTGTTTGGCATGGCTTGATGCATTTCCATTGAAGGCAAACATGACATTCACCTGAAAACTCAAATTTGGCAACAAGAGTTATACAGGACTGGTAGATGTGAAACAAAAGGGCTTAATAGGTGTATAAGGTTCCAGTGTCAGGACTCCTCATGTAACATTGGTATAAAAATACTTTACACTTGAGAATGCATTTAACATTTCTCACTTTGAGTTCAGTTGGAAGGTCACTTTCTATGTGAGTGAATGGCTTGAGTGTCAAAGTGGATACTTTAACGTCAAAAAATACTCAAATGTCCTTTTTATTATTGCAAAAACTCACTGATGCCAGTGGCCTGTTTGCAGTCTGTGTAAGCTGCCTCATACACAGAAGTAAGAACTGCTGGAAGAATAAACCTGCTTGAAGACTTTGGTTGGTCTTGTGCTGTTTCACATTTGATTCATTATGTGGTTTTTAAGACTCAGCTTTGTTTTTTAAAGAAAGCAGTCATTAAAAATCAGGAATTGAATTTGGCCTTTGCTGTTGAGCCAGGAAGAAGTTTAGTAAATGTCTACTAGAGTTAGTGTTCTGAGCTCTTTGGTTAAAGGATGATATTAAATAAAGCCTATGGTCTATTTCTTGTAAAATTTATTGTAAGGGTTAAATAGTTCAGTTGTCACGTTAACTGATCCTACTTTCTCCATTAGACTACATGAAGAAATCATTGACTTCTATGACTTCATGTCCCCTCGTCCTGAAGAAGCAGCTATGAGAAGAGAAGTGGTAAAAAGGATAGAAACAGTCATCAAAGATCTTTGGCCTACTGCTGATGTGAGTGTAGCTTTATTGTGATTTGCTTCTCTAGTAAATTGTAGAGCTTGGTTCACTTAACCTTGAAATTACCTTTCTTTCTTTTAGAAATGAACAGGTAACTCTTCAAGTTTAAGGCAGTTGACTTAATATCACAGTTCTTGCAGTATTTGGAAATTTATTTTAAAAAGTGGGGAAATTTCAAACCTAGATTTTGGGTTAATGAATTCTACTGAATTTTTTTTTTCATTTTGAGAACTGGGAATGCAAAGCTTTTAGTAGTGCATTTCTTAAAGTAAAAGCTTGTTAAATTGATTGTCTCTGTGTAATGTAATTTTGAATAGTAAAGTGAGACTCACTACCTATGTATCCATTTCTTCAAGGAATCCTGAATGTGTGGATATTTTAAAATCAAAATATTTTATGAAAGAGTAATTAAATGCAGATTTTTTTGTACTCTTCATGAATTTGACATTTAAGGAATTGCTTTAGCCCTGCTGTAGTGGGAAAATTGCACTCCCTGAGATATGTTGCGATCTAAGCTGGTGTAATTTCAAACACTTTGTTACCCAATGAAAAAGTCTGCTTATTCAAAAAGAATGTATTCTAAACTCTATTTCTGGCATCACCTTTGTGATTGCAGCATTGTAGCATTGTCATTCACAACCAGAAAAATGTTTTAGACCACGGCGATTTCATAGCCTTCCATGACAGACATGGAGGGCTAAGGCCACAGCACTGAGCTAAAAATACTGTAAAGCTCATCTGCTTCATCCTCACCCATGTTTTTCCTTCATAGTGAGATTTTTCTACCTTGTGGAAATCGATATAAACACTGAAAAGGGCCTGTGTTGCCCAGGAAAAAACTAAGTGAGCTTGTGAATTGGGCTCTGCTGTATCAGAGTGGGAAGAACATCTCAATTCTTTAGATGGGAAGCTTGCTTGAAAGTATTTGATGTGGCCTGTATTTTCATTGTGCCTGCTTTTCCACACACAAACACCTGCTGCTCCTTCACAGTTGTTCTTAACAGTAAAATCTGGAGTATTCATATTTATCTGAATGATATGTTTAGATGTACTTGTTGGTTTTTAAACCTAAAAATTTGGAAAAATTTTCCCTTAAACTCTTCCAATTTCAGTAAAGCTATCCTGTAAGGAAAGGAAGGAGCAGGAGGGAAGGAAATTGGTAAAAGCTTGTATGTCTGTCAAAATGGAAATAAATAATGAAAAGAACTTGCTTAAATTTATTCTCTGCTAGCTGGATTGGTAGTTATTTCATATTAAAGAAGCTCAATTTCCTCTTAAGTTGAATCTTTAAGAAAAAGTGTGTTTGTACAGAGAGTATATAGTGAAGTTACTTTTTAATTTGTCTATATCCTTAACAACTGGAGAAAAGTATGAAGTTTTGTGAAAGTAAAAGGAAGTGAGCATTCATAATTGTAAGATGTTTTCCTGCTGTGTTCTTTTCAGGTCCAGATATTTGGCAGCTTTAGTACAGGGCTTTATCTTCCAACTAGGTAAGTAATAGTTTACTCTTGTCTTCTTTTAGAGAAATGGTAAATTTCAAAGAGGAGTTTAGAATGGAATGTGCAAATGTGTCAGACTTTCAGTAAAACTTTTATCTAGTATTTCAAGTGATGAAGGGAAGAGCTTTTGAACTTCAAGATTTACGATAAGTATTTGATGTATCATCTTACTGCTCTGCTTGTTACCTTTTCTTCCTTGTGTCTGGGGTTAGTCTTTGGCTTTTTTTGTAAAAACAGACAGTGAAACTGAATGTTTAGCATTTTCCTTGTAAAGATTGTGTTTTGTTAAATAAGAATTACTATGAATGTGTCACTTATCACAGAGTTACTGTGTAAAGTCAAAAGAACCATCATAGTGCTGTATTCCCATCTTTTTGGAGAGCAAAATGTCTTAATTTGGTGTTTTATATCACTTAATGGTTCAACTGGGTGTGGAAACCTGTGTAGCTCTTCTGTAAAGATTGTTGTTTTTACATCAATTATATTTTCAGATGGAAAGCACTGGAAATTTTGTTTCTATGAATACCAATCACTGATACAATTCTTTGGATTATTAAAATGTCTGTCAACATGAGTAGATAGATGATGGATAGAATTGGACTGTGGAAGTCAAAGGGGAGGGAGCACGAAAGGTAAAAGGGAAAGAAACTCAAAGAAGAACTCATCAGAGTAATCGAAGCAAGAAACTCGAATACTGTTTTGGGTCCTAAAACACCATGGACTCTTGCTTAATGTTCCTAGAAGAAGCCTATTGGGAACCTACATTACAAAGTGATCACCATGTATGACTTGTAATATGTAGAATCTTACCATATTTTTTGGTAGTGTATTGTGCTTTAGACTTAATGGATTTCATGCTGTTTTCTTTTTGTCTAGTGATATTGATCTAGTTGTTTTTGGGAAATGGGAACGACCCCCTTTACAGCTGCTGGAGCAAGCACTGAGAAAACACAATGTGGCTGAGCCATATTCCATTAAAGTACTTGACAAAGCTACGGTAAGTAATAGCTTTGGAATACTGAACTGAAAAACTTTCAGACCCCTTCAGATGTTGGTGATAAATAGTATTCTTAATTCCTGAAGCAAATTGTATTGTCTTAAACTCTCTGCAAGATTTCAGTAGAATCTGTACGTGCTTAGCAATAGCGTGGAGTCTTTTACATGGATATTGGTAATTCTGTGTACTGTGTTTGCTGAAGGCCATACTTTATACTTACGTTGTCAATAAAGATCTGAAAGTGAGTATTTGCAAAATACACAGTAAAATAAGCTAACTGTTTGCATAATGTTTTTTCACTGACCTTTGAGGGGAATTTGTTAAGCCAGTAACTAGAGCTGTCTAACTTTCAACACTGTTTTCAGGTTGTCTTGTTTCTGATGGCATAGCAAAGTGTTCCAAACCTTGGAATTGGGTTTTCCCATTCAAAATATACTACTTGAGAGCTTTATGTAATTTCTGAGACTGTTGTGTGTTATCTCTTGCATCTTTCTTGTAAGCCTGAATCATGTTGAATATGTTAAAAACTTAATGCATGAGAATTTTATGTTACTGACCAAGTGATGTTTTCTTCAGGGGACTAAGGTGAGTATTCTAAACTTGTGTTAGGAAGCTTCTGTTTTATGGTCTCTAAAACAGTCTTCCTCTTTTAGATTCAAAACATTCCTGTGGCTTTCATTAGAGTAGCAGTGCATAACAGTAGCTTTGGTAGTCTTTGGTTTACCTGAGAACTAATGGGATTTTCAGAATCTATATTATCAGTTAATGATGGAAAATAGCACTAGGCTAGGCTTAAAATTCTACTATTCCTTATTTTTTTTTCTGATGTTGGTATAAAATGATGCTATACTTCTGCTCTTTTTTGTTTTCCATTTCAGATTAAAAATATGAGGAGTTCAATTTAAAGTAAATGTTACCAGCTGAAGTTTAGGTTATGATTGTAAGATGATTTTGTAGGGCGCTGCCTTCCAGGTGGTGGTGTGAAGTTAAACTACATATTCAGTCATTTTATATTAATTTATTTCTACCATATTGCTACGGCTGCTTTGCTTTATCTGTTCTGGCTTTCATTTGACTCTGCATTGAACCAGTTCATCTTGATAAACCAACAGGCATTACTTTCTGCTAGGCTGGTTTCCTGTCAGTTCAGTAAGTGAACGGTGCAATACTGGGTCAGAGGAATGCAGTTCCCACAGGTTATGAGTAGTAATTGGAATGAGTCATTAAATTAGGTAAATTAAGTTGTCATATGAAACACTGCTATTGCAGCTATGAAGGCAGATAGCTCATGGCTGTGGTAGAGTACCAGAGTGATGGTAAGTTAATATGGTTGTACATTAATCCCCTCCCTAGAAAGCATTCAATGGTCAGTCAGGTTAGGATTGTTACCTCCTCTCAGACAGACTTGATAGTTGCATTCATTTGGACTGCTAGCATCCGTGTGTCTTGAGTAAGCTAGGGAACAGCACCAGTGTTGTATTTCTGGGGATTCACAATCTTGTCTTAATCTTTTCAGGTACCAATAATAAAACTCACTGACCAGGAGACAGAAGTGAAAGTTGACATCAGTTTTAATGTAGAAACTGGTGTGAAGGCAGCTCGATTTATCAAGGAATACATGAAGGTATCAGCCATGTATTGAATGTTATGCTGCTTACCAAGGGTGTGCTAGATTCTTAGCTAACCTTTTTTGGTATGGCTTGACAATTTATTGCTGAAGGCTATTCTCATTAATACTAATTAAACACAGATGTTTTAATTTATTGGTGTCCATTCAGTGTTCCCTTTGAGTGCTAGGTATTTGAGTGAATAAGCCTGTACACTGTGAAAGGACTTCTACAGTCATGTCTAGATTTGCAGATAGGCACTAAACTTTGCTTCTGAAGCGAGTCTCTTTTCAAGTTTTGCTTACCTTGAATTTAAGTGATGCTGCATTATGAATACTGTCTTGCTGAACTGTCAAAAACAATTCTTGTGTAGCTACACACTTAAAAGTTTCTTTTTATGCTCTGTAGTAAAAGTAGTATTTAGAGTGAAAGCTTTGACTATAATAAGTGACACTGGCCTTCAAAGAAGGATATACAAGTCTTACTGTTTAGGTGGGAAATAAATTTGATACATAAGGTCTCCGATCAAATAAGAGTTGAAGTCTATTCATTCGTTTCTAGAATTAAAAAAGCATGTTTCAGTTCTTCCCATGGAAACATTGTATAGCACACCACTGGAAATATTTTTGTATTAGATGAATCTTTGTGTGCTGAGATTGTGTAGTTCTTTATTTGTTTTGGAATGTTGACATTGTCACTGATAAGACTTGTTTTGCTTTGCAGAAATATTCTTTGCTACCTTACTTGATTTTAGTATTAAAACAGTTCCTCCTTCAGAGGGATTTGAATGAAGTTTTTACTGGTGGAATTAGCTCTTACAGCTTAATTTTAATGGCAATTAGTTTCCTGCAGGTAAGTCTGTTCCTTATTTCTTTCTATGTTCTTCAAAATATTTTGGGTTCTGTACCTATGCCCTTTAATTGTACTGTTTCCTCAGATGCCCCTTGCAATGCTTAGCATTACTTTTGTGGCTCTGAGTGTTTGACTCTTGAAAGATACTGTGGACTCAGACGTCCAGGATCTATCCTGTGTGAACTGGAGCAGCAGCAGGAGCCTTGTGAAAGGCATAGAGGCTGTGCATTGCTCTCTACACCAGGGCCTGTACCTGAATCACCTTAATGGTGCTTCATAAATCTGCAGGATGCATTTTGTCATTGTGTCCCAGACTACTGGTACTGAATGTGTAGAGTTGTTAATTTCAGTGTTTATTAGAATGATGAAATCCAACAGTCAAGTTGGTTTTTTTTACTTTTATGTTGGTTAGGTTTTGACATGCTTAAGACTGGCAGATGCTGTACTTAACTGATTAAATAGCCAAGTTACAATGTCACAAACAAGTTACAACTTCTCTTAATACATCTTTGTGAAAGTGAGCCTCCTACAGGTATGATGAGGTGTGGGGTTAGCATCTCTCAGCAGCTGTGGTGATGGAAAACTTACATGTTCTGCTGCTGGTGGTGTTGACTGAAATATCATTATAGATTTTGTATACCAAATATAATAAGTAGAGATACAGACACAACTCCGTTTCAATTGGGGCAACTAGATTCTCCCCACTTTCTGAAAACATTGAGGGGTGGATTTGCTGTGGAAAATCGGGTACTACTTTGTTACTAACTAGGCTGTAACTTAGTATGCAGTACTTCTTTCTCACTTTTGACTTAGGGAAAGGAATTCCCTAATCCTCAAAAAGCTACATGAAGAAAAAGAATTTTTTGGCTTCCAGATACTGCTGAAGTGCTGCCCCCTCTCGGTTATGTGAGAGCTGTTTAAGTACATGAAGAGTGAATTACTCAGTTGAGACTTACGTGAAGACATGCTCAGCTGTTTAAATGAGAGCTTTATGTTGCCCTGTGTTATGGTCTGAAAACTACTAATTTTTACTAAGCAAAAACTGGTCTGTGTTACAGCTACATCCAAGAATTGATGCCAGAAGAGCTGACGAAAACCTTGGAATGCTTCTAATAGAATTTTTTGAACTCTATGGAAGGAATTTTAACTACTTGAAAACTGGTATTAGAATAAAAAATGGAGGTGCCTATATTGCCAAAGAAGAAATCATGAAAGTCATGACTAATGGATACAGACCATCCATGCTATGTATTGAAGATCCTCTTCTGCCTGGTAAGACTGTACACTTCTTGCAATATTCCAGAGCTCTCGCTCAGCTTGTGCTCTCAGCTTGTGTTAGTCCATCAGATGAGTTAAGAAGCTGCACTGGGAAGAGGATGTTGCTGCTGTAGAGGTACAGTCAGGTAGGAAGGCTGAGGGATATGGGCCTGAGGTCTCCCAAGATTCTCGGCCTGAGTAAATTGGATTACACACAAACAGTGGAGTTACAAAATGCTTTGGAGATCCAGAACTGCCTTGAGTACATAATAAGATTCTCTGACAGCGCTGAGAGGTAGTGAAAGAAAGAATTCCAGGAAATCCTGGAAGGGGGGATTGTTAGCAGAACAGTTCTCCATTATTTGCTGTGAGAATGAGATTGGAAGGTGGAGCTTCTCCTGCCAGTCTGTGGTGCCATACTTCAGATAAATCACACCATATGGGAAAGAAATGCCCCAGATGCAGAATCTGTCCTGCAGGGCGGTGCCACAGAGACTGTGCAGGAACAGGGGTGGATATCTGTAAAAACCAGCTGCATTGTGGTGGTGGTGGTGTGGAGATCACTTTGCATAACTGGCTTCTGTGCTGCACAGGGATCTTTAGGGAATGCCAGTTAGAGTTTTAGAGTTGCATATTCTTTTGAAAGTACTTAACATAATTTTTTTTTTCTAGATTTGGTTTTGATTCAGTAACCCTCAAAATAATTGAGCTTAATTTTGGCTAAGTGCCTCAGGAAAATTTCCAGCTTTATAGTACTCAGTTTGTATTCTATTTAGCCCATCACAAGTAGCTGAAATTACAAACCAGCTTTTTAACAAAGTCAATTTTCAGTTAATTTGGACTTCAGCACAAGTATTTCTAGAATATAATTGGCAGTCAAAGTCCATACTGTCACATCTTGTGTGTAGACTGCTTATTTACAGCACTTTTAAAGCAAATACCATGGATCAGGAGCTGAAGTCTGGCACCTTTCTAAATACTCAATATGCTGAATGTTCATACTTCCCTAGAACAGGTTGCAGGCTATGATGCTCATTTATCTAACCATGTCTCTGATATGTTTGTAACTCTGAGTTTGTGTCCATCATGACTCTTGTACTTGGCCAGGCATAGGTTGGGGTGTTTTGTGCAGAACTGTCATTGTCATTGAGATTTCCTTTAGGAGCTGTGTAGGCAAGCTGAACTTGCCTGAAGACTCATTTGAATAGCAGCATGAGCCACAATTGTTTAGAGTCAAAAATCTTTGCTGTCTTCCAGTTCTGTTCCTTTCTATCTTCTGGGGACTGAAGGAGAACAAATATATGTGCTATGCAATGTTTCAATCACTGCTAATAGTACTCTGGAGAAGAAAAAAACCTTTCAGGCCTAACAGGGGCTCTGAACTGTTCCTCCTAGCATTAATCTTGCAGAAACAAAGAACTGTAGTTTAGAAGAAAGAATAGCTGTATGCTGTCAAAGAGTTGATAAGAATTAAATTCTAGAAGAGTTTGTTTGGTGCAAGATAACATTATTCTTACGGGAAATCGTGTTTTGGCAATGGAAGTGAAAGCTGACAATATTTTGAAGTTATCTGACCACTATGTCTCATAGAGATATTTTTTAGCAGCTACCACAGACCTTCAGAAGTTGCCAGATGAAGCAAGGAGGAAAATTATGTAGAACGTATAGGATGGCTCTTTGAATCAGATCTGATGAGTACAGCCTCCTTAGATCCAGACTTGATCATATATTGCTACAGTATCTAAAATTGCCTGTCACATGTATGTTAGTAGCATCTAAAATTCTGTTAATTAGTTTAGTTCTGCTATTCCTTCTGTCCCAGTACCAAAATCTTTTCCAAGGGTTCAGGTCCTTGCCCAGTTTATAAGTAATTTCTGGTTAATTTTTGTTCAGTCCACTCAGTGTCTGACTCTGAGGGTTGGTGGCAGTACCGTGAAGGAGATGGGAATAAGTTATTTTCATAAAGAGTGGACACAGATGTCTCGACTTAAATTAGCATAAACTGCTGCAGAGTTTTACCCCTGCAAACCTGTGTTTGCACTGTATGCACAAGTTGTTTTGTTTTTCAATCCTAGTTTTTTTTTTTTTTAGCCTGATCACAGCTGTCTATAAAATTCCTGTTAAGCCTTGGAAGAATACTTGGAAAGATGGCTTCTTAACCCCAAAATGAGACAAAAAATACAGGGATAAAAAAACCTCTCCCTTTCAATTTCTCAAGATTACCAAAGTAGTGTAAAACTCACTCCTGTGAGTGTATGCAGTAGTTGAGCAATGGGATACTGAAGGGTATAACTCAAGAATAGCTTTAGAGCGGTCTTGTAGGGAACAGGAATGTGTTTAGTGGGATTAGTTTCTTTAAGTTGGAGGAACTGTTTTTTATTTAGCGTGAAATAGTGGTCATGTCTGGCTAAGAGATGACAGGTGTCATCAGAAGGATGTGATACATCATTCTAACCTGCTCATTACCTTCTGTTAGTTCCTGGATTTGGGAGGAACAGGCATCCAGGTTCCATATTGTGTTGTTGTTTTGGTTGTAGCGGGTTTCCTTAGATTCTGTTAGGTACTGCAGGGTTTCCTCAGAGGTTCTCAGAGACTGATCACAGTGTGCCAGAAGATAATTTCTGTGATTTTAAGAACCAGGATTCCAACAAAGATGTCAGAAGTCGACACCTCCAGTGGGAAGCTTCTTGAGGTCCAGATTTGAGTTATCAGACTAATATAGTGGTGATGCATTTTGAAGTAATCATTTATACTTGATCTTTGTACATAGTCTAAGATCTTTCATCTTGAATTAGTGTCCTAGGACAGGGTAATGAGATGAAAATCATTCCTTTAGTATTGTCTAAAGGAGAGAGTTTGCATGCACATCTGGTAGCTGCACCGTTTCAGTTTCTCAAAGCACTTGTCCTTTTTGTAAAATATGTAAAAAGTAAAAGCATTTATTAAGGACAACTGCAAAGCCTCAGAAAACTCAGAAGTTTGTTCACAGGAGTATGCTGGAGGAGGGTAGTGATGTCACCTTGGAAGGTTTGTCTGGAATTGATCTAGCAGTGTCTTGTCTTGGAAGACATAACTGTTTGCAGTTGACAAATCTTTTAATCTGTGGTTGTAAAACAAACTTGGCACTTATCCAGCAGACTGTTGGGGAGCTTATTTTATACCTTTGTGAATCAGGTGATTATCAAGGTCCTCCAGTCATTTCTGATGCTCCGAACAGGAATAATTTTGATCTAGTTTCAAACTGTCAGTGACTAGAGTAGCTAAATTGCTACTCTTTAACACCAAGTTTAAAACTTGGAGTTCCACCTGTGCCGCTCTATTAGTGAGAAAGTTTGTCCTTCATTCTGAATTGCTGTGGGCAGTAATGAACGTTCTAAACCTTAAATTCAATGTGTTTTCTTTGAAAAGAGAATCTTTAACTTGGCAGGGTTTATTATGCTTCATGTTGCCTGCTTCCACGTCTTGATAGGTCACAAGTACGGGAAGTAAATAGATTTGAGATTGGCAACATCTATGAGATTCTCTTCTAGCCTTAGTGGCTACCCAAAATTATTCATTCCAGCTTTTCAGTATCAGTTATTTGTCATTAGAACCTGCAAATATATATGTTTGTGTGTGTGCATAAAACATAAGTGTTTATAAAAATACACAGGTTCATTGAAGTTAGCATTTGAAAGAACCTCTTTAATGCTGAATGTTGTGAAAAGCTGTTTACTAGCTAATAGCTTAACATAAATGGGTCTGCTTCAGTCCTAGCTCATGGTCTTACCTTTACCTTTTCAGGCCGTGTTCTTAAAACTCTTCAGGTAAAGGAAGGCTACCTGATGGAATGGTAATACTGATAGCAAGTGATGGAAATTTTGGACATGCTCCTTTAGGGATGAAGGCTTTGTAAGAAAGAATAAGGATTGAATTATACATGAAATCACACACCATTGTTATCTGCTAATGTACATCTGAGGATTAAAGTATGTATGATTTTTTTAAAGAGTGACAGCATTTGGGTTGCGTGCTTTAATTGATCAGTCTAGATTGTGACAAAAGAAGGATGCTCAGTTATGTAAGACATGGTTCTCTAATAAGAGTGATTTCTCAGAAGAAAATCTATTCAGGGCAGCAAATATGTGATCTTCTGGCTTCTTTAATATGTTGCTTTCTGGATGGGCTAGGGTCATCTTTATACAGACTTGACAGGTGCAGTTCACAGTAGCTCCAGCTGCAGCCCAAGTAAAAAGCTCTGCAGACTGTATAAGATCTGTTAATTCAGACATTTTTATGAACTAGTTACAGGTGCAGAATGAGGCAGTCCAGGAACCCAAGCATGGTATGGCGTGAGCTATTCTGCCTCTGTTCTCAAATCTGCAAATCAAGACTCAAACACAACTTCATTGATTTAAACTAAACTGCCCAAGTTTACTGTAATTGGTTTATGGAAGGCTTATGATTTCTTTTGCTGGCACAACAGAGGAGGTAGTGACAACTGATGAAAGGAATAGCCAATATTTTGTGGCAGCCCTGTCTTCATTTTGGCATAACTTCATGCAGGATACATGCCAAATGTACCTGCCTAGCATTAGGTTAGACTAAACTAATAAAGATGCTTTGAATATGCATTGAGTGTGTATTCTTAATTAGTGTTATGTGAATTTATAGAATCATTTAGGTTGGAAAAGAGCCCTAACATCAAGTCCAACCATAGATGGACTTGAATTTAGTGGTAGGTGTGATTATGTGTGCTTAGCCACTTGTATGTATTCCATTTCAGTATTGCTCCTCAATTTAATTCTCTTACATATCTAGGTTTAGAATATCATTATGTGGCTGGACACAAGTGTCCTGCCTCTGAAAAGCCCATACTGATCATTGCTTTTCTAGTATAATTAACACTGTGTTCTGATTTCCTGACCACTAAAATATTTTGGTCACTTTTCAGTGGCCTTTGGACTGTCCTTTGTGAAGTCCTCTGGGAAGAACATTACCCCATGTTTCCTCCTAGATTCACTGTCCTAGGCCCACACTGATCTCTGCCTTTACTTCAGAATAGAGTCCAATAGTAAATAAACCATTTGGAGAGGCTGCTGTAACTTTGAACCTAGTGGCTGCTGTATGGTGGTGCATTCAGAGCAAGATACTCAGTTATGTCAGTAAACAGGAAATATTTCTTGATCAGTTTTTATTTGACCATGTGAATTACTGGAAAAATTCTGTTTTCCCAAAATGCTTTTGTGTTTTCAGTGAGTTTTCATTGATTATGCTTGTCTGTTAGAGTGGCATTATGGTTGGAGAATTTTGAAAGGAATCTGTTTTCTTCCCCTGGATGGCAGATCTCAGCATGTTTGTCTATAGTGGCTTGCTGGACAAAACACTCAGGGGAGTGAAGCATTCTTCTAAAGTCAAACTCAGCCTTGTTGGATTCAGTGTTCCAAAGGATGGATTCTGTCCTTTCCCCATCAATTTTTCAAAGCAGATTTTTCATTGATTTCTTTTATTCGTGGGCTCTGATCTGATTTTCATATTTGGTGGTTCATCCCTTTCTAGTGTTCTCACAGCATTTCACACATCATTCTGAAGGAGAGAACCTTTCACTGTAAGCAGTTTTCTACCCACTCAAGACCTAGTCTATATTTCATGCAATTTGAAAGCAGTTTTATTTATGTTTCTTAAATTGAATGCTGACAGTTAATTTTGATGTCTGGCACCAAATACATCCACAGAAAGCCCCCAAATGCTTTCTGCTAGTAACAGCAAGATTTTGCTAGGTATCAGATGGGAGATCTGTTGTTGTACATTGTCACTAATACAGAAGGTGTACAATGTTCTTAACTTCCATAGTTGCTCACATGGCAATAAATTTGGAAAGCGTTCCGGTTAAAACGGCAGTCATGCCTAAAGTAGGGCAGTTAAGAGTACCACAAACTTGATCAAAAAGCAGTACTATAAAAGCTTCTGGAATCTTCTATGATAGATTTTTGAAAGACTGGCTTATCCCGTGGAGATAAATATCTGTATGTACTGGTTTATTAATCTGTAGTTTTGATAAGGTTAAATAGGGTTTGATGTGAGTCTCTCTGACATAATGAAGGTATGACATAATGAAGGAACCATAATATGGTTACACAAGTGAAATTTTAAACTGAATTTGGCCTGCAGGAACTCTACTGGTAAGTGAGACATGATGCTTTAAGCTTGGTAGGTTCCCTCTTGACAGCTCTAAGAGGTTTAAGCTGATCTCTATGCTCTGTTTCTTTCAAGCACAATATGTGAGTATTTTAAAAGTGGTAAATTGTATGCATAATATTAAGTGTCATTCCTAAGGTTTAACTTCTTCTGTTGAAGTAGGCACACTTAGGTGTTCCTGATGGGGCTAGGTGCGATAACTGGTTTAAACAGAGTTAAGCTGTATTGTTAAGGCTTCTGAGTTTTAAGTATGAGTAATGTTGTGGTAACTGATATTTAAAAAAGATAATCTGATGACTGTCACATTATTTCAGGAAACGACGTTGGCAGAAGTTCTTACGGTGCCATGCAAGTGAAACAAGTTTTTGATTATGCCTACATTGTTCTTAGCCATGCAGTATCACCACTTGCAAGATCATATCCAAATAGAGATTCTGAGAGGTAATTAGTTCACTTTTTCAATATCCATTTGTCTGTGTAATTAGTTAGGAATGTTATTTATTGTTTAACTGTGTTTTTATTGAAATCTGCACAGAAATTTAAGCTGCCCAGGGATATGAGAGTGCAATGCCTCAATGTGCAGCATTGAAATGAAGAGAGTATGATAAAACCCAGGATGAGACCAATGTGAAATTCTGGTAGTGTGGAAGGGAGCCAGAAGATAATTGGTCTTTCCTCAAACATTCTGCTTGAAGCATTTCAAAGGAGGGCTTGGTGGTTTAATATTTAGTATGATGCATGTCTGTATTGCGGTAGAAAGAAATGTATGTGATCAAATCACTTGTTTAGACAATGAGAAAACTAGACAACAAGGCTAAGAATTTCCCTGGTTCTTTAATACATGCCCCTATAAGCTGTTTCAAAAGACTTGATATGAATTTAAGAATTAAAAAAATAATTAAAAGTACTATATTACAAAAAGAGAATCAGTCCTGTTTGATTGTAATGCCAGAACTGCCATTAAAAGTAGCATACTTCTAGATGTGCCATTTTTAATGCAGTTCTTAGTGTCTCTCATAGAAACAAAACCAGTACTTTGAGTTCTCACCATTGCAATTTCTGTTTTTTGGAAGAGAGAGGAGAAAGACAATGAAGGCATGGCAGCTATGTGGTATTTCCATTCATGTGTCTGCTCTAGCACCTTTTGTTCTAATCCTTAGTGTGAATTTGGGCTAGATCAGAGGATGTCTCTTCCTTGAGACTTCCCTAAAATCCCAATGGCTTTGAGCTCCCCAGCTAATCACAGGGAAGGATGGCTGTAAGATGTCACATAAACAATCTCAGTACAACTACAAACTCTAGTCATGATGTAAACTTTCAGCATTAATGTCATTGGAAGGTGAAATAGTTTCCGCTAGTAAGTTTACATCCAAGTGGACACAGTCTTTCACTTGTGAGTTTAAAACTGACAGTACTTTAGGATTGCCTGTAAATCCTTTAGGTTTTCAGTGGTATTAAATTCTCAAAATTCATAAAATGCACTGTGATGGAGTTACAGAAGGAGTGGTACAGAGTGTTGCACACTGACATTTGAGACTGCTGTCTTAGGATATTAAAGGTCACTGTTAAATGTGTATCGGCTGACAATTCTTGGTACTGAATGCAACTTTGTTCTTACCTACGTACAGATAGATTACCCTAGGGATTCCTGAAGTTTTGCTTGTCTTGGCTCCTGGCCTCCATTAACTTCTCTGTTTTTCTCTGAAGGATATAGTCGTTCTCTTATGAGGTGTCTGTATTTACTACAGGCATCAAAAAGTACATTTGTACAGCATCTAATGGGAGCCCCAGGTGTCATCAGTATGTACACTTTGCAGGGACTTGCACTTGTTACTGTATCTGGGAAATGTTTGAGCTTTTGTTCACAACTGCAAACTGTGGAGCTGTCCCAGCAGCAGTGTTTAGGTGTCATGTCTGACCTGTCTGTGAGTTCTGGCCTGTCCGTGCCAGTGACATCTGAATCTCAGAACCCATCATGTCCCTGGCTTGCAAGAGGAACAGCATTCAACAAAGTTCTGTATACAAATAGTTCCCCTAGCACCAGTTGTGTCAGTGCCAAAGGACTTGTAAGTGGATGATGAGCTGTTTGGTAACAAGTTTGTTGCAGAAATCAACAGTCCATGTTTGATCTCATTAAACCTGACATACTAGGATAATCCAGGTATGTATGTGGATCCCTCTTCCTGCTGTAAGGCAGAGTGGTCCATGCTCTGTATAAAGACCTTTATGGTGGCCTGACTTAAAGCCCGGCCATCTGGGAGCCCTTTGTCCTGATCCATTTTTTCCCTTTTCTAGACTTGTTAGTAGGTAGGTTAAACTATAGCATAACTGTAACTATAAACATTGGGCTCCATTTAAGACCAGGGACTGGCTTCTAGTGGAATATGACATTCTACTAGAGGGATTGAGACTAAATGAAGAGTACTTGAAAGGATAGGATGTTGCAGGAGGCTGAACTCCCCAGGCTGAGTTTATTCAGTTTTGTCCTAATTTGGGCTAGCTTTTTCCTAAGTGGGATGGTTCTTGAACTGTCTGATGGGTTTGAATTCATATTTCTTCTTCCCAGGGAAGGTTTCTGTGTACAGAATTCTATTTTGTAGATGACACTCAGTAGATTTCACATCTTTCTTGGTGATTGTTGTAGTTCTTTTTCAGGGTCAGTCCAACACAAAAATATGTCTATATTAATTTAAGGCTTTCTAAAGAGCTGCTGCTTCTGATAGTCCAAATGGGAAAAAAAGCCCAGTCAGACTGTAGTCCTTCAGCAGCATAGGCCTTTTTCTTCTTCATGTTCTGCAGTAGCAAGTCCCACAGAAGAATAAGGGATAGATTCACATCACTTTTAACCAGCATCGTCATTCAGGCTTCCAAACAGAATGTCTTAGGTATAGTGGGAGTTAAAAGCTATCTCCTGTTGTGGAAAAACTTTCTTCTCAGTGGAAGGAGTAATCAGCTGAATCCTGAAGGTAATTCTTACAGCTACAGAAATTACCTTAACACTATTTTGTCCACAGTCAATCTCGCCTATCCCCTTCCAAGAACAGCTTAGGAGAGCTTGATTGACAGTTTGGTTGATTTTATTAGAGCAAGCAGCTTCCTGTCATTTTGGAAAAAGGAGTTTCCTCTTAGGAAAATAAGAGACTGATCTATTTTTAGCTTGTACAGTTTGCATGCAAGGTAAAGTTTAGTGTTGTGTCTTCAGCCAAGGTGACTGAAAGTTGTGATTGATTTCTTAATATTTAGGGCCACAGAGGCATGAGTCTAGCTGTGAAACACAGTTATGGACAGGATATCTCCTGCTTAAGGATTGGTGTCAGTATGTGCTTTGAACAGCTTTCATGTGATCTTTGCCCCCTAGCCTGTCTCTGGGAAAGAGTGTGCCATCTCAAGTGAGCTCACTTCTTTAGTCTGTGAGGGATTATATTTTCATAGAATCATTTAGGTTGGAAGAGACCCCTAAGATCATTGGGTTCAGCTGTTAACCCAAGCCACTGCTGTGTTCACCACTAAACCATGTCCCTCAGTGCCACATTTACATGGCTTTTCAGTACACCCAGGGACAGTAACTTCATCACTTCCCTGGACACCCGTTTCCAGTGCCTGACAACCTGTTTGTTGATGAAATTCTTCCTAATGTCTAATCTGAACCTTCTGTGGTGCAGCCTAAGTTCATTGTCTCTTACGCTTTCACTTATCTGGAAGAAGAAACCAATGTCCACCTGGTACAACCTCCATTCAAGTAGTTGTAGAGAATGATAAGGTCTACCTTGAGCTTCCTTTTTTCCCAGGCTAAACAACCCGGATTCTCAGGACTTGTGCTCCAGACCCTTCACCAGCTTCATTGCCGTTCTTTGGACTCAGTTTTGAGTCAGTGACCATTTTTCCAGTTCTGTTTCTTGATGAACCACAGGAAGCCTTAGCAGATATTTGGCAACAAGCTCTTACTTATTGATTTGTGTTAATTTAAATAGTGGATTATCTGTTACCACCCTGTCTGTGGCCTTTATATTAAGGTGTAATTTCATATTATACCTTGCTCAGGCTAAGTACCTATGTACTGTCTTCTGTCAGCTGCACTGTTCCTTCCTTCTCAGTCTGGATCTTGCCTTGTATGAGATATAGCAATCCTGCAGTCAGAAGGTGAGTCAGATGGACTTTCTGGTCTGACTGAAAACAAGTATCTCAATGCTTCTGTCATGTCAATAAATTGATCCAGCTTGTGGCTGATGATGGGCAGATCGGAAGCAAGAGAAGCAGCAGGAGTTCACATTTGGGGCAAGAGGGAGAGAGTGGTATTGTACCATTTCACAGCCCTAAGCTGCTCTGAATGTGACAAAAACCCATTCTTAGGTTAATATTTATGTTTTGCAGATTGGGATGTTGGCTCACACACTGGTCTGTCACATAGTTCAGCTGTGAATGTGTGCTCAGACTGCATCTCTAAACAGCTCTGTAGCCACATTTGGAAAGCTGAGGAGGTCATATGGAATAAGGAATGGAAGACTTGGTTTTGCTGTCACATGCCTTTCAGTATAAATTAGACTTTGGAAATCTTCTGTATTGTGCTAGACATGGTGCAGCTGGGTAAGGGAAAGAGACTGTCATGCCAGCAGGTCAGAGTTTGAGAATGCCTAGGCAATTTCCTACTGCAGCTCCTACAACTGGAGTTGTCATTTACAGGTGATAGTCTTCAAAACAACCATAGCCAGGTAGAAAGTGATCTTTCCATCTCTGTGCTTGGAAAGTTGTTGGGTCTCTTCCTGATGTTCGTCTCAACTGATCTAACTGCTGACAGGTCTATATGTCAGCTTTGGGTTGCCATTGGTTGGCCAAAATAGTTCTGGGAGCTCTGGGAACTGTTACTAGAATGCCTTCTGTCCCTTTAAATGTGTCAGTAATAGCAGCTTTTCCTACAGAGTGTATTTGTTAGAGTAAAGGTTTTAGGTTTGTGGTTTTTTTAATCCTCATGCTCAAGGAGATCATTCTCAGGTGCACTTTAGTGTGCTTTTAGATTATATTGCACTTTTAATACCTGGGGGATATTTCAGTTGTTTTGACCATTCTTTCACAGACTTGATGATTTTCAGGCTCTGCTACTCACTTCTTCATGTGGAGTTTGGCTGGAGCTTTCCATATTTGATTTTGCTGAAGGTGATGTCATCACTCTGATCCTTTTAAGAGTGATCTTAAGGTTAATTTGCCCAGTAGTTGTTCTGTAATGAGAGTTAGAAAGTGTCCCTGTGAACCAAGGTCTTGCAGCATGTAAAAGAAGAAGCTTCTGAGTCCTTACTATAAAATAAACTAGATCTGTAAGTAGTTTATTCCTGGTCTTACTATAAGGGGGAAAACTTAAAGGGGCATCTTTCTCAGGAGACCTGTCTGATTTTACTAACCAGTTAACAGAATTTTTTCATGTCTTCCAAACAAGCATCTTTGAAGAATTGTTTGTCTCAGACAATTCTCTGTAGAAATTCTGGCCTCAGTCGAAATAAAAGCCCTAAAAGCATGACATTTTTTCACAATAAAGGCAGGGTAGATGAGTAGGTTTTTTTGTTCCTAAGCATTCTCAATGTTGAAAACAAATTTAAGCACAATTTTCAAATGCTTATTTAAAAAAAAAATTGTTCTTTGAACCCATGGATATGCTTGAGTCCCATACATAGGAAATGGTGCTCTTTTGAGGTCAATACCTGGTTTGATCACACTTGCTTCCCCTTTCTTTGCTGCTTTATTAAGTATATGTCAGTATAACCTTAATCACCTTTCAGTTTCTGATGTCTCATAATGAATGTTTTCAATTTTGCTGCACAAACAATGGAGCATGGATCTGCCTTTGGACTCATGACCTTATAACTTAGTGAATTTCCTTTTTTCTACCTTTATACCAGAAAAGAGTTTAGTGCTTTGATCTCTGTGCACTTTGAAAGGAACTGGTGAGAGAACATATTCCCCCATTCTGTGCGTGCAACTCTGCCACAATTGTTGGTGTAGCAGTTGCTTCACCCATTTTGCCTATTCTTTGCTATATCAGTCACCCAGTCTGATAAAAATACCAACCTCTATTGTTCATTTTGCTTCTGCTGTATGAAATTGTAACTCTTGCTTTACTTCCAGGAAAGTACTCCAAGAGGTAGGTTTGACAAACTCCTTATATGTAATAAGCTTGTGTTACTCAGCCCGTGTTCACTTTCTGGTTCTAAGACCACAGCTGGTGGTAGTTGTGAAATTTTTGTGTAATCCTAGAGTAAAAGCTCAAATCTTTCTGAAGGCGTTGTTAGATGAAACATTTTAACTGTGAAGATTTCCTTCCCTGTCCTGGTGCTGACGAGACCCAGCTGGTGCATGTTTGAGTCCCATACTGGCATTGCTCTCTTGGGAACTGCATCTTGAGGTCCACGGCTGAATCCCTGCAGTTTTGGTCATCCCCATCTTCATTCTGTCTCCTCTTGCTCAACTTACTCTTTGAGACTGAGAAACCAGAACTGCATTGTAACTGCTGTTACGTCATGGGAGTATACATTAACAAAATGTGATCCTCTGATTTATTTGTTCTTTTCTTAGTGTGCTCTTCTTAGCTATTGAACTGTGGTTCCCAAAGTATGATCTGTTATAACCCAGATCTTTAATTTCGGAGTGGCGACAACCACACTTTTAATTCTACATGTAAAAGTCAAGATTTTATTTTCCAGCATGCATCATTTTATCCATGTTAGATAAACAGAATAGTGGATGACATGCATTCTGTCCTGGTGGCCCATCTGCACCTATTGGAGTTGTAATTTAGATGATATTATTTGGTTCAATGTTTGCTGGACTGACTCTTTCAGTACTAACAGTAACATGCCTTTAAAGTTGGAAGACTAACATGGAACATGTGGTATTTGGTCTTGCATGAGATAATAATCTCTAGGATAGTAGGAGAATTACTGCTACATGAAGTGTTACTATGAAACCTAGTAAAGGTAGTCTAAATATATTAGGGTTTTGTATGTCCTGCCTTCCCATTGTACAGCTAAACCAAAACAAAATTCCAGTACTGGTACAAGGTACCTTTATGATGTGAAATACAAAATAAACTTTAATGTAACCATTGAAGAGTAAAGAAAATAACATTACCTGCTCCACAATGGTAACTTTGCACAGCCCATTTTTGTACAATAGTAATTTCTTCATATATCTTGAGTGGGGAGCTTATAGTTAGTCTTTCAGTGACTAGTCTCTGATAAAAAGAAAGCTTGGAAATTTATCTGTCAAATGAGAAGACTCAAGAAGTACCATTCAAATAGCTGAATGTTGGGAAAGTGTGTAGGGAAAACACTACTTTGTTGATAACTGGTCACTGTTCAGCAGGACTAGGTAGGCTTTTTCTCTGAGCCTCTTACTGTTATGAATTTATTGAAAATCTACTTTGTTTTGGAGCCAGTCTGTTTCTTGTTCCACTATCTCATGATCCATGGTACTTCCTTTATAATTGTGGGGGCCTTTACACCTTTTAAGTTGTTTTGTAAATCCAGAAGCAAGGATTAGTGAAAGTCTCTGTCTCCACACAGCCAGTTGTGGTGCTGGGATGTTTTTTGTCTTCCATACATCCCATACCTGTTTATAATCCAGATTCTGTGGAGAAACTTTCTGTATGGTGAAATGCAAGAACCATGAACTGCTTTTATCAAATACACTGTTAGCAGCATGTGCATTCTTTATAGTTAATATGCACTCCATTTAGAAATACAGAGTAAAAATCTTACCTATGTGTCACTGCTTGCATGTTAGTATGGTAGAAGAAAAATAATATGAATAAAAGTGGTGCTTCAGTGGATTAAATGGTGTGCTAAAAAGAGAAGGTTCAAAAAGATTCTTTGGTTAGGGATATCTTAAACTGACTTATAGCATAATTTGGTAGCTTGTTAAAATGCTTGCAAATGTGTAACCAACAGTCTTTGTTTAATACTTAATTGAAAAATTTTTTTAGCACATTAGGTAGAATCATCAAAGTGACCCAAGAAGTGATTGACTACAGGGCCTGGATTAAAAAGAAGTGGGGGAGCAAAATTAATTTATCACCTGAACTTGGTAGGTATAGCAGGAAACCAACTTAAAATTTTTTCTTGAATTTGATGTAATTCGAAATACTCATGCCTTGAAATTAATCATTCAGATATACAGGAAAAAAAATAAAAGGAACCTGTAACTTTCTAACCCAAGTTTAGTTTTTTCTAAGCCTGTTTTTCAATTAGCTTGTTAAACTGCAGCTCTTCTTAGACTTCAAGGCCCCTGTGTTTGTATTCTATGCACTTAAATGATACTTATGTTTTCTGTTAACAGATAATAGGTTGAAAATACGAGACCAGATAACTCTCTGCAATGGAGAACAGCAGCAGAACAGAGACTCTGAACCATCTTACAATCAGCACTTGGCGCTGTCATTGGCCAGTACACAACAGTTATCCTCTGGTTCATCTGCCTCTTCTGTGTCATCGCTCTCCAGCAGTGACATTGTAAGCTTTTTCTTTTAATGGGTTAAACTACTAAGTAGCAGAGATTACCTTCAAAGCCTCAATTGATACAATAGCAGTTAATGTGATGCTATCCCTAGACTGCTGCAGCAAATCAGTCATGTCCCCATCTCAGAAAAATTACTTAAATCAAAAATATTTTTATTAATTAAATGGGCCTTATTTCCATCCTAAATCTTTGGTACCCTTTGTGGTAGTAGTTAGATGTAATGAAATATAACAACCCAATTTAACAGTAGCTAATTAAGTAGCAGAGGAGAAATGTCTTCATATATCCTTCCATTGTCAAATTCTGATCCTTGTTCCCCATACCTGAAATTGAACATGAACATTATATTGTGCTGTGAAGGTGAATAATAATCATTATTTTCAGCCAAGCAGTCAGTTCATGTTTTAATGGTAACAGGGTGCTTGCATAAAGTCTTGTTGCCAGCTTGCTTATTTTCAAGTAATTGCTGGGCTTTATTATAACTTCCTGGAAGAGGAGGCTGCAGTCTCTTGAGGTATGTTCCCAGACTCTTTAAGGTTCTGCCAGGTGGTTTTGTTTTGGTATACAGTTAAATCAGTGCAGAACTGGGCAGTGCAGATTGTAAAGCACAGCACTGCAAGGCATGAGTGGTTCATTGTAATCTTCTGAAGCATTTTGTCATAGGTAGAGGCATTGATGGAATGAGATGTAATATGCAGTCAACTATGACAGTGAATAACTGGGTGATGCCAAGGGAGGTCCAAATACCTGTTTCTTGACTGCTTTCAAAAATAGAATTAAAAATTGGGACTTGTATTCAATAAAAATTTAGTAACTTTTGAGGGACAAGCACTGCCTATATATGTTCTGGTTACTTTCTGTAATTACTTTACACTACTGTTTTTTTGGTGTTGAATTGCCTTTTTATGCCACCTTTAGTAAACAGGACGAATGTTTTAGTTGTACCATCTGGCTAATGAGCAAAGAACAGCATGATACTTGCCAGTGATACTATTAGCCATGCTTTTGGTTTAAGTGTATCAGTAGGAAAGATTTTTGCTGTAATAAATTTTATGAAAAATGCAAATATTTGCTTATTACATTGAGAATGCACATTATTGGGTGGTGAGTTGTTATGAACTCCCCTTAATCCTGTTTAGCCTGATGTTGAAGGTGAAACTTCATTGCCTGATGCCAGAGAAATTAATGAAAAGTTGGAAGGAAGCTCTCAACAAGATAGAACTGAAATCAACTTGGGCATTCACAAAGTAAAAGGAAATGCTACGTTTTCTAACAAAATAAAAAACCATGTCCTTGTGAGAAAGGCCAGGCCATATATTGGCATTATGTCCTTAACAGACTGATAGCATGTTACCTTAATTTGGAATGGAATGGCAGGTTTCTGACAAATGACTGATGAGTTCATCCTACTCTTACTTCGGCATGTGAGGACAAGAAAGTTCTGGCTGAGCAGTCCTGAGCTGCAGCTGATTCAGGAAGAGAGGCCTATTCTGCCATAGTCAGGTGATTGGTGCCATGATCTGGCACAGTGCTGTGCCCAAGTTGCAACAGAGGAACATCTGGCGTGTGTGCCAACTTGATATTCGTGCCAGAACTTCTGGTGCATTATTAATGGACATGATGTGGTGAGCTTTTCTGTCAGCTTCAGAAGAAGGTAATTATGAATGTGGTGCATCTCATCACTTCAGAGTTACTTGCGGTGTTACCTCTGATCTTGTGGAAGGGTTATTCCTCGGGAAGGATTCTGTATTTATTTAAAGTTAAATCATCTGAAATTTTCTGGTACTGGGAGACTGAAAGCAAGGTGTAGATTATAAAGAAAATGCAGAAGACAAGGAGACCCTAGAGTTACAGCTTGCTGACCTCTTCTCAATAACTAAGGTTTTATTTTAATAGCAAGATATTATTCCCTATGTCGCTATTAACCTTAAGCACAAACTCTACAATCAGACATTGTTTCAGGAGGTGTATTTTTCATGATTGCAGAATATCTTTTGCTGTTTATGGGATGCAGGATCATATCTGTTTAATTGTAGACACTAGATAGTGTATTTGCTTTTCTCTTTACTGCTAAAGTTTCACTGGTAATAGTGATCAACTGCATCTGGTCCTTTGAGTTCTACCTACCAGTAAAATAGAAGTCAGCTTACTTGTGTTGAGGAAGAGGAAATAGGCTTGAAAACTTGTGACATTACTTTCTCACATTTCCCCTCTCCAGCCACCTACTGAAGTAGTTGTGTTTTGGAAGTCATCACATCACTATTCACTGGTGATAAGTCTGGAGGCCTTGCATATATTTGTCAACATGTCCTGGAAGCAATATTGGCCGTATGTATTGAGTGTGCAGGCATTATCAGAGCAATGCAGCATTGCTCACAAGGATCCTAGAATTTTTATTAAACCCTATAGTTTAATAGTTGGTTGCAATGCGGCGTGCTCTGTGTGATTTCAAAAGATTTGGTTCCTTGGAGCTCTGACAGCATTACAGGTTTTGCATTAATAATCTGTAAATGTGATTCAGCAGCTGAATAGATAATTGTTCTGGTGTCTTGGACTTATGGGTCTGTCAGCTAAAGCAATGGTTATAGATTTATTCGGGCAGCAGGAAAACAGAGCAATAACAAGGAGCATGTTTTTCTCAAGACTGGATTGGCATAAGCCAGAGCTAACATTTAGAAGCCTCTCAATATCTGTATATACTCAGAAAAATGGAAGAAAATAAGAGCTTACAGTTACTACCCTGAGTTCTCCATACTGGTGGCAACCTTTTAAAGTTGAGAACTTTAGTACCACTGAGGAACAAGAGCTCTCTTCTTAAAGGACAGTCTTGTCTTTTCCCATTTATTTTAGATTTATGTGCTTTTTCTCAGCATGCCATCTGAAACTCAGGAGGATTTTTTGCTTTCATATTTGCACATCTAGGACTAGCTTGCAGGAGAAGATGCTTTTGGGCCACTGTGTGTTTACACAGCCCAAAATTAAGAACTGGATGTAATGAAACCAGATCATAATTTGAACAAAAGGTAACCTTTTATGGATTTCCCAAAGTAGCAAAGCTATTTACAAAATGCCTTAGTCTAGCACTCTCTGGCCAATGAAAGTCTGGCCATGCTGTCTTTAGTAGGTGTTCTAGCCAACTGCAAAATCTTAATTGTACAGGACAGCTTTTCAAAGGGCCAGTAAATTTTGGATCAAAGACCTTGTGCAAGAGAAGCCTGTCTTTGGTATCACTGTAACTATTAGTGGGAGAGTTGTTCAGTTTATGGGGTTTTCCTACTGTACATGTCAATACAGAGCTCTGACTTACTCAGCAGTACTTCTAATATAGTTCTGTGCAAAATATTGAGTATTAAAATCCGTGCCTTGTTACCTCGGCTCTGTGAAGAATGCTAATATTAATGATCAGGAGCAAACTAAAGTACACATTAAAAAACCTTATGGATACAAGGAATCTGGTTATCAGAGCATATTAGACATTCATATATTTTTTTCAATTATGTGAATTATCAAACTGATCTATGTAATAAATCTTCTCTCAGTGAAGCTTTCTGCTGATTTGAAATACCCTACGCTGCTCTGAAAAAAAGCAGGTATACTCCTGCAAACAGGTAAGTTGTACAACACAATGCATTCCTACATGATCCAACAAATGTTGAAGTGAATAATGGAAGATGGTTTATAAATGTCTTTGCCATCAAGGCCAATGCAAAGCGTGTGAGTTTTTACTGTATGGAAGCCAGAGTCAAACTGTTCTACAGCAGAAAACAAGCCTCTGACATTAAAAAAGTCTCACCTTCATACTGAGTTAAGTGATTGCTATGAGAATCTGAAACCAGATGGAATGAGCTGTGTTCATCCCCAGATCTCTACTTGTTTTGGGTAGTTACAGATATCAGTCTCAGAATCTGAGCAGTGACCAAATTCCTCTTGAAAATGCTATGTTGGTTGGTTGGTTGGGGTTTTTTTCTGGGTGAATCTTTTTTCACTCTGGGCCTGCACTCTATAACTGGTGACCAGGATTTCTTGTTGCTTAAGCATTGTGGAAAAAAGCTTTTCATTAGCTCATGAAGTCCTAGAGTAGTGCTAGAGAATATCTACTGCTTGATCAACAGTCTCTGTCAAGTGAGAAATAATCCTAGGTATGTTTTTGCAGTCTCATTTTGGTCTGGTTTGATTTCTGGTGCTAAGTATGTTCTGCAGTTCTGATGATGTTACGCCAAATAAAGCTTAACATTTTATGTGACAGTGATGCCTGCATATCAGTAGCAGATAAAATGGCTCATGGGAAATTTTTCAAGCTCTTGTCTGTTACCTTATGAATTTATAATGTCATATCCAGTCCATCACAGAAACTCCAAGTTGTCTGTTAGAAGTTTGTTTCTACCAAATTTCTTATACCCTTTATCTCTTTTTCTGGTGATAAGGTTGTGTGGGCTTCTGTCATGAGATAATTTCCTGAAGACCTCCGAGTTCTTCAGTCATGCCAATGTAGTTAAAGTTTCAGTGAACAAGGTACCCCTGTAGTCTAGCTGTGGAGATGACGCAATCCTTGCCTCTTTAACTTTTTAACATTTATAATAGCTTCTTTCAGAAGGTTCTTGAAATTTTAACTGTAACCCTTTCATCAGAATGTCAGTGCTTGATCTGCCCACAATTCAGCCCCATCAGCTAGAGAATATGCAAAACCTTCAGTGTTCTGTGAATCTGTCTTTTTACTGTATTGAAGTATGTTTTGTTCAGTACCTTGATTGGATGCTTACATTCTGAGACTAATGTATAAATATGACTGATAAGAATAAGACTCATTGTTCTTTCAGTTCTGCTGAATGCATACAAGATCCACACTGATTTTTGAAACTGTTACTTGCTTTGCAGTAATGGTGGTTTAGTACTTGAACTCAACATGCCTAATGAAGTTATGAACCATCTCACCTTCCTTCCTATTAGCCAGACTAAATTTCAGCTTATTAGCAGGAGCTATTGTGCTTCCATATTCACAGAGAGAGGTGATAGAGTGTATGACATATCTTGTTTGGATAAATGTTGTGGTTTTTTCAAGTGATGAAAATTGCAGGCATGAGACATGCTTATCTTCAGTAGAGGGACAGACAGTTCAGAATATGTAACAGCTCTTCTTGTCGTCTTGTTAAATCCATTGCAATGACTGATTAATGTGTGGAGCTGCAGCTGAAATTGTGTGTATAAGGCATGGGGGCAAAAGGAGGTTGCCTAATAGAATTCTCAGCCTGAGAGGAGGACCTTCACAAATTTTTCTCTCTTCTTTCTACATGTTTGTATATCCTCATGTCCTAACCAAAGTAACCATTCAAATATGTATGAATAATTGATCATCTTTGTGTAGAATAATGTGGGTTTTGCCTTAAGCTTCTCCCCTTCCTGAACAAATAGAGCCATGTTCTTTAAAAAGCCTCTCTTAGTGTTTAGCCTTCAGAGAGATGTAAGTGCTGACCTGCAGACAGCTTGTCTCTAAATAAAGCACTGGGCAACCCTGAGAGCAGAGACACAGACAACCTGGTGTTAACTGGGGAAAAGCATTTAATTGACATTTGATTTGGGGCATTTAAGAGTTTAAGCCCCCAAATCCTTTGGAACGCCATTATTTTTTCTTATTCTTGCTATGCAGATTATGAACACTTCCTGTGGATTAGAGGGGAACAAATTTTTCCAGTGCTGCTTTTGCCTATTTTCCTCTTTCGCTGTATGGCCCCATGTTTGTTTTTGAGGTTTTTAAACTGTATCTCTGACAGTGTGGAGTTTTATACTGTCTCATGCTCTTCTTCAGTTCTTCTGTATCAGTTCCTTGAACAGTCTCTTCTCCATATCCACATGAAGTAAATTTCTGCAAAGCTGCAGGAGGCACAACTTTGAATACAAAATTCTAAAGTCATTTTATTTAATAAGTTATTCCAAGCAGCAGAGGGTACAGAGGGAATCTGTAATTCAGCAAGTAAAGTGGGATTTTACTGCTGTGAGGTCAGTGAAGTAAGGAAAGAAGCACATAAGTTTTTAAGAGTCGACTTCAGACTAGTTTCTGATGCCAAAGTCTAAGCTGTAATCTTGCCATATCTAATCATTCCCTCCCATGAAAAAGAAACCACAGATGTACCTAAGCCATTTTAGGATGGAAGAAAACCTAAATTCAGTATTTATAGTCTAGTATGGTGCATGTTCAGCTTTCATAATGAGTCCTGTAATTTAGTGCATAACTTGGAAATCAAAGTGGAAATATTTCTATATTGTTACCAATACAGACCAGTTGAAAGCCTGTGAAATAAAAGTATTGGGGTAACAAAGGAGGTTTTAAATTACGCACTTTTGGGACCTTTTTTATTTAAGATGGCTTATCTGAAATACAGTGAATATTGATAAAACATAGAATAAGCTTGCAGTCAGACCTCTCTGGGTATAATGAGGTGTGGTTGAAGGGGTACTGGGCTTGTATTTAATCTGGTACATACTAATTAGATAAAGTTTTCAGTTGTCTTTCTGTAAAACAAACACGAATGCTTTGGCAAGATGCATAATTTTCAGTTTGCTTCTGTATCCTATATTCTTTCATTTCTCCCCTTCTGTAATCACAATGACCAAGATATTTTCTTTTTGCAATGAAAGGCAGAAAAATCAACCAATTTCACCTTAACCTTATAAACAATACAAGACTTGTATTGTTTATAGGCTGGCCAGTGGAAGTGGAGCAACTGTATTGATGCGAATTATCTTGTGACTTTCCATAGAAGCAGAAATTTTGTTCATCTCAATTCTACTTTTATACCATAGTTGAAGTTATGGCTCCACCTACCAAGAAAAGAAATGGCACACAGTGTGTAAGAAATGGGATGAGGGCAGGGGGTGGTCACACAGTCACCTTTGGAAGCATGGTGCTTTATTAAGCACAATTAAGTATGCTGGGGCTAAAGCCATTCTAGTGAGAGCATACACTAAAGTTCTCTCCTGCTCATGGCCCCAAGCTATGAAATGTCTGAAGCTCTCTGGTGTTGCTTTATGTGGTTTTGCACTTTACTAAGCCAATTCAGTAATAGGATGTATTTGCTAGCCAAATGTCCTTTCATTAGCTGTTCCTGCTTTTCTGCACTGGTGTTCACCTAATCCTGTGGTGAGCTGATTCAGAAAGTGAAACTAGTAAGAAGGTGATTACTGTTCCTGTGGTTCACCTCTGTGAATTAGCACATAATAATGTCAGTTGCTAATCCAGGTGTAATGGAGAAGGCTGGAATGGGAAAAGAGGCAAAAGAAGTAAGACTGGCAGCAATCATCTGTTAAATCAGTGTAATTGTAAGTAAGGAGAGGAACACTTGAAAATGTACAGTGTAAAGTGTTAACTATAAACAACAGTTTTCAGTTCTTTGCTCTCAAAGATGGAAGAGAATTTTTACTGAAATGGTCATTGTTCTCTCACAGCTTCCAGCTCCTGAATGTTGTGGGAAAGAGAAGAAAAAATGTTTAATTAGTGGAAGAAATTTTGAGGGTGGAAACAATAAGGATATTTTTGCCAAGACTTTTGTAGTTCATTATTGGAGATGGGGGTGAAACCCCAAATCCATCACATTATCAGGAAACTTGCATTCTATTGTTTTAAGTTTTTATTTCTGAGTACTGACTTTAGGATAGTTAGACTCCTTTAGCATTGAGCCAAACTTAAACACACTGGGGTCATGAATTAATCTTAGGTAACTTCAGCTCTTATGAAAGCATACTGTCTCGAAAATGGAAAGCTCTGAAATGGTAGCTGTTGTTAACTGAGAAGTTACCAGGTATCTTAAGCCTTGAGTTATTAATGGAATTGAAATAAACTCTAATGGCCAGACCTAGTCAGTAATGAGATTTTGGCAAGTAAATATTCTCTTGGTGATGGTGTCTTGGGTCTTCTTCTTACGGGAGATGCATTTTGCAGGAGAGTAAATGATTTTACTTTTTCATCCTATGTCAGGAAGAGAAGTCTGGATTTCATTTCTTCATCTTTTATATGACTGCAGTGTTTCACTGTTTCTGTCTAGGCAGAAGTTCATCAGTAACACTTGAGTTTCTAGGTATCTTCCATACTTTCTCTTTTTTCAGCATTAAAGTAAATTGGAGTCCTCCATAATCAGGGCTATGAGTAGTAGAAATCTTCCTTCTGCATACCAAGTTCTTAATCAGGAAGTTGAAACTGGTTAAAGAGCATGTTTTAAAATGGAAACATTCCAGGAGGATAAATTTGCATCTGTTAGTGTTTCTTGGTTTCCAAAAGCATATCTTTAGAAGACATTTTCCTTGCAGGATGAGGTACTGCTACAAGGTGCAGTCTTGTAGCTTTATCCCTGCATTATCTGCTAAAAATCAATTGAGGCATCTTACCCCTTTAGTGAACATTTGTCTTTTTTAATGTGACCTCTGTAGCCCTCACCCTAGTCTTGGACAGGGCTTTTGTCTTCCAGATGTGTACCTAACGTGTCAAAAGCGTTACCTCCATGTATCTACTTGTAGGTCATCTGAACTTCTGTAGTGCTTCAAGTTTGCATGTTACACTTAAGAATCTGGTCCAGAAGACCAAGAAAGATTTAATCCTTCAGTGTAGGCCGTGCTTATGGAAAATCAGATTTGTTCACACTGGGCTCAATTTTCTGATCTGAGTTTAATCTTTCAATTTAAGAAGGGTAATACTGCTCTTTATGGAAGGATTTTGATGCTTTTGGGAAGTAATATAAGTCAGTCAATATCAACTCCATACAGTAATGCCATTGGCAATCTAGGATTGCCTTAGAAAAAAGATAAAATCTGCCTGTATGAGATGTGTTTCGGTAAATAACACTTGAGGCAGAAGAACATACCTGTTACAAAATTAAAATAAAGCAACACAAGCTTTGTTTGTGGTGAATTCTAATCTCAGTTAAATGATGTGGTACTCTTTTTCCGTCTGGTACTCTTTTTCTTTTGAGCAACTTTTTCTTCCTCTAAAGCCCCTTAGAAATCTCATTAATGAGAAGTGTCCCATCTGGGTTAGGTATGTGAACCTTCAGGGATCTAAGCAGAAGAGAAAGGGGAGATCCTTTGAATGGAGACACTAAAATTGTTCTTTGCTCAGGTTTGTAAAGGCTTCATTGCAGTAGATTTGGACATTGGTTTGGCTAGATAATAAGATCCCTTTTTCCATCCCATCTGCTAGGTCATGGCTACTTGTGAGCATGCTTAGAACTTGTCTGTTCATTTCCCCCTCTTCTCATTAGTTTTTTAATAATTCCATGACCAAAAGTGTCCAAGGAAATTAATCTTTGTGGAGACCTTAGCCTGTTCCCACAGTGTTGATACTTTAGGATTGGGCAAAGAAGAAAAATGCCATCTAATCCAGACATCAACTAAGCTTAATTTTTGGTCAGTGCTACAGCATGTAGTTTCCCTCTGTGATGAACATATTTATTAAAGAATAAATATCTGATCTCATGAATGAGGACTTTCTGCACAGAAAGTTGACAAGTTTATATCCTTTTTACAAGTATGATGTGTCTCTAGTGATTTCATGATGTAGTTACCTGCTTCACAGAGGCATACTGTAACTTTTATCACTAGTTGAACTAGTAGGAGAGCTTCTTTCTTTCTAGATCTTATTTTTAAGTAAGCACAACTTTATACAGACCAATAAAAGACTGGTTGTTCTAACAAATTGGTTTTATTGAGGACTCTTTCTACTGTGAGTATTCAATTCATCTGGGATGCAAGTTTTGCTTTGTAGTAGCTCATTGCTTAGGCTGCTCAGTATTCACAGTTGTCAGTCTCACTTATATAATCTTCTTTCCCAGGAAAAGCTTTTAAACATTTTCTTGTTTCTGTTCTTGAGCAGCCTGTTCTCTAACTGAAGAATCTAAATTAGAAAACAAGGTCATTTGAGGGCAAGTAGTAGTGCTGGAGATCTATTTAAAGTTTGTGATTTAAGTGAAATCGCCTTTTCTTCCAGGCGATTAATCTTTAGAGACAGAGCAATAGAATACTTCAGTAATTATTTCAACAGTAAAGATTCCTGATGACCTGAGCCAATAATGCCTTCTAATGTGGTAACTTCTAAACTACTAATTGGCCAACCCCCATCTCCCCCATATTTTGAACCTAACAGCTGGCAGTGGAAAAAACGCTAGTGGTTTGGGATAAAGAATAGGTTTTTCCATTTGTTTTTAAGTTCAGAATGCTTTGGAGTTAAGAACGTGGTAAAAAACAGCAGTGAAACTTAGGGGAAGCTACTTCTGCCATTATGTTATGGTTGAAAAATAAGTTTTACAAGAGTTTTTGTGTTCAAAATTGTTTTTAAAGGCTGTAGCTTGCTTTCCACCTTTCTCAACTTAGAAAATAATGGCTCATTTAAGAACTCAGGTAGTCAGATGTTTTCAGACTTAAGTAATTCCTGTAAACTGCTGGATCTGTGCTTCCCTCCTTGCTGTTAGGTGCTCCAGACACACAGTGCTTTAGCATCACCAATATGTCTGCTTAGGATGCATTTGAGATTGCAGGTGATCAGGCTGGAAGGAGGAAGAACTGTAATCAGTGATATCAGTTCCATTGCAGTATCTTTTCTGTTATCCTGCATCCATCTTGCTTTCCCTGAAAAACTCTCCCTCGGATTTCAGATGGGAAGTGAGGGGAGCAGAACTCCCTGAGAGCAGTGGCGTGTGTGACTGGTGCATATATACTGGTCCTGACTGGCAGCGCATCAACTTGTTTCTTGGTAGGTGGAGCCCTAACTTTGCTGTTCCTGGGTAGAGTGGGAGAAGATTGTAACAATTACAGTGAGTTTGCCATATAAACCAGTACGCTCCCAGAACACTGTTCTGAGGACTGAATCTGTCATGACAACTGAAATTCTTGCCCTTCAATCACCCAGAGTGTTGCTGTTCTTGTTCTTTTTTTTTCCTAGCTTTAGTTCTCATCTTCTAGTTTGAATTTGCTAGAGACGTAACTTTGGCTTTAGATTTCTGCTCATTGGAACTGACCTGTGATTGCCATAGACCTGTTGACACTGTCTTCTTAATGGATGTTCAGTTAAACTTCTGCTAGATGTATAAAATAAACATAGTGCTGGCTTTTATTTTATTATTTTTTTACTATTGAAAAAAGTCATTATATTTTGCCATATTCACTTGAGTTGATATTTGGGTACATTTTCACATGCATAGTCTGTATATACTGTACTTTCTGTAAAGTTGCTTTTCTTTTCCCCTTTTTCTCTGCCAAAAGGAATCAGATACACCACCTTGCACAGCTCCTAATGTTTACCAGTTCAGTCTTCAAGCACCGACTCAGCTTATGGCCAGTTTAGCGCCCGCATTGCCCCTGCCAAGTGGTAAACCCCAATCTGCGCCTCCGAGAGCCCTGATAATGGCCACCAGTAATCAGGTATGAGCCAGCAACTCTGTCACGAGCAAGTGTAGGTCATGTGCGCTGTGCTGTCAGTCTGAAAGCCTCTGAGGACAACTTTCTTAGAGCATGGCTGAGCTTCATGTGGTCATAAGAGTACTTACCTGCTGTGTCAGAGGTGCGGGGAGAACAAAGGGTGGGAAAGGGTTTAGAGCAGAAGAGCCCCTCCACAACACAGACACCTAGGAGTAAGTTAAAGGAGGAGTGTCAGGTGTCTGACTCCTTAAGTTGTATTTGAGAGTCCTGGTGGCCAACTAGTGGGATATTTGTAGATCTTTAGGCTATTTAATTTCCACCACCATATAGGTGGTAGAGCTGTTAAGATGGTTTTTGAATTTTAAGGAATAGTACTGACATTTCTAGGCTTATTTAGTTGTGTTGATTTTGAATTATTAGAACAGATTTGGTTACACTTGTAATATTCTGTAATACATTTTAAAGGTAGAGAACAGAAGAGTAATTATGGACATGTGCACAAGATTTTTTTACCAAAAAATTAAATGCATGCATAAACGTGCTGGGACCTGAATGTATTTTGGCTAATGTATCTGTTCTGGTACAACCTCAGTGCATCTTTCTGCAGTAAAACACTCCTTCAGTCCTGATAATTAAAGCTATTAGTCAGACATGCCTCACAAGAGGCTTAGTGCAAATTGTGGGTTGTAGGTTGCCTGTGGTAACAAAACAGTGAGCTTACTTCTTTGAAACTTAGTTTTGGTCAGGTTCTCTGCTTCTCCAAGTCCTTCTCTCAGAGTTCTTGGGAATCAAGGGCCAGGAGATTTTCAACTTAATGACTTTGCCTTTTTAAATTTGGTTCAGCACTTCTTGGATCTTCACTAGACAGTCTCCTATTTGTCCACATCTCTGTTCCTGGGGAGCCCAGACCTGGGCCCAGCACTCCATGTGTGACCTCACCTGTGCTGAGTAGAGGGGAAATGATCACTTCCCTTGACTTGCCTTTGGTTTTAAGCTTCTAACAGATTACACAGATTCTTCCCCTCCTTTCTTTTCCTACTGCTCAGTCCCACCTAGGCAATGCCAGCTTACCTGCACAGGAAATGAGAAGTGAGAAGCTAATAGAATAATATATTTATATTATAATGTCTGCAATTGAGTATTCACTGGCTAGTGAATACAGTCCAGTCTGAAACTTTAGAAGTTTTTTTAGAATAAAACTGGAGAGTTATTTTAAGTTAAACTTCATTTAAAATACAAACTTAGTGTAGATTATTCTTTCCTTAACAGCTCTGCTTTTCTGAAGAAGTACCCTGGAGCTAGTTAGGAGGCATGCAGTTTTTAGTACAAAACAAATTGGCATTCAGAGTGTTTGCCACAGTTGTGAAGAGACAATGTGTTGTGTGAGTTTTGGATCTCTGCTAGAATTTTGACTCTTGGAAAACAACTGCTTTGTAGCACTTTTTCTGGCTTTCTGTTCCTTGGCTGTCCTTTCAAGTGATTGTTAGATGTTCTGTTAGTAGTTTTATAGTACTTATATGTTTAAAAGCAGGAATTGTTCAGTGGCTTTGCTTAACAAAGATGTGCCTTTGAGAATCACATTAAGTCAGAAGAATTTCTTGCTACCTGTAGTTTAGAAATGGGATAATAGGCTATTTGCATTGAATTTACCAAAAGCTTATATTTTGTGAAGTAAAAGTGTTCTTTTTGATAAAGTTTTATGATTGAGTCAGAAGTGGGAAATGAAATAATTTTACCCAGAATACTGTAAATATCTCCTTTCCACTTGCAACCTTCTGGAGCATGACTGTGCTAGATTAGGCTGATGGCTTTTCTTTTGAGTTGATGAGACTCAGCTAGCTTATAACTCTTAGTAGGTGCACTCTACCATCTTAGAGGACTCCTGCCCTGATAGATGTGAATGTGTGTAAGACTTTCTTAAAAGCAAGTCTTCTTTCATATTCAAAAAATTTTGAAAGGGACTCATTTGTCCACATGGTGTCTTCAGCTTTCTCTGTGGGAACTTTTTCTACCTCAGTTCAGCTTGGAAAGCTGTACCTAGGTGTTAAGTACAACTCTGAAAAGCAGGAGGTGCCAAGAGCATTTAACTGTATTTTGAACAAATTACTGCCTTCTAGGCAAGTTTGCTGCTGTTAAAGCTTCCTGGTATTTTCATTTTTGAAACATGTTTGGTGTGATTACCAATTCTATTTATGTACTGCATAATTAATTGGAGAGTTTCCAGATTGTTCAGGGGCTGATTAAGCTCCTGGCACAGGTCTCTGTGCTTTTCAGGATCATCATCATCCATCATTTTTCAGGCTAATCATTCTTCTACTCTGCTAACAGCGGTTTGAAATTTTACTTGGGGGAGCAGAACAGTTTATGAAGCAGTGCTGCCCATTAGAAATTGCTTGGTAACTTCCCAAGGAGAGGAGGCGACTACATTCCCTGTTGCTACTTTGAGATACGTTTTGATTTGTGTTGGATTGCTGTTTGCTAGATTACCAAAATGAAGACAGAAGAAACTTCCTTTTTCGTAGGTCAGAAGAACTCTTTCATTTAACTTTTATGATGCTTTCTTTTTTTCCCCCAAAGGGTTAGATTTTGATTCCAAAGTATCTAAAGCCAGCAAGGACCAGTCCTTCTGCTGCACTGGCTGGCTTCTAGTGTGTCTCAGAAAGTCTCCAGTAAAGATGAGTGGTGTCTGATTGGGAATATGTTTGTTGCTATGGAGACAACTAGGAAATGAAACCTTAATGTCAGTGCTGATATACCACAGTCAAAACCTGTAAAGGGACTTGCAGGACTAGATTATTTTTTTTCGGATTCTTTTGAGTTTGGCCAAATAAGGCGGAACATATAAACTTGCAAATTGCTTTTATATATTGCATTACAGGCACTTCTGTGGCTAGCATACTTTGTTTCAGAGTTTACTTTTATCCAGAACAATTGTTAATGGTGTTGCTTTGTCTCACCACTGATACTGTTAGGATCTCTGAGATGGTTGCTGGAAGGTCAGCAGTGTTGCAAACAAAATTGGTCAGGGACTTGAATCAAAATTTCTTTTAGATGAGTGCAAACAGTTAAGTGTAGCTCACTTGGATAAAGGATAAGTTTGTAAAGACACATTTTAATTCGTGTCAGTGCAGAAGTATGCTGAAATTCCCTTTGTATATTGAGATAGTTCAGTGTTTTCAGTGTTTTCAATTTAGGAATGATTTGATTTGTTTCAATGGCATTTTTAAGCTGTTTAGGTACTGAAGGCTTCTTCACTCAACCAAATGAAATTTTTGTTATTTTTTTTATTGAGAGTGCTCTCATTTAAGGTGGACTAATTTTTCAGTGTCCATGCATTTTCATAGGAAGCAGGCTATGCTTGTCTACTTTGGAAACAGTTTTGATTCTAAATGTCAGACTCCTATCTTCTGTGTGTGACAGAAAATTGTTGGGTTTTAATACGTGCATAACTTAGGAGAAGATGATGTTTTATTTCCTTTCCTAAGGAAAGAAGAGAAGGAAAAACTGGATCTGAGTTTCAGAGGTTGTTCAGCTGAAAACAGTACTGGAGATTTTTTATTTAGGTTGCCCTATACTTATATGGACAGTCTTTATGTGGTGTTATTCTTCCACGTATGCAAACTGACTTAGCCTGAACAGACCCTGGATAAACTAACATGACTGCTCACCACAGAATGTTGGGTTAAGTGGTCCCCAGAGGTGTCCATATAAACATCCAGTCTAGATGTTTATAGGACTGTATGAGATCCACTGGTCACATTAGCGGTTGCTTCCTGAATGCTTTCTGAGTTGCAGGAAAGACAAAGTCTAAATAGTAGTTTCTTAGGAACATAAACAAACCCACCATAAATAAAAGACTTATGGAAATGTAGAAGCCATGCCTTCCTTTTGTTAACATAGTACTCCTTTATCTTCCAGTGTCATTGTAATCAGATTTTTGCTCACAAACTGAGATTTATTTGAATAATCACATATGTATTTCCTCTGCAGACTTTTTCACATGTACTGTATTGGTATCACCTTATTATTTGGAAAGGGTTTTTCTTACTGTAGTAATAGTTTCTCTGTTTCAAATCAAAAGTGAGAATTCTCAATGAGATAAGATTTCTCTTTAAGGTCTAAAACTGTCAGCTTTGTGCTAAAAAAGCTATTATGTCTTGTTCTCTGTAGTGACAAGTATGCAGATACACTTCATGGCCCATGTCACAACAGCAGCAAAGTTGCAGTATGAGTTCTGTCTTCTGGTAGCATTGTTTTGACTCTTGCCCCTCAGTTTTGAAACTTGGGTACTGACAAGATCAAAAAGGGTACTTAATTTGTGTGTCATTCTGCTTTCTTTACCATAACGTAGTTCAGTATTTGCTGCGATGCTGACGGTACCGTCTATTGTCAGTCCCTCATTTTGGGGACTAGGCCCTCTGCTCTCTCAAATACTAGTTTATCTTGGAGCTGCTCATACTAGTATTGCATAACCTGTTGTGAAAGGTGAAGAGAGCCTTGGCCTTTGTGTGGTAGCTCTGCCAGTAGTCTGTAATTAAGTGAAATAAGATATGAAATACTGAAATAATCTGCTCCCTTGCAGCTTTTATTTTTCCAAGTTCTCTTGTGCTGGAAGGTAAGAAACATCTAAAATTTTTCTTGCTTTTGAGCTCTTTTTAGTCCCCGTGTTGGTTTTTCTTTTCTTTGCTGTTCTTATGGTTGGCTCCATAAATTTCCCCGTTTAGTAACAGCAGAAAAGAGTTTGGGCTCATTTTATCAGTTCACTGATAAATTCAGGACTAAGATTTTATTAGTTGTAGCTGAAAGTGTCCTGTAGGTCACAAAAAGAGAAGTGTCTTTGTTTGCTGTGCTTTGAGCCTTATTTCCCTAGATTGCCAGTACTAAAAAACTTTTGGAACAGCTTATTTTGGTTTGTCTCTACTTCACCTTAGAATTCTAAACCACATAGAAATCTTACCAGGTTAGGAGTACACCCAGGTAGCAAGTGCAAATATCTTGCAGAATCCTGTTAACTAAAGTAATGAGGCTAGGTTGCCTAATAATTGGCTTATTCCTTATGCAGTTGTGACTAAAGTGTTAGTTAGGTCATTGTCCATTATTTCTCTGCAAAACAATGAATTTATTTCATAAAGAAGAAGAAGGAGTTAATTTCTTTAGTGTATTTGCAGATGTTGTTATGCTCAGAAAGTCAGTGAGTGCTAAAAGCCTAAAATAGAGAATTTCGAAGTATCGGAAACGTTTTAAGAATTTTATTAATTTAATTAAGAATATGTTAAGAATGCATTATAGGTTATTTAAGGGATACTTAAAATGTTAATGGTAAATTAAGGTAGCACTCTGGTATTCCACATGAAATGGTTTTGAGGTGTGTGAGTTTGATTACAAGTCTGATCAGCTGCAGACTAGATTCAGTCACGGTCTTTAATCCTTTTACTCTTAACAACAAAATAATAAATATGTGATCTTTCAAAACGGTCTTTTCTAAGCTTTTCCTTTACCTCTGTAAGTACTTACCAATCATTTTGGAGCACTATATGTATAATCTATTTTTAAGTTGAGCACAGATACTTCGTTACCAACATTTTTCTGCCTTTCTTTTCTCCTTGCTTTAGAAATGCTATCAGGCAAAAAAAAAAAACCCAACTAACAAAAGACCAAAACAGTTCAGAAGCCTGTTTATGTTTAGACTTCAGCTCTGTTATGTTACTTGTGTTATTTCAAGTTGTAGAGGATTGGTTTTTGGCTGTAAAATTTCTTTTTGAATAATTGCAGTCTTTAAATGTCAGGAGTTTTGTACAGTAAATTTGCCAGTATTTAAGAATAGAAATTTTGTTTCCTTAGCAAATAATTACTTGGTATTTCTATTGCAACCAGATTCGTTTTCTTGATTTTTCTGGGGCTTTTTCTTTTTTTTTCCCTCCAGTGGTTTTTTTTTTTCTGTTAAGTTTTGGGGGTTTTGTTTGTTTGTTTTTCTATTTTATGTTGTTGGGTTTTTTTCCTGGAAACTTTTTTAACCTGGTATGTAATGCAGAATTTCACCTTACCCCCAATCCCCAGCCTTGTCTTAAATATGAATTCTTTAGTTTACCCTCCAGATCTAGCAAATTATTCAACACAGCTAAAAATCAAATCAGTTCTATCATTGATTTGTTGAATCAATAGCCTTAAGATGGGGGAGATTGTTCTATCTAGAAAAACAGATCCAAATAAGTTGAAACTTCTAAATCAAAGATTTCTCTGTCATATCACAGATGAAGGGCTTTCTTTTTGGATTATCTGATCTTTCGAGACATCGTCTGCTTACAGATGTCATCTCTCTGTGATTGTGTGAGTCCTGAGCATGGGAATGTCCAGAAGTTTGTGCACAGGAGAAAGATGTTTGATACAGCCTCTTGAGATTTCCAAAAACATTAAGTAAATTTCTTTTATCAAAGGTCCTGAAAGAAGCTAAGTGACTATGTGTCCCATTTTAAACTATTAACTAATTGGAAAATGAGGAACAAAAAACTCAGTTTTTGTAAAAGATAGAGTACACCAGGAAAACCCTGCAGGAGTTCATGCTGCCTGATGTCTAAAAGGCAGTAGATGAAGCTTGGTGAAGTTGGCTGGTGGTGTGAAGCACCTTAAAGGCTACCTAAGAAAGGATGCAGAAGGACCTTTCAAGGTGATGCACCAGGAGGGAGAGAAATAATTTAAACTTTGTAGAGAGTGGTAGGCCCTGAGCAGCCAGTTTCTTGTAGAGATCACATCTTGCAGAACACCAACAGTGAGTATAATTTTGCCATTTCTTTCCTCATCAGAGAAAAGTCAAAATAGAAATGGAATCAGAATAGGGGAAGATGTTAATAGTGATCAAACAGATGGAGTTGCTTCTGTGTGAAGAAAGAATTGTTTAACCTGAACAAGATGAGGTGTATGATCTAGGTCTGTGTCATCATCAGCAGTATATGAAAAAGTTAGAGAACAGAATGACAAGAAATTATTTACTCCAAGAACTGATAGATCGTCCTGTAGTAGGCTCAAATTAAATGTGATGCTCATTTAAGCTGTGAAATGCCATAGCACAGGATGCAGGATGCTAACAGCTGATGGTTTCAAAAAAATGAACAAACTAGTGAACAAAATGTAGTTGAGAACTGGTAAAGATAAAAGTATAATCTCTGACTGAAGTGGTCCCTGAGTCAGCTTCCTTAAGCATCTCTCTCAGCTGATGAGTCATAAGACTGATGGATTCAGATCCTGCTCCAATAGATTGACAGTGTTTATCTTGATGGCCTAACAACAATGCAGAATGCTTCATCACAAGCTCAAGTTCATGTTCTGGCTAGGTTATTAATCATTCTTTGAAAAGTTTGTTTTCCTTTAGAGGAAACAAGGAGTATGACATGGTCTAGGATACAGGTAGATGCACTTGTCATACTTGCTGTGCTGCTTGTCTGATCTTGGGATCACCTGCCATCCTGCTCCCAGTAGGTTTTTTTTGGTGCATCCTCATTCATACTGAGGAAGAAATTCCCACATTTTTCACATTTTCAACTGAAGTAGATGGATTGGCTTCCTGTAAGTTTGTATGCTCCTTGATCAGTTTTATTCTGGTTGTTCAGTAGCAGTACTAAAGTTTCCCTCTGTCTTTCTTCGGCACATAGTTGAGGGTCACCGTGATTACTGGCTACTTTTAGTGTTTTACTATTATAGGGTAATTTTTAGTATTTTGATGTCATTTCAAGTAAATGTTTATATATAGTTGAGTCAGAGATATACTTACTGAACTAGAAAGCTTTGCACAAGGATGTGACATGGTGTGTTTGCTTGAAGGACCACTAGCCAAAAATATAACACATACTAATTTTTTCTAATTTCATGTTGTTTACTTGCTAAAATATCCACTAGAAGCTATTTATGAAACATGCATCAATAAATTATGTTTGGGAAGTAGTGTCTCTTAAGAATGAAAAATTCTCAGCTTGTGTTTCCTTTTTCTGTTTGTCCTTGAATTATTTTGCCACTGGTAGTCTGAGAATAACACTTGGTGTTTAGAAGTTGCATGTGGAAGATTGATTAGGTTGCTGTAGGACACTGTATAAGTCAAAAATAATTTTAAGGGTTTTTTTGCCACCCTGCAGTTAACTATGATTGTTCCTCAATACTGGTCTTCACCAGTTTGTCTTTCTAGATGCTCAGTGTCTCTTCTAGTAACAGTTTGACAGTAAAATGTTGCTTATGGAATTATACTTTCAATAACTATTTTTGTTTTGTGCACACAGTTGTAATGGTGGCTTACTGTTCTAGTTTCTTTCTACTTCACACTTGTTTGGAAATACAGAATATGAAATACCTGCAGCTACTTCAGTGTTCTAAGCAATTGTCCCAAATGTTAGCTCTGTGTTCCTGTTGAACCACTTAAGGTTAGAATTAGCTCTTGTTACAGGCAATCAGTTGTCTGTTGAGTTACTGCTGTCAGACATCAGGAAAGGTTGCTTGCATTGATGTTACCAGTATTTAGGAAGTCTTTCAGTTTCATCTTGTGAAGCTCTTGTACCTAATTTAAGTATGTACACATTAAGCTAACTTACTGTATGCCATTAAGTGATAGAGATGCCTGTAGTACCTTATGGTGGGGTAGGTTTACTCAGGCTGCTAGTAAACCTGTTGGTCAGTTTTTGTTTCAAGTTATTGGAGATCCCCCAAAGGAAGTGTTATGTGATATTTCTGGTCACCTAATTCTTTTTCCTTGGTCTGCATATGAGTTACAGTCTAGGAGCAGTGCAACCTGATGATCAGACCAGTAGGATTTACAAGCTCCTCATTAGCCATACTTAGTTTGCCTGTCACTGACTTGAGATTGTGGGGAAAGCAGACTTGTACTCCCCATGCATCAGCTCATGTGATCATGTCCTTACATTTCTCCATGATGTTTCTGAAAGACATAAATGTTTCGCTCAGTCATGCTCTTGCTGAGATACTCCTAAATAGACACATCTGTCACAATTAGTATTTAATGTGGAAGTTCTCTGGTTTTATAAGGGAGTTGTACAGTCAGTATATTTCATACTGAGATCTGAGGGTTTTAAGGATGCTTTGAAATCTACACCATTTCATTTGCAGGACATTTTCTTCAGAAAACAGTAAGCTGTTAGTGCCTTGGGGCTTGCACAGCTACAAATAAACAAGCATGAGAAGACCAGTTGCTTCAAGCAGTGTTTTGTGGAAGTGGCTTATATGTTGAGGAAATAAAGCTGGTAATATGTGTTTTGTTTGCTGCTTTTATGTCTAAATGAATGCCTATCTTATTTTTTTTTAGCAGCACAGTGGAATGAAGTTTTCCATGAAAGGAACTCATAACCAAGGCAACAGCTACAGCCCCGTCAGCACTGGAGGCATGAGGCAACCAGTTGGTAACCGTGGACACCATCAGTACAATCGTAATATATGGAGAAGGAAAAAGCACAGAGACAGCTTGCCTATTAGTCTGAGCAGATAATGGCAGATGCCAAAATGACCTTCCCTGATCAGACAAAACTGAGTGAGTGCCACTCGACTTGAGGGATGGAGACCAGCGTCCAGCACATCGTTTTGTTGGTGTTGCCAAATATCTGCAGCTGACTTCTTTGCATGTTTCTTTGTGTGGTGGTTCAGTCCATCTTCAAGAAGTAGTTGTGCTTATCTGTGAAGCCTTATTCAATGTGGAAGTTTGTTTTCTGCCTTCCCACAATGGTTCATTCAGTGCCGAAGCAGCTCTGACAATAGAACTGCAAGGACATTTACAAATGCTGTAGCTTTTTTGCTGTGGCTATATCTGTTCCTTTTCTTTTATTTTAGAAGTGAAGGAAACTTCAGCCCCTTGGAATTATTTTTTTTTTCTTCTTTGCAGCAAATCAAGTTGGGAATTCATAAAAGTAAATTTGCTGCTCTCCTGGTTTTTTTTTTTTCCAAAGCTCATTTTTTTCTGTGTAAATATTGGAAGTATGATTTGTGCAATAACTTGGAATTTTTAATTTAATTTCATATTATCACGTAAGTTATATTTAAGGGGAAGAGGTTTTTTAATTTACAGATCCTTTCCCAGGTTGCATTATCTAAGTTGGGGTCATAGTTTTGGCAGGTTGTCTGAGCAGTGTTATAAACATGACATTTGGTAATATTTGAGGCTTCTTGATTCACAATGAAAGTGCGATTTGGCTTACAGTTTTAAGAATTTACTAAGCTCCAAAGCATTTTGACCCTGTGTTTTTTAGCTCATTGTCTGGCCTCTATCAGTCGTCTTGCTCTGACCAATGAGTTTTAATTTTCTTTAACTAGACAACAAATCGAACATTTGTAGTACCAGAAGTAAAACTTTTGAGAGGAATGGGAAAAAGGTTGGTTCAAGTCCTGATATGAATTTAAAAAGCTGTGAACTACATGCTTTGATGCATTTTAGTAACGTAACCTGTTAATGTTTGGGTTGAAACAACACTATTAAACAGAGGTACCCGGCTTAAGGAATGTGGAGAAAGGAAATATGTTGATTCCATTAAGGAATCTGTATAGTAGTATGCATTAGTTCTGTTAAGAGCAAATATATAAAAAGTACTTCAGCTGCTCGAAGCATTACAAGAAGTATCTTTTAATGTGTTGCAGGAGAGCACAGCCCAGTGTTGTACACAGTATGAGTGGCTGGCACTTAATTTACAGATGCATACAGGTATACTATGCAAGTGTGTATTGCCATGACAAACACTGTCTTTAACTTTTTGAAAAATGTACATCCTGCCTAACCCTGAGTTTTTAAAGCACCACAGTTGTCCTGGGAGTAGGTCACATCTCATGCCCTCTGACTTCCCGTTTTTTAAGTGAGAGTTCTTAAGCTATATAGAAAACTACAGGTGAGTTATGTAAGTCCACTAGCAGAGAAAGCTGAAGAATCCTGTTAACAGGACGTCTATACTGTGTACAGATATAGAAGGTTTTAAAACTGGTATCTGAATATGGAAATGAGGTGTCAAGCATGAAGCTTTTTAATATGCTATATGCCTTTGAAGCAGAAGTAGTTCATGTTATTACTGAATCTGTCAAACACAAACAGGTCCTTGAGGGGAGAGAGGGCAACATTCCAAACTAGAGTAGTGCATATCTGTTTGCAGAAAGTTTGTCTTAATGCTCCAGACTCATCACAATAAAAAAGTTCTAAAAATTGTGAGCTGATTCATAAATAATATCTAAGGGCTGTTACATGAGCCTGTACTGCTTCGTCTTCACACACTAGCAATATTGAGCATAACTACATTAAAGAGCCTTCAAAGGCTTTAATTGGTGTCTTATACTAGCGTCCATTTTAAAGCAAAACTCATTTGAAAAGTGGTATCATGTAACACTTCAGTCATGGTGAACCAAATGAATTGGCCTGGCTATCACTGTGGTTATGTGCTACAGGTTTAAAAAAAATGTTTAAATTTTTTGTGTGGACAACTATGTGGAAGCTAAAATTGACATATTTTTATGTAAAGTTTTCTATTCTTTGATTTTTAATAAACTTTGGAGACCAGTCACTCTTCTGTACTTTTTTTATGGGAAACTTAATGGGTGAAGTGACACTTGACCTTGTCCCGTTCTTTGATGTACACTTTGAATCTGCTTTGCATTGTTTGTGCTGAGTACCTTCAGAATGAGTTTGGAAGGTGGATGGGTGCCCTCAAATTATGATGTTTTTCTAAAAGGATTAATAAGCATGGATGTTGCTTTTGTAGTTGTGGATTTGATCCCTCGATGATGAGAAAGCAGAGGAGCTGGAGGCAGTGGCCACAGTATTCTCAAGAGGAGATCACCTGACTAATTCCTTGGGATGCCTTAACTTGTAATTAACTTTTTTTTTCTAGTCCCTCCCTGTAGTTTTTAAATTCCTTTCAAAATCTTCATCTAGGTTTCAGCGTCCCCAAAGGTTGGATGTATTTTGTCTGTCTTTGTCTGTCTTTGTTTGTTTGTTTGGTTTTTTTTTGGTTTTTTTTTTTGGTTTTTTTTTTTGTTTTTGTTTTTTTTTTGTTGTTGTTGAGTTCTATTAACCCTCTGAAGTGTCAGAAACTGACTCTAATTAAAAATTTCAAAAAATGAGTCTTTGGAAGGAACTAGTGTGTGTGTATATATATGTCTGCAAATGCATAAAAAGGGAACTGAAGTGTTTTTAATAGACAGCAATGCAGGGCTAGGGGTTGGCAATGAGAGAGGATACTTGCTCAATCTTTAAGAGTATCTGCTGGAGAAAAGCAGAGAAGTAGTGGGAAGGGAAAATGATAACCACTCTGTAGTAGCTGGGATAATAACAAATTTTTTTTTCTGTCAGGTCAGTTAGCCAGTGGGACATGGCTGACAGCGGGATATATAATCTCTGCAGACACAACAATCAAGTGCAGCAGCATTGGTTTTGTAACTCCCTAGACTCTACCTTTTCCATCTTTCTGTCCCAGATGATGATTTTGCTTTGTTCTCCCCACAGAATCTGCTCAGCTGTCTATCCTTGTTAGTAGTCTGCATTTAATGCATTAGGATTCTCCCTTGAACCCTTGTTTTCTGATAAAAATCTGAGAAATCCCCTTGATCCCAGCCCTAGTGACTATTTTGTACACTGTTCATAGCCAAAACTAGACATGGACTTCAGAAATGGAAGGAAGAGGCTGCAAATGGAAGGGAGGGATGGGTCCCAGGGAGTCCATCATAGAAAGAGCTCAGTTGTGATCTATTCCTGTTTACAGGACATGTCAATGCTGGTGTTGCACTGGGCTTTCCCTGTAACTCCATCCCTGTGCACTGAGGCAGGGTAAGAAGACAGAAATGTGGCTGCTGGTCCCGTGCTCCTGGTTCAGCACTGTTTCTTTCCATTGGAACAGCTTCTTGAGAATGGGCATAGCAATTGTCAGAGTAGCATTGGAATACAGCACGCCTTCAAGCAATGTGGGCTCTTCGTCATTTGTGGGTAAAAAGAAAACCTGAATTGTGAGCTAACAAGCACCTGATCAATTGGTGTACACGTGTGGAGTAATAAATGTGTCAACTTCTGTGCTGTCAAGGACAGGAAGCTGCCTACTTGCTGACTGCTGCCAGTATAGTCTGGTTATAAATTCAGTAATACCTGGACTAAACCACAGTTATGACCTGAATTCTTCAATTGTAAGACATGACAGAGCTATTGATTGGGTGGCTGCTCTTGTGCACTTACACTGTTTCCATTGGGGCTTGAAGTGTTGTGGAAAGCAGATGTACCAAAAAAGGAGGATTTTGGAAGTAGCCTTAGAAGAGAAGCCTGAAAAGAAGGGTCTTGGATATCAGGAAAATGTGTGAAGAAAAATACCAGAGGATGCCTCAGAACTTTAACTGATAGTGCCTGTCTAAAGCTCTGCTCACAGTTCTCAGTGTTGTGCTATTGCAAAAGTTTTGGCTTAGAGCTGCCTATGGCACAGTAGTCTTTTAGTTTCCGATCAATTAAGGATTCTCTAAGCATTTGCTTTTTTCATAATCCTTTCCTACTGGCAGATTGTTGCCTGAGTATAAAAACAAATTATGAATGGCCAATGTGCAACACATACTGATGATGGGCATGTCTGTGTGTGAGGTCAGGAAAGACAAAGGTCATCTCTCATCCAGCACCATCTATTTTCTCCTTATCCACCAAAATGTGACATGTTCTTCTGATGTGAATTCTTAGGAAGCAGCAAGCTGCTTCCTGCTTCAGTAACTTAGGAGAGTTGAACAGTAGTTTTATGGATTCACTAAAACATGGCTTCCAAATAAATGCTTCACTGACTCATTTTCAAATTTAAACTAAAACAGGATTTAGGAACTCCTATTACAGGATTTTCTGTGTGAGAGGATGAAAGCAATATTTAAACTGGAAGTCCATAACATCTGTGCTAAAATTGCCACTTTTTATTAGGGAAAACTTTGGCACTGATCCTCGATGGATGTTCTGTTGATAAAATCTTTGTAAGAAAATCCTTGCTTCATGCTCCTCCTGTCCAGAAAAGAAAAGCTGAATCTTCAAATGGGCTACAGCTACTCGTTCAGGATTGCCTTTGGACACATCTGGCTAATTTCAGGAGCCAAAAGGAGTAGGTGCAATCCCACCCTTGTTAAGGTTTGCATGTCCAGGTCGTAAAAGTCACTTGAGTATCGCTTACTGTGTAATTGTGGGTGAGATCAACAAATCATCTCTGTTCTCTTGGGGAAATTTCTTAGGAGACTTAAGAACAGAAAATAAGATCAGTTTACCAGTCATTCATACCTGGGTAAACAGTCTTCTGTAGGTGAGCAGAGCAGTGTTGAGGTTCCCAGCTGCAAGTGAAGGATTTGTTCTGTCCTCACAAGGGCCCTGGAATGAGGCAAGGCAGCAGGTGTGTTTCCCCCTCAGATTAGGGGGTAACAGAGCAGGTCTGTGCAAGAGTTTTCTGACCTGTTCCTTATACAGTGGTTGAACAAAATGATTTGCTGTTTTCCTCCCATTCTTCTGTTAAAAAGGAATCGTCAGGGAATGGAAGGTTATGGGAAATGTGCTGTGCGGGTGTGAGCATTAGGAATTATGAGTGGTTAAGCACTGGAATACAAGTGCTTTTACCATTTTACCTTTTACCATTCAGCCAGGTAAAAACCTTGCTGGACAAGGCCCCAGCTAACCCATTCTAATTTCAGTCAGTCCTGCTGCACCATTTCACCTCTGTAGGGCTTTTCCTTGTTAAATTTGTCTATGATGGCACAAAAAAAGATAACTTTTAAAAAAAATTTTATTTTACTGGGCTTATGAAGTTTTTTAATGATAACGTAAGTCAGGTAGGTATTGTTTGATTTTTTGCTTTGTCTTGTACTTGCAAAAATAATTCTGCAAATTCTAGGGCCAATAGACTGAAACAGGTTTTTTGTTTTTGTTTTTTTTAGTCCTGAAGGGACTAACTAGTTCCAGTTAGTCCCTGGAAATGAGTAGTCCCCAGTCATAAATTACTGATCAAGAAACACAATTTTTTGTATCTTCTCTATCTGATGATGATTACTATTGGTAACAGTTTTTTGTCTTCTGAGTTCAGTCAGCTTGCATTTGCAATGAAGGTGTGTGGGAGTAACGGTTTGTGTAGGACATGGGCAAAATACTCCAAATTGCCAAGTCTTTCACCTTTTTTTTCCAGTGAGTTGCATAGATTGATAATAGAAGCTTTTGATAATTAAAATTTGCTTGTTTGTCTTTATTTTGCAACTCAGGAATGCATAGATTATTTACACTCCCTGAAAAATTGTATAACAATACTGATGGAGCTGAAGGCATCATGAAAAGCTTTTTTTGGAGGTAAGATTTGGAAGCTGCTATTAGCCTAAGTTTTACCTAGATAACTAAAGGTTGTATCTGTCTAGATCAGAGTTGTTCCTTACAATGCGTCATAGAAGTCTGAGACTTTTTGTTTATCAAGAGTGGATATGTAGAAAGGAAATTTCCACCAAGAAAAAGGAAGCGGAATCCGAGACCTTAATGATCTTAACTTGAAATATAAAATAACCATTCCAGCAGAACGGGAATTGTGACATGCCAAGCTGCAGATCTATTAATAAGGACTTAATCACCCCCTACTACTGTTACTACTAGTAGTAGGACGTATGGAGCACAGCTCCAGGATGCCTAAGATACTAATAAAGCCAAGATATGCCAGAAGTCCTTATCTGGAAAACTCGTACCAGTATTTCATTTTTATTTCTGTCACATAACAGAATAGGGCTAATTAGAAGCAGAGGCAAATTTTAACACTAATTGATCAAATGTTTTTAATGCCTAACCCAGTGTTGCTGCTATTAATATCTATATATTTAAATTGTTTGGTAAAGCCTGTGGTGTGGTTCAGTGCTATGTGGTGACTGAGACAGGATGTTCTGAAACCAAATAGCATCAATAGATGGCGCTGAGTGCAAATTTTTGGGCCAAAGTGGTGCAGTTAGTTGAAGATTAACTTTGGAAACAGATTATTTTATCTGTGTTTGCTAATGATTATGACACAACAACTGCCACACATGGGCTGAGTGTCCTAATGTGACAAATATGGGAAACGTGGCCTGTACACAGTGTTGGAGTTTTGTAGTACTGAGTAAATAGATATGGGATGAAATACAGAGCACAGGGCTGGAAAATGAGAATTTATAGCTACTTCCAAACGGTGAAAGCTGATGGGTTAGAAATTAAGAAGAGGAGAGACACCTGGGCATATTTGTTAACAGTGTGATTAAATTCACCAGTTTGCCTCTCAGAGTTGATAAGTGAGTGAAACAGATGAAATGTTTCTGTTAGCATTAACGATTTCCTTTTATTGCAAGTCCAGAGCTTTACTGGATAAATTACCTGTGGCTTTCCTCATTTTGGGGAGGAAAAAAGAAATAGACAAAAAAGAAAAGAGGCATAATCCTCTTGTGTTCTTTATTCAGTCATGGCAGCAGCTACAGACACAGGTTTAAAGAATTTTCTGACACCTGAGAATCTACTTCAGCTGGAGATTTCATCAAAGCACAAGCTAGCTTTTATGAGGCCATATCAAAATGCTGTGAAGTTCTAGGGATGACAGATACCATCATCCAGCTTTTTGCACCCATTAGCACTGTTCTTGTATTGACAAACTTTTGATCTTTGGCTTTGGTGTAGGAGTGACTTACCTCCCCTCCTGGGGATGCTGAACGTGCTAGCTGGCTGTCACTTCAGATCTCTGGGTGACAAGTAGAAGATCAGACTGGATGTAATCTGTCTAGGGACTGTGGTATGACTGAGGTAGTCAGCTTTCCTTTCTCAGTTTTGGTGGAGAAACATATGTGGTTTCATTCTGGGCTTCCTGTTAGATGCTTTTGTGGTATCTTTAATAAGAAAGAATGCAACATTTCAGACCACTCCAATAACCCTGACTACTTTAGTGGATAAAATTGGATGGGAATTTCATGACACAATTTGACCTAGCTTGGCATCCTTGCTTGGTCCCTTACGGCTCTTGCTTCCCATTCATGATCATTGGCCTACTGGCACAGATAGGCCCAAATTCAAAAGTAAAGGAGAGGAGGGGTGGGGAGCGTCTGACATTTTGAGGAATGCAATCCTGTAGGCATGAAAAGTATTTAAATTCTCATTGTGTGGCACCTGGCTGTCTACAATGTCTTGAAAATGACTAATTCTTCATCAGTGAGAAGGGTCCTCCCACAGGGAGGAAGAGGTCTACCCCAGGACTTCTGTGTCTAAATGGAATAAATGTTGCTGTCACTCCCATCTACTTGTACAGTCTGGTCATAATGACGTGAAAGAATTTTCATCTCCACTGTTTTAGTGTATTTGCTTTCACTTGGAATCTATAGTCCTAATATAGTCTATACTATCCCAGAGGGGACAATAACTCTGTTAGGCTGACTTTACTTGTTACTTAGTCTTCAACATTCTCAGATTTATGCAGGATATGGTTGAGGGGTTTTTTTCCCCCCTCTGTACATTCCCTGCAGTTCTAAATTTGATGCTTAAAAGAAAAATCTGTCATCAATGTGCCCTTAGATTACAGCATGGTCTTACAGCTTTATGAAGCAGAATTGTTGGCGGTTCTTACCACCAAAGTCTCTACCTCCAGTGGGCTCAGGACAGCCAGATGGGTTGTCCATGTGTGTCTTCATCAAACATTGTGGAAATGCTGGAGCCTCCAAGTGTACAGCAGCATTCTGGCTGCTTAATTAATTAATCTGATGGCTATTTAATTGGAAGACTTGGAAATGCCGGTGCAGACCCCAAGATTCAGGATGCTGCCTGGAGTATCCGAGGCTGTAAACAGTCATGGCAGCCAAATTTTAAAGACAGAAAAGGTTTCTAAACACTTCTCAAAATGACCCACCTGTTCATCCACCTCACAACTTCCTTCTCCTTTTCCCTACAAGCCTTTATGTTCTGTATGAACTAAAAACCTGTGCTTTCTGGCTCTGGTGAACTCCTGAGAGGAGAGAGGACCGTGGGGGAGGAGAGGCGGGGAGGCATCTGATTGTGAGGACTGTAATACTCCAAGCATGAATCCTGTTTAAATTACCAAGGCAAAATGCACTATTCGTTCATTATGCATTTAAATTTCAGAGACCCTTTTGATGCAGGAGGTAAAAAGAGGCTCAGCAGGATCTTTCTAAAGATGTTTTATGAAAAGGATTGTGGTGAACATGAATTAATTTTCCAGCATTGTTTGAGCAGATTGCTGTCGGTAGTTACTCCACAATTAGTTTGTCCTTGTGTCTTTCTAGGTGAGTGTTGAATCTCTATGAAAAAAAAAGCTTTTTTTTTCCTGTGCATTTTGCAGAGAGTTTGGGTTTTTTATTATTATTATTTTATGTTTAAGTAAAAGTCCCTGTGGAGTCCTGGAACTGAATGTTGCTCATCCAGCAATAAGACTTTAAATTGACTCAAGCATAGGATTTTTTTTTTAAATTTATCTTCTTACAGAGTATTACAAGATTTTGCTGCTGTTAATCAGGAAAATGCGATTTGCTAAATTCAATTTGCTCCAGCGACAGGGAGGGTGCGCTCTTGCATCACTCTTATTTCCCAGTGCAAAAGCAACAGCTCGACAGTCTCTGGTTTGGAGGTGGTGCTATCATAATTGGAAAACCTTTCCTGAGGCACAGGGTAGCTTTAAAGGTAATTTTGTTTTGTTTCATACGGATAAAACTCAGAACACTTATAATCAGTAATGGATGTCTGAGCAAGGTAGTTGTTTTTCTGTCTATCAAAATTGTACTCGGGAAGCCCACGTTTGATTTGTGCTGTGCAGCTGTACCAATAGAAAAATGTTTAATCCTTCCAGAGGTTAAGCTGTTGTTTTCCTTCTTATGGTTCTCTTGGTCCCTTAACTACGCACATCCAGCTCAAGGAGCACGAGCTTCTAATTGTTTTAGCATTCAGAAGAGGTTCTTTTTTCCTAAGTGCTCTTGGAAATGGAACTGGGACACTGACAGGTTTTCTCCAGCTAGCCTGAAATGGCTGTTTCAGGTTGGTTTTTTTTCCCCCCTCCCTTCAACTTTAAGATGTCAGCTAAAAATAGAATATACTCAGCATCAATATAAAAGATACTCTTGAAAATAGCTCCAGGCATCATCCAGTTTGGGGATTCTTTGATTTGTGCAAACCGATACTTGTGTTCAGATAACACAGTTCCTTGTGCTACCCAGCTTTAGTTCAATGGTTAATTTACCATTAATAATGTTTTCTAAAGATTAGAGTTGGTAGAACAACATCTTTATTCAGGAACATAATATCAGCAATCATCCTGGAAAATAAGTTTGTGTTCACTAACTGTACATGGGAAAGAATAAATAGGAGTAAGACTTCTAACACAGAGCAAAGATATGCAACCCAGAACTTTATTCAGTTCTTCTGTGTAGTTCAGGCTGAATGCAGAGAGTCTGTGTTACCATTAGTTTAAGAGTGAAATTTGTGCTTTTAAAGAAGAATGGGAATTGCAAGTGAAACAGGCTGCATCTGTAGGCATTGCATTCAAAGAGGCTCTTATGCTTAGTTGAAGGACTTCTAAACACAAGTGTGATTGTTCACAAGGTTGTCCATTCTTGCAGATTAGAATCAGAATTATATCAATCAAGGTTTGGATGTTGGTTTTATGTTTGGGGTTCCCCACCCCAAAAGCTTCCACTCCACTTCTCCCTGGAAGTTACTAGAGATAAGAGTACTGGTGTCTGTTTCTCTCCTGTACCATTTGCTGGGGTATTGCCTCCATTTAGACTCACATTCAGAGTGAGCATCTAAGACTCTCATTTTCTTGTGTTTATATTAACACTGTGAGGAATGGGAAGGGGCGTTTGCAGAGCTTGGCTTTCACTGTCAGAAATAAGCATTTGTTTTGCCATAGCAGAAAGACTTAATCTTTCCTAGAGCCTGTTTCTCCCTCCAGCTACTTCATATGCTGTATAATGAGTAGTCCTTTAGAAAAAAAATCATGGTTTGTCAGTCATGTGTATCAAACCTTCTGTGTTTTACCAAACTTTTGTATGCTGAATGTTCATAAAATATTTTAGATTTCTGGTTTGGTTACTGTATATCTTAATTTGAATTCAACTTACATTTAAAAAAAGCATTCAGCAGTGCAGCCTAGAGCAGATGTCTCTTTTTTCCTACATAATTTTACATAGTTCTCAGTCATTACATGCATGTTTCAATTCAGATGAATTTAAGTATCTAAGCCATCTATTCAAATATGGCCAGATTTGGAGATGCCAAAAGTAGCACCCTGTTTAGTTTCTGTGTAAACTGTATTGTTTCCACATAAGACTACATAGGATACACAGATAGAACTTTTCACCTATGACAAAAGATAAATGAAGATGACAAAGGTCTAAACTATCAGGTGAGGTAATAGTTGCCAGTCTCTTCTGACAGCAGTTGAACATGGGCTAATAAATCATGTAGGTGCAGGTTGAAAGAGAGCAAAGGGAACAATACTTGTAACTCCTGGTTTAGTTGCAGAATTTTTTCCTGAAAGATTTTTGTATGTGAAATCTTGAGCTTTTGACGATCAGTGGTGCAAATCCCAAGAAAAGAAACCCATTCATGGCTATTAAATGTGAGATAACTCCTCTGGATGCAGCAACCAGAGATGCAAAGGAGTTGGTTTGGAAAAGGAGCTGTGTGGTACAGATGGAAGCATCAGTTTTCACCCCCCTTCAGAGGCAGGCAACAGTTTCCAGAGCTTTGGCTGGCTTCAGGTTGAGGTAAACTGTCTCCAGATAAACTTAAATGGAAAGTAGTTTGTGTGGAGAAGGAAAGGGATAGAAGAGAAGGAGTTTCTACAATGAAAAGGATCCAGGAAAAAGCGTAATAAGATTAAACGAAAGAAAATTGCATTAAAAGAGTCTGGTGATACTGACTTCTTCAGCTGTACAGGAGAGTGGAGAGCAATAGAGGGCTTTAGAGAGAAGAGAAAAATGAAGAATAAGCTAATTGCACAGAGGTGCTGGAGAGGGGAGGGGGGGTTGGGGAGATAAGTGGAACTTGTGAGGAAAAAGTGGAAGAAGAAAAAGGGGAAGAATAAAAAGAGATAAAATTGGCAGCTGTTTATGGGGCTTAAATGCTTTGTTTGTCCAAAGTTGGACAAACAACTGTGCCCCAGTTGCCCGCCTAGCATGAAATGCCCTGTGGCTCTACAGCCTCCAGCTGCTGTTTTCTGTGCCATCAGCCTCTTCTCTGGTTTGTGTCTGTGCCCACCACTCTGCTGGGTGGCCAAGGCTTTTTTTAGCTCTGCTCCTGGCCACCTGTGGGATTCACACTAGCAGTCTGGGGTGAATATTAGTGAGGCTAATGCACTTTCAGGTATGAAAACAAGCTCTCTTTAGTGTGCAGAAGCCTCTTTAGTATGAGTCTGTACCTTATTCTCTCAATGTACCACTGATTATTTTAATTGCAGCAAAATTTGGAGTGTTGTTTACTGGGTCTGCCCTCTGGCTTAAGCTATTGTCTGTTTTGGTTTGGTACAGGTTTGGGCAGCCTGAAAGCTGCTGTAACCTCTGTGGTAATCCTTTGGTCACGCTTTTAAAGAGGTTTTTGATATTAAGACTAAATATGTCCCCTTTTCCTAGGTATTCAGTTAGTACTACACAATGTTTACCACAGGTATGTAGCAATACTCTTAATCCTTGTGCTTAACAATGTCTGACACTAAACCAGTTTTCTTCCCATGATTTCATATGCAGGGAATAACTCCATTTTTATTCCGTAAGTACTCTGTCTATACATGGACTTTCGGGAATGAAATCTAGATGACCTATTTCTTCATTATAAAAACATTTAGTATGCTCTTGTATAGAAAGAAGAATTATATCAGGCAGACTATTTAATGCATCAGGGTAATTATTTTCTCCTTATCTGTAGTATTTATTTTTCGTGGGAATTCTTCCTCTGTTGGTACATGTCAGAATGCCACTGTTGGATTAGCTGATTTACAGCAGCTAAGAAAGGGGTCTCAGAAGTTTGAATGCAGGATACAATGTTTGTAAAATGTCTTGAGACAAAAATCTGAAAGGGTGATAGTAGGATTTAAACGTCAGCATCTTGTCAGTGGTTGATAAATGGAGTGTGGAAGCTGAATTCTGCACTTTCCTTTCCCAAGTAGGCTGCTGTGATCAGGTGTGGCTGCTCACACTCCTGTGAATTTGAGTAACACTATCATCTTCTTGATATTCACCCCTTTTGAGCCTGTCTGAAGTTGGCCAATAGAATCAAAACTTCTAATAGAAGATATGTAGATGGGACAACTACAAGGTAGACTTGCATAAGCTTTGTTTTGCTAGGAAATTCCCCTAAAAAATATGGCCTTTTAGACCTATTCTTGGGTCTTGCATCCCATCCTTGCATCTTGAACTGCAGTTTTTCTTGTGTGACAGATACCAAGGTTTGGAAGCAGAGAACAATTTGATTAAATTTGTCTCCTTTGTTGCCTCAGGTACATTCTGTGTATTCTTAGACTATAAATCCTGCTGCTAATTAAGTTGTTCTTTATTTGATATGATATTCTTAAAAAAATATAGCTCACCTCAGGGAATCTCAGAAAGTAAAATGTCCATACACAGGATTGTAATTTAACAGGAATAACTACTGTGTATTCTTTTACTGGAAACAATTGGAGCTATTTTCATTTTCTTATAAACTTTTTTCCGTTTGCAGAAGTTACTTTTATTCTCAAAAGCTGGAAAACAATCATAATTCTGGGAAAGTCACATACTGATTATTTGAATTGAACAATGGAGAGTAAAATTGTTCAAGCTGATCTCTGCTCTGTGCTCTATTTTAACTGTAGAGAGGTGAACAGTGATTAAATATAACATTTATGCAGAAGCAACATGCTCAAAGGGTAGCAACGAATATAAATCTTACATAATGAGTTTGAATTAATTTTGTATCTGAAGAAAACAAAACCTGATAGAAGCAGGTTCTTTTATAACCCATTCCAGTCTGTCTATATTGCTTCTGTTCTAAAGACCAGGTTGGTGAATACCTTGGGGATTGTTTTGCTGATCCTGTGTTGGTCAGAGGTTGTATAAGATGGCCTTCAGAGGCTGAAGTCCCTCCCAGTCTGTGCTATCCTATGACCCTACTTTTCTGTCCAACTTGGTTGACTTTGTGAGATAGCTGCATGGAATACATAGGGAATTGCATAAACAGGAGAGTGTTTTTCCTCTTAAAAAGACCCCTTCATTTTGCTTGTGATAAAAATAGGTATAAATTTTGTTTTTCTTCTTCACATCAAGCTCATAATATCTGGAGGGGAAGCCCTTCCTTCACCACATCCTACACCCTCAGCAGGTGAAGGGAAGTGAGGAAAACTTTCCTGTTAAAACAGTGCAGAGTGAACTGAAGAAAGCTGTTTCCTATGCTTTAGCATTTCAGTTTATCTGCCAAGGAATTTCAATGGCTGTAAACATCTCTGTTCCCACCTACTTAACAGTTCAAATACTTATTTATTTAATTTATCTTTAAACCAATAGCTGTTTTATCCATAGTAGGAATAAGAAACTAAAGTTTAATCCTCTTATAACAATTCTTTCTCTTAGTAGGAGTGTTTACTGCTTTCTAAGCTGACACCTTACAGAGCCTTTTTACTTCCACAGCCACTCTTGCAAGTCTGTCCCAAATCATAAAACGAAGGAGTCTGCTTAGCTAATTAGGAATATTCCCCATATTTCTTGTCTATTTGCTTTATTTAAATATGGAAGAAGCCTTAGAGGCTGACTGTGGCTTTCTCTTTGAGGTTATATTTTTTTGTTTGAACCTGCTACACCTGTCTTGAGCATTCCTGAGGTGTGGTGAGTGCTGTTCTTTTTCATATCCTTTTTTATATACCCATTCCCTGCTCCTCTGGATGTGGCTGTGGTTTTACCCTGGTGGATGTGCTGGGTGCTATGATGAGTTGTCAGCACCTGATGTCCTTTGCCAGGAGGAATATGATGTTCACATTGATAATTTTGTCTTCCTCCTTCTAGGAACCACTTGGGGTCATTTCTGTTTGCTCCCTAACACAATTTTACACCTTTGTCTTTCTTAATTTTTCTCCAGCTCAAGTGTTACATCAACATTTGCTGCATTTTGTGTCTTTTATGTATTGCTCTTAATAAATGTATTATTGTTCTACTATCTTATGAGATTTATATTTCTCTATACTTCATCATTATGTTACAGGCATAAATATTACATTCTTAGAATATTTTACTACTATGGTTAGCTACATAAAGCTGTAGTTGTACAGTACAAAGATAAAGTAAAACAAATTAGCCATGGGCACGTGGTAACCAAGTAAACGGATTTAGAACAACCAAGTAAAGCAAATTTACAGGCAGATCAGGAAAGCTGAGCCAGAACACATCTGAGAAACTTAAGGTCTAATGCCTTTTAAACTCGTTACAAAGTTTGTGGCCTGTCACTGATCATGGCAAAACTGTATAACAGGTTATATGGTCAAAGTTTCAATGATTTTATTCCAGATTTTCTAGCTTTGTATCAGTAAGTTGAGATTTGGTTCAGTGTCTTCAGATATGTTGTTCTTCCTGCATGAATTATGCATAAGAAACAAGAGTTCCTAAGTATAGTAACTCGCTGGCTTCTAACATCATCACATTTGGATGCTGCACTACTTCTGTCATAATGAACTAACCTGTTTGTTTAATGGCCATGATGTCAGGCTCCAGGAAAAGCCTATTATATAGCATTAAATCTTTAAGAAGCAAATTGTGTCAGAGTCATTTGTTCTCATGCATAATAGTTCTTGAGTTGTAGCAGTACGTTCTGTACTTGGACTGTATAAACACCCTGAAGTGCTTTTCATTCAGCCTCTTCTTTACTATAGGCTGGAGAACATCTCACCTCTACATATCAAGAGAAGCTTCTTGCATTACTACTTTCGAGGTCAAGGTTTCATAGTGCTCTTAGTGTCAGAATTAAAATTGTCTGTGTTTTCTCTCTTTTGTTGTTTTGCCCTTGTTAAACACCAGGTTAAGAGGAGTGCAGGTGAGCTACTTGGTGTTTGCATTTTCAGATTATCTGTACATTCTAGTCACTGTACATTTACTCTTTGTCTTGTCTAGGGGAAGAACCATTCCCACGGATATTCTCCGATAGGTTTGGAGTGTTTCAATCTCTTGTCAGTCAATCAACATTCATTAAAGACATAGCCTTCGGGACAGTCTGCTGGGAAAGCTCTGCTACTGCCTGCTGCATCTAGTTGTGGACCTGAATAGAAATCTGTCACTTAAGAGCAAGGATGAGGCTGGATAAGAATAGAAAATTATCTCTAGATGTTGTTTAAGATGCACTTTTAATATGAATTTAGATGCAGATGTCTATAAATAGAATAAAACTTTAAATATAAAGGTAGTTAAACATATTTTAAAATGCAAATGGAAGACTCCATTTTCTGAGAGTTTTCTTTAGCCTGGCTCTTTCATTTCCCGCTTCACAAAGTCCATTCTCATGAGTTTAAATTATTTCATTTTCAGCTTCAAAGTAATTTACAGACAGGGAAACATCCATGAAATGTGCTTATGGTCATACCCAAAATAAGATTGCTCCTGTTCAATGGAACTTTGTGAGCAGCCCCTGGGTGGCCATATTGGTCCAGACGTATTGCAAGCATGAACTTACTAAGACCGATTTTTAAACTGTTTGAGGTTTTTGATCCTGCTCTTATAAGAATCTGTTTTCAGAGCATGACTACATCAATGGTGTAGGTATCCCACTCTTATTACAAAGGGGTTTTTATTCACAGCTCATTAAGAATAATTTTTTCTCGTGCATAATAGTTAATTTCCTTCCCTGATGTTAACTGAAATATCTGCCATTGTGTGTATAGGTATAAATGCTAGAATATACCTTTTTTCCTTTTAGAGGAGGATTGCTTAGAACCCAACAGCAAATACTTTCTAAAAGTTTCTCTTAAAACAACCCCCCATGCCTTTCATCTCTCAGGCAGGCCTTCTCCACATGCCATTTAAGATCTGTCTTTCTTGAGTATAGGTCACCCATCCTGGATCCACAATTGAGAGCAATTTTCCATCTACTGGGAATACCTCTGCTGACAGACTTTAAGGTTTTATCCTTGGTTGTTTTGAGGTTTTTTAAGAGCTGTATTATACTGGCCATTTATGTGGGCATACCTAAGCAACGTGTCCCAGTACCAGGTATAGAAAGAAAAGCCAGCGTGAGGTTGGCTCTCTGCTTATAAAACCAGAGCAGCTGAGCCTGTTCTGTGACATGCACTGACCACGTTCAAAGCAAAGCTTTGCACTGATCATCTTCAAAGCAAGGCTTTACCTGCTGCTTCTTCACAGTGTTGGTACTGACAACAAAGTTCTTCCAAAATCATCTCCTGTCTTTCATAAAAGCAAGAGAAAGTGAAATGAAAAGTCTTACATAAAGCATTTTGCCAGCAAAAGCTCTCCTCTTTTGCAACAATATGTTCCAAGAGAGGAGATTCTGCATCTGAGAGGAATCTTTATGATAATGATACTTCCTTGTTCGTGTATTCAAAGTTCTATTTTAAATCTTGAAAGGTTTCTGTACAGTTTGTCAGTTTTATGCATTCACTTGTGCCAATATGCATTGCTGTACTCTAAGCAGATCTGAAATGTAGTTTGCAAAATTCTAGTTAGGGGAAAATTTGCCTCTGAATTGTTATGTAGGAGAAAATAATCATCTGACTTGAACTGCACTGTTAAATCAGTTTCTTCAAGTCATTGCTTTTTTCAAACAAATTCGATTTTATTTTATAATATGTAAGGATCTGGGTAACATCCCTGACCAAATGTCTCTCTTCTGGGTGTTTTATCATATCTATCACAGCAGTACCTGCGGCCACCCTGAATTCAAAAATCTGTGACCTTTGGAAGCACATAGATTTCAAAGGGTAACAACAGAAATTAATCTCTTGGGTCATATCTGAAAAGCAGCTGTCTGGTTGTTGATTTTCTTTCTGCATTGTCACCTGTAAAATTAATGTGATATTTGGATTCTTGACAGTGCCTGTAAGGGGTGAAAGTTGGGTATGAATGAGTAAGGAAGTTCCAGACAGAGAATTTTAAAAATTATTTTAAAAAATGAAAAATTTAAAAGAAATATCTAAATACTTAACAGTCATTTCTTATTAAGCAATAACTACTGATTCAATTAATAATTATTCAGTACTAGAATATTAAAAGAAATTCTTAAAGTGCACATAATGTTTATAGACATACTGTTACAATTTTACATACATGCATGCACACACACACACAATTGTATGCATAGTTATTGCCATATCACATTGTAGTGATTCTTTGTCAGAGGCTTTTGTCAAAATTATTTGGATCTATCCCTGACGAATTTCCCCTCGTGAATGACTGGCCTCGTTCACGTAGGGTGGCACTTGGCGAGACCCACGGCTCAGAGAGTGCCCTGTGGATTTCGCACACGATTTTTTCACTGGTCTGCAGTGCTTGTTGTGCTCAGCATTCCTGTGCCTCACTTTGCAGCAGCCAGCAGCTCCTTACTGTGTTTGTTGCTGGTATCAGCTGCTGCTGGAGTTCCTTAACTGCTGTGTTTGCTCCTGTGCTCCAGTAGGCTTCTCCCTACACCACACAAGCAGGGTCATCCATCCCGGGGCACCTGGTCCATCACGGCTTCCAGTGTTTGGGCAAATAGGTGGGACAGATCAGTGTCTTTGGACAAAGTCCCTTGCTAGAGCTTTAGAGGACACTAGGTAGCTGTGGGGTAGGACAGCAGGTCCATTCACCAGTCACAGAGGTAACAGAGAGTGCTAGACAGGTCTGGCTGAAGAGAGAGCACCAACCTGCCTGCAAGTGCTGCTCACCAGGAAAGGAGAAGCACGGTGGGTTAAGAAAATTGCAAGCAGTGCACAGTTACTCGTAGCAGTAGGGTTTAGAGCAAGCTGTGAAGAGTTGAAGGACATTTGCAAACCACTCAGTCTTGTAATAAGCTTACCCAGATTTAATTCAACGGAGGCAAGTGTGAAGCAATGAGCTTTGGGGGAAGATAGACGTCGTGTCAATTGTAAACTGGCAGGCTTAGAGCTGATCTGCACACCTCAGGGGCAGATGGTGGGGTTGTGCTAAATGATTCCATGAAGACATCAGCTCAGAACCCAGTAAGGGCCCAAATAGAAACCAAATATTTAGGAATACTTAGGAAAACCATTCTTCCATTGTATAATTCTATTCACTTACCATGTAACTTGACAGCCTAGCAAACACAGGGGGATATAATGGAGGGCTACAAATATGTTCACTGCTCTACAATACAAAATTTAGAAGCCCAAACTTCCAAAGCTAGCAGAAAACCAGTTCAAGAGCAACAAAAGCCTGTTGAAAATGTGTTGGAAAGGACCATTCCTATCATTCTCTGCCCTGCCTGGGCAGAGCAGACCATTGGGTTGGACCTTTTATTCACTGAAAGGGTGGCCAGGCACTGGAACAGGCTGCCCAGGGAGATTCTGAAATGACCATCACTGAAAGCATTTAAAGGATGAGCAGATGTGGCACTTGGGGATGTGTTTTAGAGGTGGACTTGGCAATGCTGGGTTAATGGTTGGATTTGATGATGTTAGAGCTCTTTTCCATCTGTAATTATTCTGAGTTTCTGTGACTTTGAAGCAGAGGATTTACCTTCCCACATCTCTGCTCTGTCCTGCTTAACCCACCCCTGGTGTCACATGGGGCATCTTGGAGTGCTGTGGGTGACAAACAGCATGCAAAAATGCAAACTCCAGCAGCAGGGAGGCTTCAGCAATGGTTTGTGTGTGCATCGGTGGTTTTGGCAATCTGTCTCTGGAATAAGCTATTACCAACTGTTTGTCTATTTAGAAATGATCAGTTTGACAAATGGTGGCTATAAAATGAAGGCTCTTAAATTGCTGACCTTAGGAAGCCCGAGAAGGAGGTAGCTTTAGAAACTATGAAGACTGAAGACATTTTAAAATAGACAAAATCATATTTGCCATCATGAAGGTTATCCATCAAAAAACACAATAGAAATCAACTTTTTTTTTCCTTTTGAAATTCAATGCATATGGAGAATTTGCAGTTATATTTAGGAAAATAAGAAAGGAAATTACAGCATCATGAATATATCTCTATGGATTTTATGTCAAATGACTGTAAATCTGGTAAAAATACCTCTACTGAATTGGAACTAGACCTCAGACTAAGCTTGAAGTTTTATATGAATGTAAAGTAGACATGAACTTATAGTGCATTTATCACAGTTCAGGAGAAACCACAATTGAGGAGTTTGAATTTAGAATATGTTTCCATTTACTATTCAATTTGCTGTTTTGCGTATCTCACAAATAATTTAGTACAGCTGGTGTGATTCTATTAAACCATGACTTTATCAAATTGGTGTGGTCCAACTGTTCAGCTCACAAACAGAAAATGCTCAGAAGCTGACTTTGCTCAGACTTTGCCCATCTTTCTTTATTATTTATCCACAAAGGAAAAATTATTCCCTAGTTCTGATGAAAGAGCTGTGGTTCATTTTGAGGACAATGCTTAACAGAGTCTGCTCTGACACTCGTAAATTTCCTGAGGGATTCCAAATGTATGCTATTAGTTATGAAGATGACATAAATGGCAGAGATTATATATAATAAACTGGCAGTAAAGTAAGATTTTAATGGACAGCTGAGAGATTGTACATTTAAATTCAGATGGAGATGAAAAACTGTATAGTAATAAACATTTAAAATAGTGGTGAAATGAAAAACTGTACTACTCAATCTTAAAACAAAACATTCAGATTATTATTAAGGACCACAACAGCCTTTTAGTTTTGCTCTGCAGTGAGAAAAGATGGGAGAAACACAAAAAATAACTACTGATTTACTTCAGTCACTCTCCAGTGTACATGCCAGATACCTGTGTATCCACAAATAATTTTCCAGCTTCCATGACTGCAGGTGTCATTTGTCATGACAAACTACAGATTAATAATAACCAGAATTAAGCTTGTCTAATTTTGTGCTGTAATTTTTTTCCATGTATACATTCTGACATAAAGCTTTGTACAAATTGAGAATGTACTGAATCAGCATCTTGTAAAACCTCACTAGTTACTCATCCTGAAGTACATCTATTCCAAGAAACCAGAACTCAGCAATGAGGCCTTTTTGAGTGTTTCATTGTGTCCTACTGCTGAATTCTAGATTTATTGCACATAAGAAAAGTCAAGTGTTGCCCAAATCAAAGTGACAAATTTTTAACATTGCAGTCACTTCTGATGAAGGTTTTTTCCCTCAAGAAAGAGCTACAGTGATCACATCCTTTTCCTTACAGGAACGGGGAAAGAAAACCTGCAAATGAGCTCTAATGAACTTACAAGGGGTAAATATCTAGAGGTCTTTCCAGTTGGTACAAGTAGCAAGAAAAGCTGAGTTCAGTTATTGAGGACTTATTCTCCTTAAAAATAAATAGCAAGAAAAACTGCAGACTAGAGGAATTGAATTCTATTGCAGTAACCCCATCATGACTAACATCTCTTGTACAGTTTCACAGGTGCTGTGCAGAACCAGTGCTTGGATCAGGATTGTATCTGCTGTGGGTTACAGTGGATAGCCTATATTAATCCATTAAATCCATTCACTGGATGGATTGGATTTCATCCAATCATTAAAATGGATTCACTGGTACTGTAAACAGTGACTGGGGAGAAGCCACCCAGAAAGGAGGGAGAAATCTCTTCTCTTTTAACTGGGGGGAATAAGGGAGCCATAATTGTTCCTAAAATCCAGCCAAACACTTGTGGATTTGAAGGTATAGGACTCTGAATCTCAGGTCTCTGGTTGCCTAAGTGGCATTCAGAGCTTTGCATGGAAAAAAACCTCATCATCAGGTACAGGAAGGCTTAAAATTGAAGAAAAATTTATTATGCTTTGTAATTTAACGCATAGATTTTGCTCAGATATCTTGGTTTTCAAGCTTTATACTGCATTCCTTGTTCTTCCTCTGGATGGCTGAGTGGTATCACCTGGAAATCTTCCCTCATCATTTCTAAAAAGAGTGCAGGAGATCTAAGGCTTAAGCATCAAGGCAGGCCCATAGAATTTGGGATTGTGGAGTCTGGTATTAGAGGGCAGAAGTAATATAGGTGGAAGAAGAAATAAAAGGGATCAAACACAACAAATCAGTGGTATGTCCAAGCACAGGTTGCTTTTTGCATCCAGTTTCTGTAGTGAAAATTTAGATAGCATTGCATGTAGTCTTACTGCTTGTGGCCTTTGATGCCACTTAGAGGATCTGTGTATGGCTGGGTTGACTGGGAGCAGCCTTTGGGGCAAGAATTAACTTTGTAGGTCCAGATTCTTGGGTGCCTTTGCTTCTTTGTCACCACCTTCTCATGGAAAAATGTTGGGAAGAGAGTTTATTTAATCAACATGTCAGCTGGGGTGTGCTAGAAAAGGAAAAATAGATTTTTGAAAGGATAAAAATCATCAAATTTACTGAGAAAAGAGAGTGTATTCTAAAGGCAATCATGTTGTGATGATTTTGGATATAGGAAGATAGGACAGTTGAACAACCAAATAAGCCTTAAAAAATAGTTTTGCAAGCATCAGCCAGGGCTTGTGAATTTTTCAAAGTACACATCTATAGAAGAAAGAAATTAGAATAATAAAGATGAAAAATGTGAACAGATGTGAAATACCTAAAGGAAGTACTCACAGTGCTTCCACAGTGTATTGGCAGTGTAGAACTAGTAGAGAAATCATTCAATGGAGTTCAGTGTTCTGGTTTTGAAAAAGTAAACATTTTTTGTCTAAAATTGGGATTGCTCAACAGAACAGAATTCTATAATCTACATTGAAAATGTAGATTGTAGTAATTAGGATAAAAACTTATTTCTTTGCTGATTTTTGTATGGTTCAGTCTGAAAAAGTTTCTGTGAGAAAAAAGGAAAATGTACTTGGATTTTTAAACTGTACTCAATAACAAATTACCTTTACATCATGCAGTCAATTTTGATAGACCATTTGTATTATTCATCCATTCGTGTATTGCTCCTGCACTTGTTAGCACCTCTTGAATGGATATTCCCTATCTATTTCATTTCATTTGTCAGTAGTAATAAATCACAGTGGGTTTGTTTGTGTGTCCCTGAAGTAAGACAAATAACTTTGCCTTACTGCACCTAGCCTCAGGCTTCCTTGTGGGTGATATGTATGCCTGGAAATTTAAGTCAGAAGCAATACTTCTTTTTTCATTATCCAGTTGCTGTCTGTACAGCCCTAGAGAATGGAAAATTAATACTTCAATTTTCAAGTTTTTGGGACTGAGCAGGAAAAAAACACCTCCAACTTCCAATCCAGAACCTCATTGAAAAGATTTCACAAATGAGTAGATAAGACCTTTTCTCAAAAGAAACAAGCCTGAAGCATGAGCCACTCACTCACAGCTCTCAGCATCTAAAGAGCCATGGTCAAAATTCATTGAATTTAGGCAAGCTAATTTTGTGCTAACCCCATCATCATCCAAGCTGTCTGTATTTAGGGCAGAACTGAGTAGCTTTTGAAAATGGTTTTAAATAGCTCACTTGCTAAAATATGCATGTGTAAGAGACCTCAACATAGCCAAACATTTGTGTAGAATAGTTTTGTCTGAAAATGTTACCTAAACCTGAAGAGGAAACAGTGCTCTCCTTGCTACAGGAAGATCTGATATTTTGGATGTTCCAGACCTTGAGAGCACCAGCAGGCCTTAATGGCCCCTGCCAGCCTCACCCAAGGGACTGCAATCATCTCTTTGACCAGGGTGCCCAGGCCCTCATTTAAGCTGAAGCTTGGGTCTTCAGTTCTTGCCTGAGCTGTGTCATGGACACAATGCTCTCCAGCTCCTCCTCAGAACAGACCTTGGACATATGCATCAGGTAACATTATTTCCACTCCTGCCTGTGGCCCTGCCAATCCTTAGTGGACTGCCAAACCTGACTGAGAGCTTTCCTTTTCCTGGGGCTGCTGATAGAGCCCATTACCAACATCCTGCCCTGTCCACTGCGTGCAGGTGCTGTGGGACTGTGCCCTGTTGGTAAGGACACTGCCTGGGCTGTGGTTGCCCTCACTTTCTGGTTTGTTGCCTCTCTCTGAGCAGTCCCACTCGTGCTGCTCCCTGTCACTGCTTTGAGATAACCAAAGTACAAATAATTCTTTGCCTGTTTCAGAGATGGTCCTTCACAAAGCCCTTTTGTTTTCCAGGACAAGCTTCTGTCTGACAGACTCATGGCACGATGTCAAGAGGAGGAGGGTACAGGATGCTCTGGGATGCAGTGTTTTGAACATTTTCTCTAACAGACATTTAACTGTGCTGACTCTAATGTGGTCACAGGCGTAAAGAGCAGTCAATCCTGCTGTACCTCATTAAGTGTTTATTTAATTGTCAATTTGCGTGGAACTCTGCTCTCTGTCCCTCACTGAGGGCACCCTACTACATTTAAATGCCATTTGGAACAGAGCAGGGCGCTGCTTGTTACGTGCACTACATCTATGAGACTTCAGAGACCTGCTCACTGCCTTCTGCACACAGCCAGAACTAGCAGGGCACTCTGTGACATGCCACCTTTTGGTTTGCACCTTTGGCAAAGCAAGCACTTGGGAGTGGGTACTCTGTCACTGATTGTGACTGCTCTGGTTCTGGAGGATAAAGAAGGGATACAGCACTCCATCCTCACTGTCTCTCTGAATGCTGCCTAAAGCCTAACACTGCTCTGATGGTTTGCTTTAAGATTGTTTCTTTGTGACTCTGTAGGGCATAAATGGAGAATGAGATACCCATACGGACAGAGATGATGATGCTACAGTTTTGCCAAGAAGTTGCTCTTATGGTTTGAAACCTCTCCTAAAGAATAAGAAAGATAAAAGCAGCTTTGATGGTCATTTTCCAGGATAGAAAAGTATCAGCAGTGGCATCCCACGGGTTGTAACTAGACCAGGATCTGAGATTTGTCCATCATCTTCATCACTTTCATTAGAAATGGAGGTGCACAGTGAAAGTTTGCAAGTGATGTATTTTGGTATTCAAAGACTCTTTCAATTGCAAGGAACTCCAAGGCAAGCTCATAAAACAGAGTAAGTGAATATCCATGCCATTTTGACTGGGAAATGTGAAGAGGACATGGACAAACCTCTCTAGGTGATATGGAATTCCATGAACAGCATCAGTGTGTGGCTGTCCCTGGTGACATTGAACCTGCAGAGGATGAATCCTGGCACCAAGTGGGCGAGTCCCTACAGTTGCACAAGACAGTGCACAGTGAGCTTGGGATGAACAGCAGTGAGTGCAGGGCTCTGGGATGTGAAGTCCTCCCCTTCAAGATATGACCACTGGTGGCTATTTTGGGACAATCACAAGCAACCCAAACATCTGAACTTCTGAAGAGTTTATTGTTATTCAAAAACTCAGAGATTTCATTGTGGATTTCTTTCTCTAAATTGGTTATAAACATATTGAATAGAATAAGTGCCTCTACTGATTCCTGATGGGAATATAAACATACTTTTGGGAGGACAGATACTCAGACTGTGACTATACTAGTGAATTAAACTGTGACTAAAAATATACTCAGACATGGCTTGGGCCAGGAAATGTGCCTAGCTCCCAGGATTAATGACATCATGCCATCTTGGCAAAAATCCCTCTGCTTCAGTCATCCATCTCTTTCCCATTAGGTCTTGTGTTCCTGTGTAGATCTGCATGTCATGAAAAAAACACCCTTTGCATTGTGCTGTGAAAACCCTATTCTCAGAGGCTGTTTTTTTGAGCCTTTGACAAGAGAAACAGCTCAGAGCTATGTGAGATCCTGAAGAAGTGAAGATCCTCATTTTGAGGACCCTGTGTGGGAAGATGGACCAGGAGTGTGTGTATATGGGAGGGTGAAGGTGTGTGTAGCATCAAATGAATCTTCCCAAGTGTATGTGAAGTGCCAGTATGAAGTCTAGAGATAGAGATTATCAGTGATTTTCCACCTGCTATTGCATCTCCAACCTTCATTGGGTTACAGGCCAGAAGAGAGCTCCAGTGACCATTAATGGGGTTCCTACACTTGCTTTTGGCGTAGAACGTGAAGCCTTTCTAACATCAGGTGCTTGGTCACAGTGGACAACATATGCAGAAACTTGGCACATGCTTTTGTGGGTGGTGGAGAGCTACCATCTCCTCAAATGATGGTCTCCCATGGCAACTACAGCAGTCATTGCAGCAGCTGCTGGGGATTACGGATAAACCAAAACCAGCTACCTCACAGACTGGAGCACTGCCTCCTGGGAAATGATAATGCAGCATCTGTAAAGATGCTCAGATGCTTGTCTTCCTATCCAGACTGACATGGCTGTCCCTGCCCAGGGACTCCAGCCAGCTTCTTTACTGCTGGAGCACACAGGACACCATTAAACCACCAAAACTGGTGTTTTGTATCTTGGCCACACAGCAGAAGTTCACCTCTGCACTCCTGGAAGCAACTTTTGTGGCTAATCTGCAGAGGTACTTCCACCCAGTGGAGGAACTACCATGGCAAATACCCTCCCTCTCCCTCTTCTCACACCCGGAGAGGACCCAACTTGCAGATTTGGCAGGGTCCCAAGGCAGCCTTGGGCAGCATCCTCAGCTGGTTTTGCCTTTTCTTTCCTCATGCAGGTCCTTCAAATCCCTGCTGCCCTCCAGTACCCTTGCTCTACTTTTCAGCCAGCCCTCTCTGGGCTTCAAAGTGTCTCCTCTCACATGCTGTGTGACGAGGTTTGTGTCAGAAGTGTGAGATGAACAGTCTCAGTTCCTCATGCAGGGTAGGGCAAAATAGGGAGGTGCGACACCCTTATCAGATGCCTGATTTGATCTACTCCCGCAGATGAAACAGAGAAGCATCTTTCTCATGCTGAGCCTCTGTCAGCACAGGTTCTTTCCCAGCTGTTGTTCCACTCAAGGTGTTTTTAGAGACAAACACAAGCTCACTTTTATTTGTTACTAATTAAAAATCTAATGAAAATGCCACAGACCGGTTATTATTAGTCCAGTTACAATAGTTACAATATTGCTTACAATCACAATAATGCTTACACTTGAATACAGGAAAGCTTCATTAAAAATTGTATCCCTGAAAGGGTAGAGCTGGATAGAGGAAATGAGGACCAAAACTCAGTGGAACAGGTAGCCCAGAAAGGCTCTTCTGCTTTCATCCTTGGAGGTTTGTGAGGTCATCAGACCACACCCTTGGCGATGCAGCTTGGTCTTATGGCTGTTCTTTGAGCAGGAGGTTTGACTGCATAAATCTCCTCCTCCAACCTGGATTATCCTCTGATGATGAAGCAGATGGCACTCACAGGAAGCTGCTGGGTGATACCCAGTTGGAGCTCAGGTGCTGTGCTGCAGGGTGGGCTGCCCTGATGCTGGGGGAATGGGTCAACAGGAACCTCATCAACAGCACAGGTAAAGGCTGGTCCCTGCTCCAGAAACAGCATTATCCCATGGAACAAGGGAGTTTGGGCTCCTACCAGCTGGGCAGCAGGTTTGCAAAGGTGGTAACCCAAGCACAACATCAGCCAGTGGTGGGCTGCTGTGGCAAAGACCAGCAGTCTGTGGTCTCTGGAAGAGGAGAGGAGCTCCTCTGGAGAGGAGCTGATCAGCTGAATAAAATTATTCTTCCCCCGCATCTGACAATCATTAGACACCAGCAGAAGGACCAGGCTCACTTGGAGGCTTTAGTGAGCAAAAAGACATCTATAGGCAGAAGAAGCAGCTACAGGGTACAAAGGATGGCTTTTGAAATATTGCCCACAAATGCAGGGATGGGGTTTAGAGGCATCAAAGCTCAGGTGAAGTTGAAACCAGTGAAGGATATCAAGGCTACCATGAACTTCTAATCCTACTTTAGTAACAAAACATGGCCCACTTGCTTAGTGGGTCGGTGGTTTTAATAAAATAGACACAGGCTGAGGTACTCAAAGCCTCACTCTTCACCAGCAATGTCTGCTTGGTGCAAGGGTTCAAGGAGAAGAGGAACTTTCAGTACTAGATGGAGTCAAGGACTGTGTGTGAAAACTCAGCTGCCACAAGTCCAAGGGACCCTAATGGGCTCTATCTGAGGATACCAAGACAACTGGCCAATGTCTTTGCATGAACATGCTCCATAGTTTTGAAGGCTTGGGAGATCAGGGGACATTCCTGATACAACTGAAGAAAAGTTGCACCCAGCTTCAAAAAGTCCAAAAAGTCAACACAGAGAAACAGAACCTCACTTTGGTTCTGTAAAAGTCATGGAGTGAGTCACCTTGGCACTTCTCCAAACATGCAGATCACTGGAAACAGTGAGTGTGGAATTAGTTTCCAAGGGTAAATTATACTTTACCCACAGCTTGCCTGCTGTGATTGAATGACTGTATGTGTGGAATTGGGCGGGGTGAACCAACGAATGTCATCTCTCACAACTTCAGGAAAGCTCTCAACACTCTCTCCCACAGTCTTGAAAGGTAAAGAACAGGTTGGAAGTTTGAGCTCAGAGGGTAGTGGTTAATGAATTCCCACATCCCACCACATTTCTCTTTCGGATCTAATTTTTCTTCTGATTCTGTCACACTCTGGTGGTTACTTAAGGACCCATCAGATACACTTCAGCTTCACTGCTCACATAAAATGCAGGAGACAAGAAGGAGGGAGTGCAGCTCATGGTTGGTATGGAATATATATGTCAGTGGGAATTAGCAGTTCAGAAATTTAGGGTTAGGAAACAGTAAGAACAGTTAAAGGAATATAGATTTGATCAGGCACTGTTTCACTGCTTATAAAGTGGTTGTGGTAGGGGGAATACATCAAATCTTTGAGCATGGGGTCTATGATTGGTTCTATCCTGAAGTTCTCAGCATGAACAATTTTTTAGCATGCCCCCTAGTAAATGTAAGCACTATGAATACGGAGACATTTTTAAAAGGGGACACTAATCTGCATATTGATAGGGTGGTTTTTTTAACCACCTTGTGTTTGACTTCTACAGTTGTAAAAGCATTCAGGATACTGTATGCAGCCTATCTTCAATTCTAAGATTATTGACAAGTAACAGAAAATCTAAAAAACTAAAATCAGTTTTTAGCAAATTTAGCAAAACTAAAATCAGTTTTGCTGCTAGTCTCACAGCAGTGACAGACCTGACAGCTCCAGAACTCTCTGAGTGGTGCAGAAGTTCTACATGACTGGTGGGGTGGTCCATGAACTGGAAAGGCAAAGCAGTATTCCCTTGCTGGACTGTCTGCTTTGTGTTAATGTATGTCATCACCTTGTGTGACAGGAAAAATGGTGGTGGGCTGTCCTCATGTCTGATATCCCTGACCCTATTTTCTCCTTTTACATAGTGATCATTAGGGCTAAGGTGTCAGGGCCAAGACATTTTTGTGAGGTTTGTCATTCATTGTACAAACATGTCTGAGATTGTCAATATTACAGCTAGCTCTACCTGCCAAGTGCCTGTAAGGATAAGATGGGCACAAGAATAAGGTGTCCTAACCCATGTGCATGGAAGTCCCTAGCCCCAGCATTCATTTCCTAGAATCTTTAGATATTTTTCATTCATGAAATTAAAGTGCCATTCCCAAACACTGCGGTCCTAGACCTGTGAGCGTCACTTCTCCTCCTACCCTTTTTTTAACACTGTTCAAAATCAAAATTACACAATCCATTCCTCAGCATGAATATGTGTGTGTCAGGGAGTAGTCATGACCGGCTTCTTTCTCAGGGAGGATGAGCTGAGCAAGACAATGGAGTCAGCAGGGCTGGTGCCTCACTGTCTGGATCACAGTCCTGCACTATCTGAGCAAGATGAGCAAGGCAGCCCCAGAGGTAGAAACCAGGTGGAACTGTGAGTCCAGATCATAAGGTAAGTCAGGTCCAGGTGGAGTCAGGAAGCCAATCTGCAGGCCAGGGTCAGGTTTGGTGAGGTAATCAGGATCAGATACAGTCCAGTGATTGTTGTCTGATGAGAAGAAGCAGTTCTTGGTACAGTCCATAGCAATGAAGGAGAAAAATTTGGATGTGCAAAGACTGCCTTGTCTCCTACAATGGGTGAAACTTTTGAGAGGCTACAGGAGTGAGACAATGGTGAGGATCATCACCCATGCTATGAGAGGCATGGTGATGAAAGTGTCTGAGTAGAATGCTGGATGGAAAGCAATGCTGCATCTGCATCTGCATATTCCTGTTTGTATTTCTCATGCCTAAGGCTGCAGCGCTAATAGGCAAAAGTATAAAGGCACATATCAAAATAAAATTTGAGTAGGAAGGTGTTCAGTGAGATTATAGTGGCCTTCCTCATTTCATGTGGCTCATGTACATTTTTACCAAAACTCTGTAAAAATGAACTTTGTCTCACACAGTCCTTGAGCGCCATATTGGCTCTGTTTGCCCCCAGCATGAATAATATCTTATCAGTTAACAGGTTCCCATATTCCCAGTCTTTTCCTAAATTACTATGCCAAATGCATTTAATGCAAATTATGACAGCTTCCATACTTGCCTCTAAGGCTGGTTTTTTAATAGGGCATCAGCCATCTCACTGAGGCTGGCCAGTATGAAATAGCATCTTGTTTTGATTTTAATGCAAATTCTCTGCAAGCACAATGTTCCAAGATCCATAAACTGTATTTGCACCACAAACTGTTTCATTGCAGAGCAGCGAAAAATACTGGTGCACTCTCCTGCGCTTTGTGCCTGCTGTCTCCAAACAACTCCACCTCCAAACAACAACCACCATATGTAGATAGTGAAATAAACAGAGCTGGGTTTTGGTTGGTAATTGGACTTGACATTTTTTACATTTCTTTTGTGGTTTTTCTGCAGTTTGGGGTGACTGTAGCAGACCTAGTCAGAAGACTATTGTCCATCAGGAAAGAGTTGATCCACAGAACAATCAACCTGAGCAGGCACAGGCCTGTGTTCTGAGCAATGGGCACAGGCAGGGTTGACAAGACAGGTCCAAGGTCAAGCCAGGAAAGACAAACAGCACTTCAGAAATAAGGCTAGGGACAGGCACGCTTGATATGTAGCTAAGGAAGGAGCTGAGGGCCCAGACCTGAGCTTAACGGAAGCCCCTGGGCTATGGACATGAGTGGAGGGCGTGGATATTCTTGGAGGAATTAAGGACTACTTCACAAATTAGTCCCTGAAAAATTCTTGGCATGTCACACAGCTAGTGAGGAGGAGATGTGTGACCTTCAAAAAAGAGCTTCCAGTGCTGCTGATCCCTGGGGTGTGTGCTTCTGGGCAGAGGGACTTGTGCCTTTTCTCACTTGTGTGGTGGAGCAGACTCGTGAGAAGATAGATTATTTAGATTTTACTAATCATCACCACTTCATCAACAGAGCAATACTGTTCTGGACCTTGCAAAGTTATTTCTGAGAGTTCTCATATCTTGATGGCCTTTTGGGCTGGTGAAAGCAAACACTGTTGCTGCCAGTGGGGAAAGAACCAGATGAGTCGTTATGGTTTAGGAATTGTATTCTCCAATTTAGTATTCCCACTGAAAGCACTCTAAACCATGTGCTGCTCCCTTCCTTCTTCCCTTTCTCCATCCTCTCCCCTGTGGAGGGCTGGAAGGGAGAATTGGAGGCACAAAAGGTGAAGACCATAGGTTGAGATAAGAATAATTTACTGGAAACAGCCATGAGATAAGAAAATTAACAGTAAAAGCCACAATATGAATGACAGAGGGTACAAGAAAGAGGTGAACGATTCACATGAAAACAATGCATGACCATTCTCTCTGCCACCCTGCACCCACCCAGAAGAGGTCCCTTCCCCCCACCCAGGAAATTATGTGAGGTAGTACAGAATAACTTCTGGGTCCCTGCCATGGCCCCTCCTGGCTGCTGCAAAAATCAACCCTGTCCTGTCTAGAACCAAGCAAATGATGTGACTGCCTCTTTTCTCTCACTTTTGCTGTGTTCACTTGTGGTTTTGTTAATGACCATGTGCATGGTAAAGTGTCAAAAGAGGTGTGACCCTAGAACACAGCACTAACATCTTGATAACTTGCTTTGCCCCTGCACATATAGGCTTAGAGCTTTATGACATCTTAGGTGCCCTCCAATGGCACCAACTTTATCATGACACAGCCTCTGAAAATTTTAATGAATTGTTTAGGGGACCAAACGCCCCAAACTTGGTGACTGATTAGGTGACCTGGTGAGCGAGCTGCTGCTAGACAAGCACTTTACTGTAGAGTTTGTGGCATCAGCACTCAAATCCTATGGCTATCTGTGATGTGTATGAAACTGAAAGGCACCACTCTGAATGAAACAAAGAGAAAACATTAATTTTGAATTGCTGAGGGATCCCACCTTGGACTGTGGCACAAATACAGACAGTGATGCACCCCCAAAAGATCATGAGCGCAACGCTGCTGTGTTGCCAGGAACAAGAAGTGTGTCATAGGAGCAAAGCACCTTCAGAAGGTGCAGAGATAACATATGTCAAGAAGGTAGTCACTAATTAAAAATATTGACAGCCTTCCCAACTGTTTTGGATCACTTGTCATTTGGTCACTGTTAGGAACATCCTTTTACTGCTATTCTGACAAGGCACAGCAGCTGTGGAAAAAATTGCTTTTTAAAAAGTCCTGTAGGATGCCAACTGTTTGCTTTTTGCTCTGCCTGACAGCCTCATGTTTAGTTAAAATTGCTGGCAACTGTTGTATCAGAACAACAAATTGAAAAAGAAAAAGAAACCCCCAGAACTACTCTGCAAATATTTTTGTAATTAAATTTGTGGATGATTTAGTTGAAGATATTAGTGGCTCTTCGTTTTGGGAGAGGCTGAGAGAGTTGGGATTGCTCAGCCAGGAGGGGATTAGGTTTAAGAGTACTAAGTGTGCATAAACACCTGATGGGAGAATGTGGAGAAGATGGGGCCATACTCTTCCTGGTATTATACCATGGATGAACAAGAGACAATAGTCACATATAGAAATAAGAGGCTTTTAGTAAAAGAATTGGTTGTTTTTTTTTTTTTTCTTCTGTCAGTGCATCTATTTATTTACACACTGAAAAAATCTACTGGCATTCAGTGCTAAAGAGGAAGGACCAAAGCCAATATCCTGCCTTTCTGTCAGGGCAGGCTTAGAAGCATGATATCCCACCATCTGATGAGTGACCTGCACCTTCTGAAGCAGTGATCTGTTAGTGACTCAGGGATGTGCCATCTTGGGTGCACGCCTAGAAAGGATTCTCTGGCATAAGGGTTTGTTGAAAGAAGGTAATAGTGAGAGCTCTTTGGTGTCCATCTTCACATTCAGTCAAAAGGCTTGCATCTCCTCTGGTTTGTCTCTATCACATTGCCAAACATTGCTGTACACAATCATGTTAACAGTGATGGTCAAAGCCCTTGCATAGCATATTTCTGCTCTAATTTTTTTCTCTTTTATTCAAGGAATAGGGACCAACACAATACTGATCTAAAGACAGGCTGAAGGTAAACAGGTTGTAGGCAGGGGTGAGCTATTCCCTGTTGGCTAAGAACATATGTGGTCTTTCCTGTGGCTGGAAATCCTCTGTATGAGCTGCAGGTATTTTTTCACACCACAGCCATTTCTAAAGTCAAGCTGCAGTGGTTTCACTAGGGTTTGTTCACCATCCACATATAGAAACACAAAATTTATACCTTACCATTTGAAGTCGAAGGGGTTCTAAGCATAATTACTGCCAAAGGCCTTGTTATCTGTCACCATGATAACAAGAAACTCAAGCAACTGTCTCAGAAACAAATTGTCCTGGTTGCTGACATGGCTGCCTGCCCATTTTGTTGAATCCTTTCATGTCCACCTGGTCAATCAGGTATTTAATGCTGGCTCTGTGTAAAGACTCAGCATGTCCCGAGCGCACCCTGTGTGCCACCCACGCTCTCTTCACACACAGGAGGTCATGGATAATAACTGGCTTGCAGGTCCCTGTTGCCAAGGAGCACATCAAGCAAACACTGATTTTGCTGATGAGCCTAATTTTTACGTGTGTTCAGATCTTTCTAATCTTCCCCAGTCCTGGCTATGAAGAAGCCCAGAGGTGCAGACTGCCTTGGTGGAAAGTGGAGTCACCTTCTCAATGCTTCAAAGAAATCCAGCTTTGATTTGCTGTACTGTTCCTGAGGAGCCTCAAATGTAACTTTTTAAATTATCTATCTCCTTTACTAGAATAGATATTTTTTCCCTAGGCTTTCAATTTCTTTTGTACCATTTGGCCTGGGTTATTCTTTTTCTTCTTCACAGCCAGACTGCTGTCTGGTGCCTCCTGTCCTCATTTTTTTAAAGGACAGACACAGGCTGCCCGGTGCCAGAAGGTATGACAAGGTATGACAAGTCTCTCTTTCTTTTAGAGTTTTCCTGTCAATGTAAATAAGCCACAAGCCCCCCTTGATTTTCTGCTGCTTCCAGCTTCCCCAACACAGGCTTGGAAATTCATCCAAATATATTTTCTGCAGTACCTTGAGTGAGACTTTCAACATGTGACTTTATAATTTCCAAAGCCTTTTAAAATCTCTGTCCTTTCTCCAGCTGAAGTGTATGGAATTCCACATGATATATGGAATATACCTCCTTCATATACAGAGTATATGGCAGGTTGCAGAGCATACCACCTACACATATACATAGCATATACATATACACATATACATGTGATATACATAGCAAGAATGCTTGGAATACCAGGTGCACCATGGCTAGCCTGCCCAATATAGTTCATTTACAAGGCTGGATCCCTGTAACAATTTGCTTCTATCATGTTGGTGTGGTTTATCAAAATATCAGAGACTTACAGGGCTGCAGACTCTACTTTAAAATCCTAAAACAAAGTGTGTTTGTCCTAAAACAAAGTGTGTTTGTTGTGGCCAGTCTTTATTTTAACCCTGACTGTGTTAACACACAGCAGCAGGCTGCTGGCAGACAGTGCAGCTATGGTTATAGGTGTTTATAAAGCCTGATAATGTATTTTGTAGCAAAAAGTGTTGTGCACTATTTGGCTTAGAGTGCTCAGTTAAAATGCTTTATGATGGAGACTTTTACTTCACTAATAGTAACAAGTGTTAAAGGTTATACAGCTTCAAAAGCCTTTTTTGAAGAACATTAAAACATCTTTTCCCAGTCAGTCTGTAGCTACTGAGGTAGTGTGTCTGCTGTAAAAATGGTTCTAAATTGTTGTCCCTGACTATTATGCAGTGGCCTGCACAATGTACCTGTCACCTTGAAGATGCACTTAATACCAGCCTTGTATTTGGAAAATTGTTGCAACATTCACAAGGGCAACCATTGTATCTCCACGTCTGCCACAATTACCTTGTTTATTTTAAAGTTCTTACTTGCTGCCTTACCAAAGCTTTAAGCTTCTTGGTTTGCAAGCTGCTCCAATCAGATGACTTATTCCCCCACAGATTCCCATTTTACCAGGACCATGGTGTCTTCTAACAAGAGTTGAGGCATAGACATGTCTTTCAACACACCATTACTACACAGGTTAATAAATGAAGCACTGATCAATGTCATGTGCAGAGGAATTTTATTAACTGGGTATGAGGAGTAGTGGCTGCTACTCAGGCTTCTCCAGCCCCAGCACGGAGGAGTCTTTCCTGTGTGCTCCTCATAATCTTTTCCTGCTATGGATTTACATCACAGTTTATAATGGGTATGACTAGAAGACACCAGTGTCTTCCCGTTACTTGAAACTGAGTTACAAAGAAACAGCTGTAGTAAGGTGGACTTTTCTTCTCTGCCTTTGTTGATTGGGATGAGTATTTTTCCTTCTGTATCTAACAAGCTACCTTCAATCGAGTCAGTGGAGTCTGTTTTCAGCATTTTGGTAGCTACACTGATTCACAGGAAAATTAGTTGTTCATTTTCGGGGAAGCAAAAAGTGAAGCGTTCCCAACTTACAAACAACAGCAGAGAATGTGGTCCCTAAATGATGTGCTCAGAAGAGAAGTTGAATACACCACTGGAAGTCCAACACCTTGTTTGTTTTCAGGTTTCAATGTAAACAAACAACCTGAAGGCTTCACAACTGTTTTTGCAGATGAGTGCACACTATGCTGCACTGAAATTTTCTGTTGTTCTCTTTTGATGCTGTGCTATTTGATAAGCTGTAATCATACTTATGTTATCCCATTTGTTCTCCCAAGCTAGCATCCTAACGACTTGGATAATGAAATATGTAAATCCTGTATTTGGCTCAGCAAATGTTTTAAAGCAGGAAAACACAAAGAAATGGAGCCAAGCAAAAGTCTGAATCCTGTGTTTTGATGTATTAATTTCAATATCAATTTCATGCTAATTTTAAATTTAAATATTAATTTTAAATATTGTGTTTTTCTTTTAAAAGTGATAATTTAGCAGACCAGTAATGAATGACTGTGGTCTTAATTTAGATCCCTAACAGATATCCAAAAATGTTTATTTTTATCAAGACAATTTAAAAAATAATTTAAAAACTTTGCAATCAGCAAGGCAAAAGAATTTCTATCACTTGGTACTAGGCTAATGTCACATTACTGTGACATTGAGAAAGAGCTTTTTAGCCAAGCTAAGTGTTTCATTCCTTTTTCTTAGATTTTCCATCTCACACAATCTCATTCACTACAGGATGGTGAAAACAGCCTTTCAAATATGATTGTTCAAATGAAAACTGAGATTCATATTTTTTCACCTCCCAGCGGCCATATTAACCTTGGTTAATGTCAAGAATGAGAGAGCATCACTACAGTTCTGTATCTGCTTTTTAGTGACCACACTTCAGTCTACTACACAGGCAAAAGGCTCAATATATGTATAAATGGGATGTTACTCACTGTCACTTTCTTGCCTTGAATGGCTTGTCTAAGCCTGTAGCGAAAGAATGAAAATGTGCGTTGATTCTCAGCAACATACTTTGTCCATTCTGGGAATAAATACAAAGGTCCAGTCTGTGAGTTTGTAATTTCACAATCTTCCATGAGCATTCAATTGACATGGATTTCACAATGCAGTCACACCACGAGAAGAACTACAGTGACAATGGTTAATTTTTTTGAAATTAATTTAAAATTTGCATTCATTTTATTATGCCCAGCCTGTGCTGCTGCAGGGGTGAGCTAACTGACATCTGTAGCAAGCTTTTCTATTTGATCATAGCACTTCATTAGGTGAAGATGAGGTTCTACTAGAAGATGGTATCCACCTAATAATGAGAAGATCCCTGTGAACAGACTTAATAATGAGATAAGACATTCTTGACATATGCTCAAGAACAGAGACCTCGACATGGAGTCAAGTAAGGAAGTGCTGCATGTGGAGGAGTTGGCATGAGAGAAGGTTACAAGGAGGACTTTTCACTATTCAAAATGAAGGACATTCAAAGGACATATCTCAAATGTGTGGATATTGGTGCTCAAAGTTCAAGCCACAAGCAAGAAGCAGTGAAGGTGCACGCATTGAGTCAAGGAGCTTCTTCAACATCAGAGCAGTGAATATCCATGTAGCTGATGAAAAGACATTCATTTATATACAAATTGAGCTTCCTCAAGAGGGAAACTGCAGCTATAAAGGCATTCTGCCTGTCCTATTAGTGTTACTGCTGTAATAATTTTCTCCATAATTATTTTGTTGGATGAGTGTACCTACCACACAGGGAAGACAAGATCTCTCTTTCATCCTGATACATTGTCATCAGAAGACTCAAACTGAAGACACCTTATATCACTTGAGAATTTACATGAGCTCTGCATGTGGAAAATCAAATGAAAGGTAATACCCTCACTCCATTTTTCTCCTGATTTTCAGTTAATTTTCTTTTCCCACATTTCTCTCTTAAATTTACATTTGCTTTAGCAAATCTTAGAAATGACAGGGAGAAAGAGCTGTTATCACTATTTAGTAAACTTCACTGAGTTCTCTCCCCTTTACTTGATTACATGGTGCTCTAAACCTAAATTTCTCCTCACCCATGCATGTGTTTTCCTCTGGGAAGTCAGAAATTTTATGCAGAAGAAGTCTGTGTTTTCTAAAAGAGCAGCCTTGTATTGATTAAAAGAAAAACTGTATTAAATGCAGTGTGGTGGGCTGACCCTGACTGGATGCCATGTGCTCATCAAAGCCACTCTGTCATTTCCCCTGGTCAGCTGGACAGGGGAGAAAAAAGGGTTGTGGGTCAAGACAGGGAAGGAGGAGATCACTCACCAGTTACCATCAAGGGCAAAACTGATTGACAAAATTATTTGATCACCAATCAGATCAGAGTAGGATAATGAGAAATAAAACCAAATCTTAAAACCTTCCCCCATCCCCTCCCTGCTTTCTGGGTTCAACTTCATTCCCAATTTTCTCTCAGTTCTTCCCCCACAGAGGTGCAGAGGAATAGAAAACGGGGGCTGCAGTCAGTTCATCCCACAGTGTCTCTGCTCCTCCTTCCTTCTCATGGGGATGACTCCTCACACTCTTCCCCTGCTCTAGCATGTGGCCCTTCCCATGGGAGGCAGAACTCCAACATGAGTTCTTCCCATGGTCTCCAGTTTTTCCTGAACTGCTCCAGTGTTGGGTGTTGGGTTTCTGGTGGAACCGACAAGAGTGGGAACCCTCCTCCTGGGCCCTTTGGAGGGGGTTCCCCTGTGAGTTCTGTGCCAGGGATGAAAAACAAGCAGGACTCTTGATTTCTCCATATTCAGGCTGTTGTTTATTTTTCTCTTATCATAAGTTCAGCACGCCACCTACACCAGACTTAGCATACAAGAAGCAAGGCACAAAATGGAGAGCTGGCACCCAGATTCAAGGTCTTTTAAAGCTGATTAGTCCAATTACCTTCTAACACGTACTTTGTTTCTACTTTTTTACCAATAACTCTCATGAACCTATTCACATAACACTTAGGCTACTGCTTTCTTTAACCAATAGTCTTATGCCACCAATACTACAGAAAATGGAGCCGAAGAAGAACAAGAAGGAGATGAGACAATGCCCAAAATCCTCCATCTTGCCTCTTATTCACTCTCATATTAAATTTTTAAAACCCTAAATTTCTCACCCTGTGACAAGCTACATTACTGCATACTACTATCTAGTTCATACACTCATGGATTCTAACTCATCCCAAAGCCCTGGTAACTTTCTCCAGGGATGAAGGTCAAAAGCAGTGTTCTGCTGAGGATCAGGGCTTCCCAAAACAGGCAGAGAAACATTCTCTTTGCCTTGGACTCCAATGGTTAGTCCCTTCCATGCCCGGAGCACCTTCTTCCCTTCCTTCCCCTCCTTTCTCACTGACTTTGGTGTCTGCAAGGCTGTTTCTCTCACATAGTCTCACTCCTCTCTTCCCTGGCAGCGTTTGCTCTTATAAAACAATTTTTTAACCTTCAAACATTTTATCCCCAGAGGTGCCAGCACCATCACTGCTGGGCTTACCCTTGGCCATCCGTGGGTCCATCCGGGAGCCATCAGACATTGGCTCTGTTGGACGTGGTGGAAGCTTCTGGCAGCTTCTCACAGAACCCACTACTGCAGCCCCCCACCAAGACCTTGCCACCCAAACACAAAACATGCACATATTTATCTACAGAGCTAAATACAATTGTTGGTTATTTTTAATGACATGGGAAAATTCTAGTAAAATAAGGCTTGAAACCAAGTTTTAATGGAAGAAATCTGAACGACTAAAATAGAATGCTTTTTTTTTCTTAGCACTGAATCTACTCCTCTTCTATCATTTATATATCCAGAATGAAATAAAATTGTGGTGAACTTGAATGTCAGCTAATTAATTTTTAACAGAGAATTGAGCTTTTTAAAACTAAAGAATGTGAGTTGGTAGCGTACATTTAATCATGGACCAGATCAATCATCTTCAACAGTCACTCTTGCTTGATTAAGGTTTTTGGGACGTGGTTGTTTAGGTGGTGTGTGGTGGTCATATATGTAGGGTTTCATGTCACTATGCACTAACATAATGTTGACATGTTACTTATACATTTCACCTCCTATTCACAACAATTACAACTTCATGCTTTCTCCTAGCCTGGATGAGACTTCAGCATGGCAGAAACAAGTCTGATTAAGATCCATCTTCCATGAAGTGGAAATGTTTTTTACTTCAAAATATCAGTAGTAAATCAAAGCAAGCAGGGATTATCCCACACAAACATTGTCTCAAATGGTTTTTTTATGCTTTAAACTGCATTAGTGGCTACAGCACAAAAGGCACCCATGGGTCCCTTAGTCCTGTCTATGAGAGACACCCAGGATATTCAATGCATCCAGAGTTTTCTAACATTAAAATGGCTAGACATGGGTCAAAGATATTTTGACTGAATTGTGAATGTACTTTAGATCAGGATTTTGGTTTAGGTAGGCAGATAAAGTGAGCAAGCATTTCAAGTCCACGAAGAGTATCAGCTACCTGACTGCAGTTTCTATGTGCTTCTTTCCATTGCTAGCTTCCTCTTTCTTCAACAAAATCCATCAAAAAAAGTGGCTCTATGAGGCATTTTCTAGTTTTAATACTGTCTCTTGAAACTGTAAACACCAAAGTTTTTGCACAGCATCACTGCTAATATGAAACACTTCCCAGAATTTTTTGTTACTGGAATTCTACTAGGAATGAGTTTCATGGATACCCTTTAACAGTTAAATTTTAATCTCAGCCTTGCAGCTGATGGACCTGGGGAAATGGAGGTGCAACAGCATCACTTCTTTAGGTAATTTGGTTCTTCATTCAAAATTTGAATACTTTGTTTCTAGATTAACACTTGGATTCCTTGACTTAATTAATTTATCTAAGACAGGTCAGTGAACAATATATTTGCCTGAGGTGAAGAAACCATGGTTTAGTAAATCTAAATTTTCATGTAAATAGAGCAAGCTCAGCATCTGAGCCAGTCAATGATGGAGCACATTTCTTTTCCTGGCTATAATAAGGACATGCTGGTATGAGTATGAGAGATAGTTAAGACCTAAAGTTGCCTAGTTCAACTATTTAACAATAAAGGATTTAATTAGATTTTGATGTGGATTTTCTAACAAAATCCTTCAGGTGTTTCTGCCTTCTTCATTAATATTGCCATAAATGGATCTTTATTTGCTGTGATATTTTGGTAATTTAGTGACTAAACTGATTTAATCTTTTTCCTCTAAGGCAATTTTTTTTTACCTTCTCCTCATTCTTCAGTATTATCTTCACTCATTTAAATGAACAAGATTAGGAAATTATTAAGAATTAAAAAATAAAAAAACAAAAATTAAAAAAAAAATTAAGCACATGGAGAACTGAAAGGCATCTGTTTATGGTACCTTCTATCCACACAGATCTGCGTGGAGTATCTGCTTTTTGGTGGTGATGAATATTGCTCCAAGGATGCAGTTACAGCTGTTTGATCCCACTAGAGACATAAAGACCCTACAGCAAGAAGGCCTGATCATTCATTAAACATGGGCAATGTTTTAGAGGGTTCAAGAAAAAAACATCTTTTCAAGAGAATGAGTCCTTCCTTAAAAGGATATGAAGGAGCTTTGTGTCAAAAATCATATCAGACAGTAATTGTCCCAATGTTAGTAAAATATCCAGTCACTTTCAGAAACATGTTGGGAGTTTCTTCTCCATTCCTCTCAAAAAAGGAGAGTTCAGCTCTGTTATGTTTTTCTAGCTGCTCTAATCCCAGCAGCAGTGGTTTTTTTTACACAAGCTCATGTGTGCAGCTGTGTATTGATGGTGTTCTACTGATCTGTATGCTGTAACGTGTTTATGACAACAGTGCTTTTTCTTAAACAAGTATGTCATTATTTTTGAAATATTCAGCTGTTCTCTGGCTATATTTGGAGTTAATCTGTTTGTGAAGTTATTTGTGAACTGAATTAATTCTATTTTATGTTTAGAAGTGTTAATTTAAATCTTCTTTTAATAGAACAATTATTTTTAGGGTGAAACCTTTAATATATCCCCTTTATTGTCCTTTAATGTTTTTCTCAAAGTTGTTATCAGCCAAAGGAACATATTGGTACAGCTACAAAGCAGCCTATGCATAATTCAAAAATAGCTAAGTTCAAGTGAGCAAACCAGTGTGAGTTCATGAAATAGTGATGTTATTTTACTTACTGTATTAATGGTTGTTCTCTTGACTATTATTTTTTTTTTTGGTCTGAAAACAGATACAAATATGTACACCTGGTTTCAAACCTGCCCCTGCACTGATTATGAGTAGCACTCCATCCATCCAGGCACAGCCTACTCACACTGGTGTCACCAGTGAAAGCAGAAGCTATCCCAGTGAAAGGTCTCTCTAAGGGCCCTGTTTGTTCCAGCACTCTCCCACCAAATGAGGCCATTTGCTCCATGAGAGGTGGCTCCTTCTGAAGGACCATCTCTATCCACCATCTCCATGTGATTGCAATTGACAGAAGGGCAATAAAAATCACAATCTTATTTTAGTGAATACAGTGAGCCAACACTGGGGGTTTTAGTTATTAGTTGAACACACTGCATGCATAAAAAATCCTTTTACATATCTTCATGGGTTATGCTGCATCTTAAAATGTGTGGAGTGTTGCCATGGACATTAGTCCTCCAGTGAAATGCTAACTGATTAAGAAGAGAAGTTTGAGGAGATTTTTTTTTTTAATTACAAGGTTTAAAACATTTCTCTTAAGTATTTTATCAATGCTTCAGAAATTTGCTGCATGCAAAAACAGCGAATAAATCTATAGCACCCTTCTGTTTCCACAGTGTTCCATTATCAGTAAAGTCAACATGCCAGGGAAATCTGTGGAGCAAATAAAAATATGAGGAGGCATACCCACACAATTTCTCACTTACCTAATGCAGGAAATGAAAGTAATGAAGACATGATCAGTTCTGGCTTGGACACCATAGTGCAGACCCAGTTTTGCAAGCAATCTAAGCTGATACTCAATATCTGCAATGCTGCATATTCTGTTCAGCTAATGGGTGTGGAGCAGGTAAATCAAGCTAAAGTCAGATACAGAGTCAGGGCAATAATCTCTTTAACTACTTCAGTAAGGTCTCATCTGCCACAATGACGTTTCTGTCATTATGTATTACCCTTACTCAAGCTAGAAAGAATTATTCTTCTTTGGGTGCATCTATCCACACCACCTAAGTTAATTTCTTGACAGTGTTGTCACTTGTACCAGTTGCATACTGGGATTAAAATTTAACTGTTAAGGATACCACTAGAAAAATAACGCTTCCTACCAAGTCACTAGGTATTTTTTTAATAATTTATTCTGAGTAGAAGTTTATGGAGTCACAGTAATGTCTGGGTGAATTAAATATAGTATCTCCCTTGCTATCCTAAAAAAAAAGGTTTTTGGGTTAAGCAATTTACAGCTCACTAGGCAGAAATGGAAAGGAAAACAGAAATTGAGAGAAAATCACTAGAAAAGTCCATGTCAGGGAAAGTACCCTTCTCCTATGTTTGTATTTCCTTTAGAAATGTCAGTGTTAACTTGAAACTCAAGTCCCTTCTGGAAGTTTTTATACCAAAGTTTTCTTGTTTCCAGGTTTCTTCATAATGTGAGGTTAAGAAAACTCCACTTTCCAACATCAGTTGATGTTGTGTCTTATTCATGTCCTGAAACACATACTGGAAGGGAGCTTTTATGTTATACTCAAGGAGTATACATCTCTAGAGATGATGAGGACCCAAAGGTTATGTCATAACTACATTAAACTGTTCTAGAAAAAAGTCACATCTTCAGCAGTGCTATTGAAGACACAAAAAAGTGAGTCAGGGAAAAAATAGTCCTTCACATTTTCAGTTTTCAGACATGTTTTTAGAAACTAACAGCAACAGATATATTGAAAAATGAACACTTATGTAATGATTTATTCCATGGACAATGCTCTGTTGACTTGCACAGGCATATAAATGTTTTTCACTGAACCATGGATAACTATTCCTTCAGGTGTTTTTATATTATCACTTCTGAGCCTCAAAACTTTACTTTGTGAAAACCAGAGGATACTTTTAATTATTATCACTAGTTTTGATCACTGCTTATTGTGAAATTAGTGTACTGATAGACCCACCATTGGCCTCTATTCTCTATTTTGAAGAGCTGGACCTCTTAATGTTACTAAAAGTTAGGTAATTATATCAAAGCATATGAAGGATTTGATGCTTTCAGCCCTCTCCTAACTTCTGTGTCTTTATATCCACCCTTGAGACTGAACTTGATCCTATAAATGAGGCAAACAATGCTTACAGTGTGCTTCTGCAATCTCCTTGCAGGAACCCTGGAACATGGGTACTGGGGACTGTGGCTGAACCCAGAGGACACTGCAGAGAACTTGGAATAATCTAGCCACACTCCAGGACTGCCCTGGATGAGCACCATCAGTATATCCCTGAAGTGCAGAGGAGTCTGTCTCAGTCTAAGTTCTGCTGCTAGGATTATCCCCAGGCTGGATCTGAGCCTGGCTTTGCTCTGGACCCGCCTGTAACCCCAGTGCTAGTCAGTGCAGGGCCATGCAGGTGCCTACTGGGAACATCTACTCAGCCCTGCTGCTGTTGGATGTGGAGGCCTGGAGCTGTGTCTGCCATGTCCAGGTACTGCTCCTGCCATAGCTCCTAAGGGACTCACCAGAATTCCCCCGTGCTCCCAGTGCCACTGTGATGTCAGTTTGTCTGCACAGGGTGGTCCAGAGATGTGTTCTTCCCCTTATCCTTGCCATGTAGAAATTAGTTCATCCTCCTCATGCAGTCCAAAGCAAACCAGTGAATGGGGGAAGAAAGACAAGTGCAAAACCTAATTTACTTAAGTCTTTATACAGAGGTGTAGACACGAATTTCCATTATCCAACTAATTGCTCTATGGTTACAATGAGAAACCCTTGTAACAAATCCCAGCACATGCACCATGTTCCAGAGATATGCTGAGCTGCAGAGAGGACCTCTCACTGTTCTGCCTCTTGTCCTGTTGGCTGCAAAATAATGAGGTTACAGGAGCAGAGGGCATTTACCTGGAGACCTGAAGAGACCTGGTCTCCAGCTGTGACAATCTTGATGACTGGAAATTTAAATGGGAGTTCAGTTATGCAGGTGACAGCAAAGAGTGTGATAGTAGGAAGAGAGGCAGCTGGAAGATAAGGATGTAGGATTGGCAATTCCTTTTGGGGTTGTTCAGACCCATCTGTACCTGAGATTCCCACTGCATCCGTCTGGGGAACTGGCTGAGGGACCAGGGCTTCCTCATGAATGCAAATCAGGAGAATAGGTATCTCCTTCTGTTTGTCGTACCCACAGGATAAGCATCCATGTTCTTGATACTCACAGGCCATGTCTTCTCCTGCAGTTAGGAAAGAATGCAGGCTGTCTTTTTCTACCTGATAATGTCAACAAAAGGCTGAGAGAGATAGCTGAGGGCTGCCTTACTGCAGCTGAATATTTGCTTCAGAGTTTTAAACAAAAGTTGCAGTGGATCCCCCTGACCACATCCCCCCCAGAAAACTAAGCAGAAGTCTCTAGAAGCAGGCCTGATGATGCTCCTGCCAGTAAGCAGTGAGAGTAGAAGCTGTTTTAGTCTCTAAATCATATTCTAAAGGAGATCACATACAGCCATGATGCTTCTTTTTTCAGTTCCCTGCTGTGAAATTACATTAAAAAGAAACTAAAAATACAGTTTCTATCGCTACTTTTTATGCAAACAGGTGTTGTACCTACTACAGGGATGTTATTTACCTGTCAGGCTAAAGACAAGGTTGGTAATGGGAAATCCTGAAGACATTACTTCTACTTTTAGGGACTCCAAACTTCAGTGTGACAATTAGCATGATTAGGATTCACAAGCTGAAAATTAAAATTGCGATTTTTTTTAAAGAGACTTCTAAAAAAAAAAAGACATCTAATTACTACATAATAAAATGAAAGTACTGGCAATCTCACTGGTTATTTGTATTTAGAACTAGAATAGAAAGCATACTAAAAAAGAATACTGGGAGAAACTGTCCTGTCCTTTCATAGTTTCTTCAGATATTGGCAGTCTAAAAAAAGCCTTTTTTTTCCCCCAGTTAGATAATTAGAGCAATTCAGACATTTGCATTCAGGAAAGCCGTCACTTTCAAATGTGTTCTACAAAGCCATTTTCTGAAAAGAGCCATTTCCAAATCATGCTGTTCTTCTAAGTGCGCTAAAGCATAAAGTGTAATTAGACTTATTGCCTTAGAATTCAGTGGGAAATGTTTAAAGAAAAATTTAGCCGTCCTTAAAACATGACTCATCGGCTGGCTGGGGACTTGAAGAACCTCAGCACAGTCCCCTATTGCTTTGTTAGAAGGGATGCTGGTACAAGAGCTTGCCCTTACAAAAAAAAAGATACATGTTTTGCTGGCGGTATTCCCATCAGTCTGCAGAGAGATGCTGAGAATCTGTTCCCGTCTCTGCTTCTAGGATCCTATTCCCATCACAAAAAAAGACCAGCAGAAGAAAAGTCTGGCTCTCCTCACGTTCTTTGCCACAGGAGGGAGTGCTGTGAGAGTGCTTTGAGGGAAACTGAAAGAAGGCCTTTCTGTTTTGTCTGTTGTGGGGAGGACCAGCAGGCAATGTCCTTTCAGCCCAGCACTTAAGGGAGATACCTAAGGATCTGCTCGGTGGCTCATGGAGCAGTTGCCATTTCCTTGATATATAAAAGATCAAAGGGATGGACCATCCTCAGTGAAAGCCACATCTTTAGACAATTTGGTAGCCTTTGAATGTATGTGAACTTCTGATTTCTTATTTCCAAAGGATTATCATTTTAATGTAATTAGACAATCTCAAGAGCCAAGAAAAGCCTTCTTGCTACGTATGTAGTGACTGTAGCAACTACTTCATCTGTAAAAGTACTAAAACTTCTAAAAGAAAATTGTATAAAAGGGAGTTTTCTTCTTTTTTTTTCCCTCTTATTATTTTCAGATTGGGGGAAATGTGTTTTGGCACATTTGTCTTGGAAACATCTGTATTAAATGCTAAAAAACCCAAAAAGGTAACAGCCAATTGCAACAAACACATAAATGAGGGAATTCAAGCTCAAACAACTTAAGACTCACAAAATTGTAATTAGCAGAGACCAAGTCTTACAACAAAAAAGTGTTAGGCAGTCTTAAGTGTATGCTAAATATCCAATTTGTTGCTTACTCATGAGCATAAAAAATTTAAAACACAGCCTGCCCCCACTTCCAATAAAGTGTTAGTGGATGCATTCAACGTGCAATGTGGTAGTCACGACTTCAACAGGAACTCTAATTTTCACTTATGCCATTCTGTGTAGTCTCTAGAGAATCCCTCACGCTCAACTCTTGTCAGGGTCAAAGCAGTCTCTGCCAGCCAGTGTAAACTCACATGGAACATTGTTGGGTTACGTATCAGAGGACGAGCTGTTTAACACCAGCCTCCTCTCACCTTCCTCCTAGATTCATGGTAATGTGACAATTTAAAATATTGAAGAAGGCGAAAGCATATTCCATATGTTTCAACCAGGATTGCCCAGACACAGACTCCATTCTTCTTTGAGGTGTTTTTGTTTTCGTTTTCTAACCTTGGTGCAACTTTCTGTTCAGGTTCAATTCCCTGGAGTGCTGCAATGTATTGACCAAGAAGGAGAACCCCAGAAGCATCATACAGAGGTAAAATAAAATGGTGACCTAGAGAGGAGTTGCAACCAAAATTTATAACAACCTCTTATAACAACCTCTATAACAACAGTTGGGAGGCTTAGGCAAGGTTTGCACGTACCTTTCCAAGAACTGGGGCTCTTCTATTTATAGGAGAAGTAATGTGTGCTCAGAGGATGCATAAAGATGGCGTACACTTAAATAATGAAGGAGGATATTTTGTAATGACATCTTCATTTTCTCAAAAGAGGGATGTTGTTTAACATTTTCATGAGGTGGAACACTCACTAACCAACCTACTGGTTAAATTTTTCATCAAAAATAGACAATCCTCATGTTGGTCTTTCACTCTGAAAAACTGCTTCTTGCACTATTAAAGTTAAGTTCTGCTGAATGGTTATTTATTTAAAACAATCTGTGAGCATTTTCTGTAGCTGGCTGAGCGTGATTTTAATAGTGTTTTATCAGACAGTATAAATGGATGCTGCAGGATATAGAGAAGGGAAGCATGCTGTGGAAAGATAATGGAGTCTAGATGTGCATTTAGCATCTCCATTCTATTCAGCTGTTAGCTTTATTATCTGTACTATCAGAGCCTGTATCTTGGTGTTATTTCTCATCCAAAACATTACCCATTTTTTAAAGTGTTCTGCTGTTCAGTGAGTAATTTGGATTGACTCTACAGCATAAGATAAGTTACCAGCTGCTGTTGGCAACTGATTGTATTCTTATTTATTATGGTCATAATGCATGCAATATGTACTAATCACAGTATTACTTTAGCTTTTGAATCAATCTAATAATGCCCTTAATGCCATTGAGGGTTTTGCCTCCTGTCGGATCAAATTTTACAGGTTATTGTACTAAAAGGATCAGAGTTTCTGAAGCAGAGAAAATTTCATCGGTGAAATCCTGATTTTATTGCAGTCAGCTGGAGTTTTCCCCAAAGATTAGATGACAGTCAGCTTTCTAGCAGCTTTCTTGTTTTTGAGAAAGTGGAAGAAAGAAAGGTGCGCCAGCCATTTATTTGCATGCCTCTCTGCAGCCCTGACATAAAATTTAGCATAAGATAGAGTAGCTGGCTGCATGATAATGTTAGATAAAGGTGATCAGTGGCCCATAACACATGACTTAAGGAAGCATATAACATTGTTGAGACAAAGACAAGACTGATGAAGGATCTAATTACTCTTTCTATCATAGTGGGCAGTTACAAAGTGGATGGAACACTCCTTGTTAGCAACAAGTAATAAAACAAGGGAGCGCTCTAGAGGTATCATGTGAGGGCTTTGCACTTTGCTTAATAGCTGACCCTTTCCAGCCCCAGGAGCATTCCAGGCTCATCCCTTGTACAGTCAGGATTCATGACTCAGCTTGTTTATACCATGGCACCAAGGTTTTCCAAAGACAGGTCAATGCCAGCTCTGACCATTTCTATTTCAGCCAGCTCACTGGAAGAGTCTGAGACCCTTTCTCCAAAAAGCTACTCCAAATGGAAAGAGTATCGTCAGCCTCAATTCCAGGTCTTTTCTGAGCATTGACTTTTCTGTGGCTGGTGGCAGGGATGACAGGCAGCAGGAGTAAGGCAGTGTATGTTCTGTGCAGTGACCCCTCCTGAGGAGACCGCCCGACTGGGGTGACAGTGTGTGCCACTCTGCATTTCTGGTGTGCCTGCTCTGACCAGCCTGTGAAGGACCCATCTTGGGGTAGGATGGCCTTGTGTGGCACAGCTAGAGTTACTGCTTCAGCACCCTTGTGTTGATCCCAGAGAACCTTCTGCTCAGCACTGTAAAGGTGAAGCATGCTCCCAACCCACCTGTGACTGTGTAGCCTCCCCAGCAGACATCCTGCATGACCCAAGCCTTGCTCCTCCCTGTGATTCAGAGGTTTACCTCTTTGCAGGCACTGTCTGCAGGGGTGATGAGCCTCCTGTGTGAGCAGGACTATCCATGCTAGAGTATTTGGTTAAAAAATGAATTGCCTGTGGAATGGAAATATCCTGGGGGCATGAGATGATGTGAATGCCACATTACCTTTGGGATATGTACCGGAGAACAGATCTGCTTTACCATTAAATATTCAAAGGTGAGAATCAAGGTCAGAGTCCAATGGCTTGAGACACCCCAGGAGGTACCACAAAGGCCAAGCAGCCCCAGCATTACAGCAGAGCAAGCTCACCAGGCTTGTGAGCATCCTTCGAGACCAAATATGCTGCTACTGCTGCTGCGGCTTGGGGAATTTAGCCTTTATTTTTTTTTAGTATTGTGTGGCATGACAAAATTGTGAGGTAGCAAAAAGGTATTGCAATTGTTTGTCGTCCTCTTTGAGCACTTAAACCCATTGTTTATATGTACTCTTAACATGCTCGAAATCCCTGATGTCTGGTTCTTTGTAAACCTGTATTTCACCAAGTCATCCACATTTCTGCTGGTGGCCTGGCACAAATGCCTTAGGGCTGAAACTGTTTTGCAACTAAAATGCTGCTTGGTGGCCTTGACATGCCTGAGGGAGAATTCCCAAAGGCTGTTTCTCCTGCATAATCTGTCAGAGCATCTTACTGCTGTGACATGTAAGAGATGATGCCACACAGAGTGAAGCTGGCATGTTATAGCATCATACTGCTGGATGTCAGGAACTCCTGTGTGAACAAAGTCAGATCCCTTCTGCATCAGGAAGTGGGGCAAGCTCAAAACTAAAAAAAGGGTAAAATAAACCCACAACAGCCAGTGACTTTGTAATTAACCCCATTGTTCAAATATTCAAGTAAAATTCTTACCCTGAACCCCTTGAACATTTCAGCTGTATTGCTCCATTTTCCTGCTGCTTTATGTGCTTCAGCCCTTCTAAGATAAAATAGCTTGCAATGCATGTTTTATTATGGTACATGTTTTCTTTTCACACTTCATTATATATTTCTGTTTCCATATTCCATTATGCATCTCAGCTACTGTACCTCCTTCAGCAATTTGCCATACTGCATTAGCATTTCGGTTCTTGCTTTTGTTTGTCATTATGAATGATGGTTATCACAAAATATTTTATTTCTGATTTCTCATCTCATTACTCATTTTCCAGACCCTCACTGTGGATTTCAGTGCTTGTATTACAATATATACTGGAGGGCTTGCTTTCCATCAAACACTGATTTTTCACAACCTGTTACAGATTTTTCTTTCTGTATTTCTTCATGGATTAAATCTTAATTCATTCTACATTTTTCCTACTGCATCACAGGATTCGCTACATAATTTTAAACCTTATTTAATTTTCCCTCTTTGATCTTAAAGGTGCATTTCTGGTCTTGCCTATCGTTACTCTCTCTGATTTTTTATTTTTTATTAAAATTTTTTAACTTATTATGTATTCCTGATGCCAAATCCTGTTATGAGTTTTCCTTTTCACATGTCATCACCCACTTTTTTTTGATTCTGGATCTCCATATGAATGCTTTTTTGCATCTCGTTTCCAGTTTTGATTTTTGACGTGCATGTTCATTTTTATTTCACTGCTTGATTTTGTTTCAGTGTCTCATTATGTGCTTTTAGATCTAATTAGGAATTTCATGTATCATTGCTTATTAGCCAATTTCCTTTTTGCTGCCCATTACAGACTATGTATTGTATTCTGAGTGTGAGCTTTCAGATTTCCCTGTGCATTTTTCTTTCCTCACATTTTCAGTTAACTTTTTACATCTTATGAGAAATTTTATATATTCCTACTAGCATTCTACTATGATTTTTCAAGACTGTAATTTTTGTTGCTCCTGTGTAAATAGTCTTTCTTTTGCACCTCAATAAATATATTCTTTTAATATCTCATTAGCATTTGAATATCATATTGCAAATTTCAGTCTTGTATCTCATACCAGATTTTCATTGAAAGTATGCATATGAACTTCCATCTTTGTATTTTTTGAAAGTTGAAGATGGGGGTGGTGCCTCTTAGCATACATTTTCATATCTGCAAATACTGCCATGTTTTCATACCGTGCACTTTTTCTGTTATTTCTTTTTCAGAGCTATTTCTGTGCTTTCCCTAATGCTGGCAAGTTCATGGCTTGATTTATTTCTAGTGATGTTTCATATTTTATAGGTCATGACACATTTCTGATTTTGAGTATGTCAAGCTCTCCTTCTTTATTTATTAATTTCTATTTTTGCATTTTTTTATGAATTTCCCCTTTCAGAATAAATTTTCTTTTTATGTTATTAAGTTTTCCTGAATGAATCACCTGGTTTGATTTTTTTAACTTACCTTCTTTGGTGTGTAACATTAACCATTTTAGATTTGTGTGTCTCCTCTTTTAATGTCCATAACTATGCTGTATTCATTCTGCTGCTTCATTATTCACATCTTGTTCCCCATTTGTCTTTAAAATGCCATTACACATTTCCATTTTACAAGTCCCCATGCATTGCTCATATTGTGTTTTTCTACTTATGAGTATTTGCTTGTGTTTTTGAGAAGTTTCATATGCACCAGATGTGATTTTTGCTCATAATCTATTCCTCTATTGTCTCGTTATGTTTTTTCAGGTTTTCCTTTTTTATCCATGTTCTTACTGCACATTGGGGTTTTTTTTTACAATTTATGAGGTCTCAAATTGGACATCTCATTATATCTTTCCATTCACCTCTCATTGAAGCATTTCACTTTTTCAACTCAGTAGGTATTTTCACCTCTAACACAGGCTCCTTAAAGACATGTTGAGTTCTGTAGCTCAACATTTAACTTTCTTATCACGTAGACTCATATTTCCCTGCGTGTATTCTTGCACCTGTTATTTCCCACTTGCCATTATGTTGCATCATTTAATTTTTACTTTCAAAGAACAAGTGCCTTCTTTTTATCACATGACAGCTTTTCATTTCTACCTCTTTTTTAATCTATTATTTGTCACCTCATTTTAACTATTCTTTTCCCCAGGATGTTTTATTTCCTTTTTTATATAATGTTATGTGTCTTTTTATTTGAATTTCCTTTTGTTTACACATTTTTTATTACATATCAGTGTGCAATATTTTCTGCATTTTTTTCCTCTGCTTACACGCTTTCATTTTGTCATGACTTTTCCATTTCATCAAGACTTTTCCTCCTCACCTATGACTTTTAAAGGGTTTACTTTCCACTTTTACTTATGCATTCATTTTTACATACCACCTTTCATTCCACATCTTGTTGGTTTTGGTTCTTATTGAACGTGCTCCTTTCTGCAGCACAGTAGGTTTTGTTGGTATAACTCATATACTCCTCCTTTTTCACTTGAATGTGCCTGCATCTCATCATGTCTCTCTTCTGCCCCTCATTATGAGAGTATTTTCACATGCCATCACAGATCTGGCTTTCACATCTCATAATTAGTTTTCATGCCCTCTCTCTCACAATGATTTTGAGTAGCTGATCACTCAGAGGTTGTTATTTTGCCTTTGTGTATATCTACTCAATGCTGAAAACAAAGTTTAGTTCCTCACATGGTTTATTTGGTGCTTCTCTTTTTCTAGTTGCTACTTGTGTATGCAAAAGCAAGTAAATTAATACTTCTTTCTTTTCTTTCTACTGACTAAGTGCCTTTGGTTCACACAAAAAGCCAAAAGGAAATGCAACAGAAAACAGATGTCAGCACAGAACATACATTACAGACACTATGGGAATATAGAAAGTTGAGGATGAACATCTGCTTAAAAGTGTACTTAGGAAACTTTGGTCAGGTTTTTTTCATTAAAATCATACACGTTTTGAAATGCTGATTGCATTAGCAAGCACTTGCTGCTTTCAGAATCAGATTTACTTTATGAAAAGCAGATCAGGCAGTCTCTCTGCCCTCTGCAGCTTATCTTGGGGGATAGGAAAAAAATAAGTAAAGGAAATCTGGTTCTCCAGCTTGTTCCATGGATTCAGTAACACAGATGAGAACAGTGGTGTAGGTTATGCAGCTGCTGCCCCTGATTAACTGAGCTCCATCTGAAGAAGCCCAGAAATGCTGTTTGGAGGACACCTCTGGAGGGCTCTAGTTCCACATCCCATTGGAGGGGTGGGTGATGTCCAGACTTCTGGGCCTGACCAGCCCCAGCTGGGACCTCCCCTCCCCTGCCCATGGCCCTGGAACCTTCAAGCTGAGCTTGCTCCTCGACCTCCTCCTCTTGAGCAGAGCAACAGAAGGTTGTGCCAGTTGGGGATTTGCCAAGCCTCAGCTTGAGAGCCTCAATCCTTGCATCCTGCACCCCTCCCTGGGCAGCCTGCTGTGCTCTGGTGCTCCCCTGGGGAAGCCCAAGGTGCCGGATGCAGCTGTTGCTGTGGATGATAGGGCCTGACATTATGATAGGATTTTTTTCCTTGCCTGTGTAGCTCCCTCTTCAAGCAGTGTAGGCAGTGATTGTGTGGTCCTCCCAGTGTCTTTGCCCACTCTTCCATAGCTGGAGAGGGGAGCAGGACAGGGCCATTGGTGCTGGCTGTGTGTGCCTGTCTGTGCTGACACGTGGCGGTGTGTGCGTGTGTGCACGTGGGCTGTTCACGTGTGTTTGTGTGTGCCTGCACCTGGCCAAAAACTGCTCAGCCTTCATACCAGTTGGTCCTGCAGGCATGAAGTGGCAACAGAATTCCACTCCTGGACTACTGAGTTTGGTAAATCCCAATAGCCATACCCCTGGGTCAGTGTGCTCTATTGATTTGCTGAAGATGGACTCTGCCACCATCCAGGCCACAGATGGAAATGTAGGACCACAGGGGAACAGGTACAAACCTCTGCTTCATTCACTGTCGTCTTCCAGATGGAGCTACCGAGCAATTTAGTCCAGACAATTTTAACAGTCTTACCCATTACATTCAGGTTCCAAATGAGAATGCTCTTGGAGGAAGTACCTCAATACAAGGTACATCGCTTCCACCTCTCTTCTAAAGTTTTGTGTCCTTTTCCATTTCCTTTTTCTTCTGTCTTCAAGAGGCATCTCAGGAAAGAAAGCTTCAGTATCTGATTCGAGACCTACCTCTCTGATCCCTAGACCTTTCCTATGGTGGAAGTTCCAGACATGTTCACATTAAATGTGTATCACACTAATTATTACTTCTGTGCCTGACATGAGGTGCTACAAGCTGTAGGTGTTGAGAGACATATATGGTCTCCTGTATCAACTGTGCAGGTTTAGAAGTTTGGAAAGGAGTTCTTACTCTGTTCTGGCAGTTAGGAACTTGGGAGCATTGTTGCAGAAACATGCTAGAGGGAAATTAGTTACCTTGAATCCACAATAATTTGATCCCATCCCAGTGAAACTGTTTGATCAAGGACTGTGACTTTTTACAATTTTCTATGTTATCAGTGCTACTAGTTGTATAAATATTCTTTTAAAGTGCATTTAACTGAAAAATTATATTTACAGGAGAGAAAACAAAAGATGTCATTCCCAATAAACTTGTCTGTTGAAGACAAATTATATTTGAAGCCGAAAGGGGAAAGAAGTAAGAAACAACCAAACTGTTACTTTAATTTATCAGTAAAATGAAGATTTTATTTTGGTTTCAGTTTGAGAGAGCTATATCAGCACAGGACTGATATTCTTGCTTCATTCCATAGGCATGTAGACTAAATATGTTCACTTATGTGTGAAAAAATTATAAACCAACATAAATACAATACAACAAAGACTTCTGGCTCAGGATAAAAGTCGGTCCAAGATGTATCCAGCATTCATCCTTTTTTTTTTTTTTTTTTGCATAATTTCTGAAATTCTTTTTAGAGAGGATGGTAAGTCTTTGAACATTCCTTTTTATCTGCCCTTAATTCCTGCATTTCTGAGTGCTTAAGACCAACATGTTACTTCTTTACATACCACTGTTAAAATGAAAACCTAGAATCCCAAATTATAGCAATTTAAAGGGATGTGAATAAATGAGGTTATGAGGGAAATTTTTGTTCTCAAATACTTCCTATATTGGTATTATCTTCCCTAATGACAGTTCATTTAGTTTCAGACCGTGCTAGGAAATGTGTGTTTGCCTGGACAGCAGTTTCCTGTGAATCTGGAAGGCACTTGGTTGCTGCTGTACATAATTTATTTCCTGGCTGGCACTTGTAGCACTGATGTGTAACCTGAATATGGCTGCATTCACATTTGCTCTGAGTGAAAGTAAGCAAGAAAAATTACAATAACTTTGTTTAACCTCTGACCCTTTCAAAAGGGTACAGAAGATCAACATCCTTTTTGTCATGTGTTCCTTTTGCAGTTTCTTGTAGGCCATTAAAAAATGAGTTGTATGAAAAACATGTGGACCTTGCAGTTCCATTGTGTCTTTCACTATATTCAATGTGAATATAATTTTCCGTTTTCATTCACAGTCTGTTAGAAAAAGGATACCTCCCCTTGCTATCTGACAGATAGTCATGAGAAAGGCAACTGTCTTTCTGGTAGCCTAATTTGAGATCCAGCTAAATCTCTGAGATAAAAGCTTCCCATGACTTGGTTTGCTCTTGACTTTTATCTCACTGTTCATATCATTTGCTGTCCTGTGAAGTTTTGAAGGAGCTTTTATAGAAAAAAATAGCTGTTGAAAGCAAAAGTGAATGCTTGAAATAATTGACTAAAATATGTATTTCTGTAGGTACTAGCTAGTAAAAATGTGAAGGAACATAATTTAAAATGTAGAGTGTTTGTGAATGGAATCTTTTCTTTTTACCAGTAAGACTACTGTTACTGGCAGTTAGATTAACAAAGCTATTGACTGATTACATAAAAAGTTGCAGTTTTTTTCTGCCCCTGCAACCAAGAGATTCTTCGACTGAAGATTCAAATTCTGGGTACTGCACAGTCTGAGTTCTGGCATTGAATGCTGGCTTAATATTCGCTGATGGACAAATGTTTAAGCCAGCTGATGACTTTTACGTATGTACACAAAACAAAAAGGAGTAGTTCAGATGGTCAAGGTCAGCCTAAGCTGGCGTAGCCTGGGATCAGTGCCTGAGATCAGTGCCTGGGATCAGTGTACTGTGCTGGTCTATTACCTAGGGTAAATATAATTGGGAAACATTAGGTCAGTATCCAAGACTGGAGATCAGACATCCCCTGTGGATGTAAAAGACCAACATCAAACAAGCAAATCCAAAACAAAGTATTGCATTTTGTTATAAACATGATGGTCTAAAGATATCGTTAGAATGAGGCCTACAGGAAGCAATAACTTATTAAACTGTGTAGTATGGCATCATGAGGAGAAAAGCAGACAAGTTCTGAGTGGACAACCCCTTCCACAGGACATCATTAGAAATTAAGATTAATTCCCCTGAGGTGAGTTATTTATCAGTAAGTTATCACTTATCAGTGAATTATTTGTATTTACAAGGAAAGGTGTCTGGAGTCTTTGAAGCAGACAGGATATTAGTGCAAGGGGAGAAAGAAAGAGGGAGAGAGTTTTGTATTCTGTGGAGCACAAAATATTTGGAGGGTGAGAAAGTGTGCCATAAAAAAAGTCTTCATTAAGTCCATGGCTCCAAGCTGTCTGCCACCCTGTTACTCTCATTTTTCAGCCTTCTGATGTTTTCATTCTTGTGATGGAGTTTCTCAGACTGTTTTTGTAAATATGCACGTGTTTTTCTACCTGTCTTTTTGGTTTTCATTCTTTCCCCTGGGAGGAGAAAGGTTTGATAGACTTTGTCATTGACCAGTGTGGTTGGAGAGGATGTAACCTCACCTTCCAATCGATGGTCACTTCCAGAACTCTATATATTGTGAAAACCAAAATAAAGTTTCTCTCTTCCTTGCCTTCTCTCAAGTGTGACTGCGCTCTGTCTCTGTGTTTCGTGTTGTGCGATAGTGTAACACCACCCCTTGGAAGGAAGAATTTGCAGCAAACATGCATATGCCAGCTTGGTGCTCTAAGGTGTCTGAAAAGCAAATGGAGCCCTATATGGGGGGCAGGCTCAGTCCTCCAGCTGCTCTTGGGCAGGAGAAGCAGGATACTAGAATCAGCACCAAGAAGATGTGTTTTAGGTTTGACCCAACATGGTCATCTTTGTATTGATGATTCTGGCACATTGCAGTGTTAGTGGTGTTCTATTGACAAATTTTTGTTTGGTTGCAACAGATTTCTTGCAGTCTAGATGCTTTTTCCTGTATTTTGTAGAGTGGAAATGTGCTGAATTTGGCAAATTTGGGAGGCCTCTCAGAGGTTTGTACGAAGGTTTCCTAAATGTTCCAGGGAAGGGCTTTTGTGTTCAAAAATCTGTGTCATGTTTCCAGCTGTGTCACTTGGACCAGTGGTCAGTAATCAAGGGACTGAGAGGCCAGGACTGAGTAAAAGCCTTTGGTCCAACACTGACCATTTGCATCACATCACAGGTGTGCATCCATCACGCAGCAATGAAGTGCCCAGCACTGGCAATCACACACCCGTCATGTGCCAGGCCAATCAGACGCCCATCAAGTGCCTGGGTGTCTGTTTGATCTTAAACTAAAGTTGTCGTTTTGGAAGAGATGGCCTTTCTACTGTGTGACTCCACTGGCATTTGTGGAGTGACACAGTGGAGGGAGTGGGACAGGGATGCAAATGAGATTCTGGGGTTGAATTGATTATTCAGGGAAAACAGGCTGGTAAAGAGCTTTAAGTAAGAGGTTAATGGGTATTTTAGAAACCTCTTGTGGTTTCTAAATGTTGAACTGAAGTACCTATATGTTCTTTTACCTCCACTTATCTCCATTTAAAAAAGGTTTTTAGAGTTCTTTACTTCATCCAGCCAGACAATTGCTCTTGTCTTTACAGATAATGTTCTTTTAAGTATGTTATAGAACTTTCCTGAGTGCTTCAAGTTAGAGAATAAAACCAGAGTAATTTGATTTGAATGAAGCCATTGGATACCACTTAGGCTGACCTGCTCCAAGCAGGGCTAACTTCAAAGCTAGGTGTGGGACACTCCTTAAAATATCTTCTGCAATTTGTCAAGACATTAAGAGCAGCTCACTTCAATTTCTTGCTTTGGGCACTCTGTGCTGCTTGAATGTAAAGTGGTATTCTAGTAATAAATTCTGTGTCCATATGCAAAAAAACCCCAAAAAGCCTGCCTTGCCTGCTCTTTGTTAGTTTGTGACAGCAGTTTGACTGTCTTATTTTGCATCCAGTGCCCACCTTTCAGCTGCTGCCGTGTGAAGAAATTTTCTCCCCAAATTGCCCTAAACCAGGACACCTAGTTAGTCCAAGTGTGGATTGGGAGCTGGCCATTTGGGATAGAGGGACAGGCAGCCACTGTATATTGCCATTGCCTACTGAGCTGAATTCTCTTGCTGGGGAAGATGGTTAGGAGGCTGGAGCATGTCATGTGTGTGGAGAGGCTGAGGGAGCTGGGTTTATAAGCCTGGAGAAAAGAAGTTTGGAGAGTGAGGGGGAAACCTCACTGCAGTCTTCCTTTATTTTAGGGGATGGCAGGGAAGATGGAACCAGATTCCTGGGAAATATCCATCCTTAAAGATTTCTGAGATGTGAAACAACATAAAGGTTGTGTTGTCCTGTGTCAAAATTCTGTTTACATTAAAGAATTCTTTGGACTGTACTGTCTGTGACTGTTGCCTTAATGGAATCCATAGAAAAAACCTTGTTTTTCTTAGCAAAATTTATAATATTTTGCCTATTGTTACTTTTCTCTAAAAAGAAAATATTTAAATAACAAAATGTTCTTGTCTGTGGGGTATGGAAACTGTCTCTTTTACCTTGTGTTCTTATCCCAGCCAAGTTTATGCAAGGAGAAATAAATTTTTATTAGTCCACTTTTCAAATTATCTGATAAGAACAAAGTTACCTGTCATAGAAATACACATTCTGTGCTGGCTGAAGTATGAGCTGCCTGTTGACTAGATTTGCAGCTGTTGTGAATCATGACAAATTGCATAGAATAAGTGCTCATAAAAATTTAAGAAAATCAGAACCCAACCTATTAATTTTCACCAATTAGATTCTGTTGGATTGAGACACAAACACCAGGATTGATTAATATTAAAGTTTGGATCAGAGCCTTTCCTGCGCCTGAAGAACACTCCAGTTTCATACAGCATATTTGCAGATAATGTGCAAAATCTTTGAAGCCACAAAAGTAAATTACCCCCCCCCTCCCTGACCTCTTGTTATCATCAGAAGTCTAATCTGGGATTTCTTCACTCCTGTAAGGTTTGATGTGACTGATGCATCTCTCAAGGAGGAATATTTTGCCCTCCAGTTCAATAAAGGGTACCGTGAGGTCTTGAGCACAAATAATAAGAGGCCTTGAGCACAAATAATTTTTGAGACCCAACGTTGTTTTCATTCTCAGATCTTTCCCAAACCCTGAGAAGACTTTCCTCAGACTTGAAAACTGAAGCAAAAATCCAGGGCCACATTTGAGGCAAGACGAGGAGTTATCCATGAATGTAGGCCAGTGCTACTTGTCAGATCCAGCCCAGCAGTTTCCAGGCAGGCAGCAAGGCAAGTCTGAGGTCAAAGCAGGCACTTTGAGCAGTGAGCCCAGAGCTCAGGCACAGCCATTGGGTTCGTGGCCAGGTGTGCCGTGGTGTGGCTAGAGACAAGTGAGCCTCCGGCACAGATCAGACTGACAGGGACTAACAGCACAGGATGGGCCTTAAAAGGGCCTGGACTCATGAGCAGAATGGGTGGGTGGATGGAGCCCACTGGTGAGGTTGACCAAGGCCTCTTAGTGCCCTCAGTGGTCTGAACACATCTTGGAACTTTCAAGGACTGTCACTAACATTTCACAAACAGAAGAAAATGAGATTTTGGGCCGTGAAGCTTTCTCTGAGTTCACCATGAGCCTTAGAAGTTCTTTGGATGTATCCCACTGCCATCCTCCATCGTTCAGTGTGCAGCCTAACTGGAGATAATTTAAGCAATCACCTTCATTATTTGCTTTTTCTCCTTATTTTTTAATAGCCTTGTTTACTACATACCATTCTCTCTGATAAAAACCCAAATATTTTTTATTCATATATTATTGTCCTAAATTTATCACAGTATTATGAACGTGCATAATACATTTCTATTGTATCTTCACAGTACCCTTGAGGGGAAGGAAATTCTCATAAAGTCAGAGTCATTGTACAATTCATTTCATTTAAAGCTCCAAGTACTTGGTACAGTCACAAATCAGAAAAATAAATTTAAATCAGGCAATAGAGCCTCAGTTAAGAAATCAAAGAATAGAGGACCATAAATGAGTTACTAATTTCAGATAACTTCATTTACTAATTTAACAAGCATCCTTATATGAACACTGAAGAAGCAAGACTAAGTCTACAAATCAGCACTTAATTTCCTTAATCAGGAGACTAGTGTGGTCTCACATGGTGCCCCATGCCTTGATTACACCATGCCTTCAAACTCTGGCAGTTCTACTGTCTCTGTTATACTGCTCTGTTTCATCCACCAGGCAAATGCATCTAGAGTGCTGAATTGGATATTGAAGAGAAGAAGAAGAGGATTTTTGCACTGAATAGAAATGTTCATGTTTCTGAACTTTGTGTGTGAATCTACTACTTCCTTTTGGAAGACATTTGGAAGCCTTTCATCTGTTTTTAAAGAGCATAGATCCCATCAGAGCAGGGACAGTCACAGAGCCCATCATAAGCAGATCTCTTGCACACCTGTGTGTCACTAAAGATAATGGAAAGACAAACACCAACAGCTGCTGTTATCTTCTACTTAAATCAGCCCTGATTTCACAGATGTTTGTTGACAGCAGAGGAATGATAAATGTTCAGAGTTGTAGGCACCATTAGACTTTCCAGAGTGGGAAGACACACTATTTGCCACTGGCTGTCATCTCATCACAGTCTTTTTTTTGCCAGTTCTGTTTTCTTCTTGTATACCTTTTTCTGTCTTATCTCCCCAAGGGATGAAAACAAGAAATTGAGGCTTGGGGAAGACATTATGTTCGCGACAATGATCTTCATCAAGCCCTGACAGCCATGCTGGGTCTTTGGCTTAGTATATCCATATGTTTGCATGAGTGACTGCTGCATAGCCCCAAGGATGCAGCAGTAGAGGGCACATGTACTGAGGCATGCTCTGGTGGGCATAAAGAAAGAGCATTTTGGAGAAACAAATGTCAAAACAGGAGGAATAGTTTTGTTTGCTACACTAGGTATAAGGAGACATGATACTGGGTGGGAATGAACCTCTCCACAGACAGGATCATGCCATGGCCCTGTCTGGTGCTGTGGAAGAGTAGGATTTCCAGCACCTGGAAAAGCATAAGGTTTAGTTGCTAATTTGTATGTCTCTTCCTATTTCTGTTGTGGTTTTTTTTTTTTTTAATTATTATTAAAGCAGTTTTGTTACACCATTTGCTGTTGTGCCTTTCCTACTGAGATTCAGAAAGAACACCGTGCCCCTCCCAGAGCACAGCTACCGTGCTGCTGAGTGAGGAGGAGGGGAGTTAGCAGTTCCTTTATGAAACATAAAAATAGTTCATATTGTTTACATTAAGAACTTGGATGGGGCATGTCATTTAAGGCTTTGAGGGGTAGAGTGCCTCCTGTGATATGGAGTTGTTAAACTGTACAGTGAAGGAATGGTGAGAAACATATGTGTTGTCATGCCACTCCCCCATGACACTTTGCATCTTTTGCATACTGAGGAGGAATAGCTCCAAGACATCATGAGGAGGTTGCATCATACTTCATGGAGAAAGCATTTCAGCATTTGCATTTAAGCTAAGCATTGTGTACAGTTCCTTGAATAATTAAAAAAACAAAATAGGTGCAAAACATTTTTGCTGCACTCCCTGTCCGTTTGTTTTATTCTTCCTGTCACTTAGAAACCTGATTTTGTACTAGTAGAACATGAAGTTTTATTATTATGTTGAACTCCTGTGAATACAAAGCAAGTCAGACATTTCACTGCAATCCTTTGTTGTGTTACCAGAGATATCACCAATGGAGTTCATTAAATACCTCTTTCAATTCCAGTGAAGACTATTTTCACCTTCTCATTTAGAGAGAATACTACATTTCTCAGCCTGCTAGATAAAACAAACAGAAAAAAATCCCAGAGAGACTGAATTACCACTTAAAGAAACTTTCTCTCTCTTTACATCTCTCTATTTTTTGCCTAGATTCTCTGGTTTTTCCCCCGCTAAGGAGAGACTTACTTTTGATTATGTGGCAGGTTGTTCTCATGTTGAGCTCTCATCATTGAGGAGATGGGATGACACAATATATTGGCATCTCTGAGTCTTAGCTGAATGTTCTCAGTCCTTTCTATTCAGACTGTGCTTTCAGATTAACCAGGAAAAGAGAAAATTTTCTCAGGAATTTAACCTCTCTTTTAGTTCCTCGTCAATAAAGAGGAGAAATAAATCAAGGAGGTAAAAAATCTTAGATAAACTCTTCCTAGGTGAAGGTGAACTTGAGTTCCCCTGTGAAGTCATGTGTCATGTTCTCCAAATTCCTACCTGAACTGACTTTAGCAGGGTTGAGGACTCTTACACCAGGGTCAGAAGACTCCATCATGTCTCCATGGAAATGATGGAAATTTTGTACTTTTCTTCTGAGATCAGGCTGTGGTCAAGTGTTTTGCAGAGTAGTTCAGCAATTAACTAGTCCTAAAAAGCAAACCTCTAGTATCCAAACATTCATGGAGCTTTCTGGAAATAAATGTCAGGCCTGGGAATATGCAGCACAATTTCTTTAGAGAAGCAGGATGTCTTTTTGTTTGGACAAGCTCATACACTTTCATTATACATTTTGTTCAGACATTTGGATAGTGTAATACTGTGCATATAAATATATGTTGCAAATTATTTTATCCCCTTGAGAAAATACAGAATGCAAAGCAGAAGGGGTAATTTTGCCAGCTTCCTATGTGGTAGACTTTGGTGCAACAATGACTCTGAATGAACAATTCACTCAGAGATTTGCAAAACCTGTAGACAAGACAGGAGACAAGACATTTTAATGAAAAATAAGAAGCAGAGATTATTTTAATAATTGTTTGCATTACATTCTTTTTCCCTAAGCAAAAATATCACTAGTAGAACACTCTTACTTGTGAAATCAGAATTAGTGACACTAATAGGGACTCCTATTTTCAAGATATTTCAATAATAGTATATTTCTCTATATTTGTTTTCATCCTGCATAAATGATCCAGTCTTGTATCACCCAAAGGGTTATATTAGAGAAAACAGGGGGCATGACATTTCACAAGCACAACAGAGCAAAGGGAAGAAGCAGCACTTAAAAGGAGAATTCTGAATACAAGTAAGGAAAAAATTCTTCAGCACAAGAGGATTGAATCACCGAAATACATTGTTTGGGGAGGCTGTGGAATTGGCATCCTTGGAGATGTTCAAAACTTGTGTGGACAAGACCCAGAGTAACCTGAATTAGTTTTGAAGACAGTCTGGAACTATGCTTGAGTCAGAAGACTTTCAGGGTTCCTTTGAGTCCAAATGCTTCTCTTATCCTATGATCTCAGTTACACCACAAAGTGATAAGTAATCAGAAAACAACAGGACAAATTACTGTATTTTCTGAGAAAAGACATGGAACTGCAAGAGTACATGAGGATTAAACAGCAAAACATGTTGCATCCTGAAAAGAAAGACTGAAAAGGAGTAGAAGAGGGAGCATGTTGTGGCAATGATGGCTGCTGAGTTCAGAAAAACATGGAAGTATATCATATGCTGTGGATGAATGTGTGGAATTTTCTTCAGTGGGAAGCCATGATGTAAATTATTGAGGTAAAACAATATTTAGATAACTGTGTAGAGAAATGATGACATTTGCTTTTCCATAATGCTAAGCAAGGTGCACTCCAATATTTACATTTTGAGATACAAACTGATTACTTGTAGCACCTTCTGCATTTAAGACACGAAATATTAACCCTAGATGCTTTTAGAGATAAAGGTACTTAAATATTTCAATTCTGCAAATCTCTGTGGTAGAGGAGAGCAAGAAAAGCAGAACACCTATATAAGCAAGTCAGTGGTAAGATCCTGTCAAATTTACTGCTATCTTCTTTCTCTTTGTTTGTCTCTGCAGATTAGATGCCTGTAAGCAAGGTCCTTTGAGACTCATAGGAAAGCTGTCCAAGCCTTGTGATAAAGATGGGTCTTGCTGCTGTTCAGATTTTTTCTTCTACACTTTCTTCTTGTACACTTTTTTCTTCTACACTTGCAGAAAAAGATAAAAAAGGTTAAAGATGCAAGTAGCAGTTTATAATTTGCAAAGATGTCCCTGCCTGCAGTACTCTGTCCATTGCTATGACTTGTTTTTCATAGCATGGTGTGTGGCTGTTATGTCTTGCTGCAACTCTGTCTGTCTCTTGGGCTGGCAAAGCCAGCAGCTTTTACATTCTTCTTCTACAGAGGTGTTTTTTTCTGTTCTACATTTGCAGAATTATAGTACAGGTGAGCTAATATGGCTGTAATTTTGTAATAGACATCAGTGATTCGTGGCATCAGAGCGTAACATGCAGACTGGGCAGACCACAGTATTGATCAAAGATAATAAAGCCATAACATTGACAAGAACTATTCAAATTGTTTTAATCTGGGAATGTGTGCTAAGGTAGACTCCTCATAAGTTTCCTTTTACATTAATATAATAGATTCTCTATCATTTCTTAGTTATAATCATTTTAATTATGAATGTTTGGACCACATTCAAAACGGGATATTATAAATGGCTTTGATACTCTGAAAGTCTTTTGGCACAGAATTTGAAACAATATCAAAACAATATAAAGGCTCTCCGCTGCAGTGTGCTCTGCAGCCATCTTTCCTTGCAGGCATTCCTTGATGCAGCAGAAGATCTGGAACCAGTTTATGGAGTTGCAAGAAACTGTTGTCTAACAATGGGACCCCAGGGTCACCCAGCCTGCTTCTCCCATTTCTCCCATTTAGTTTGTTTGTTGGTTTTGATTTTTTTTTCAGTAGGTTGGGGGGTCTTTCCCTTTCCCTCTTTTCCTTCCTTCCCTTCCTTCCC
>VXAX01007759.1:803497-843926 GCA_013399835.1 Leptocoma aspasia | reverse complement strand
TATATATATGTATACATATATCTCCTAAACTAGACATTCTATAAGGAATCCAAACAGCATGTGAAAAGCTCAAAATGCTTTTGCAGAATATACATCTTACTTTGGCAGTAAGTATCTGACAGAGATAAGATATTTATATTATTATTTTTATGGTTATTTTCTTACTTTACTGTCACAGCCAGCAGGTTTAAAAGATAAAATTTTGGTGAAAGTACAAAAATATGCAGACTTCCACATAAAGAGTAGAATGATAAACACAAAATTCTTTCAAACAATCATAATTTTGCCCAATTTAAAAAAAGGACACACTTCATAGCTGTAGAGCAGCACATGGCTAGATGGAAAGAAAATTCCACCAAGTATTTTATCAGCTGGCTGCCATTCTCTGTATGTGAGCCAATAAAAATGGAGAATTTTATTGAGAAGCAATAATTTCCTCTATATCAACTCTTGCAAGATCTATTACATCAAACCCCAAATGTGCTCACAGAAACAAAACACCCTTTTAAATGTTTTCCCAAGATATGATGCAGCCATTCCATCTATCATTTGTACCCCACTATTTTAACCAAACATGCTCATATTGAGGAGGCAGAGGTCTGAGCTGCAGAGAGCACAGCTATGCAAAAGGACTACAAGCTTTGTAAGGCTTTACATAATTTGTTCGTTTGTTTGTAATTTTGGGGTTCAACATAGTGAGCTATCTTAGATGTGCTGCAACACAGCTCTAGAAGGCAATGGCAGGGAGAGCACAATTTTATTGAACAGCTCTTGTTACACAGGGAAGGGATGTGAAAAGCTTTTCAACACAGGAAGCCATAGTCACTCCCTTGACCAGAGGCAATGCTTCAAACCAAATTAAAATACAAGTTAGCTGACTGGAAGAGCACCTGCATATTCCCAGAACCATTAAGCTATTGGTCTCTGGGACCTGCCCATGTGAACCAAAATGGAAGTCAAATAATTTTTGATGACCTTGGAAGGCATTAGAGCTGGCCCACAACCATTTATGCCTTTACTGCAAAGCTTTGCTGATGTGCTGAATTTATATAATCTCCCATTTTGCAGTTGGCTGAGATGGATAAGAGGCTGTCTCTTTGACTCCTTCAAATCCAGTCTTCGTTTATATATATTTTTTTGTCCAAACAAAACTGCACTAGCTGCAGGCACTCAAAGGCCTCTGAAACCCTAGTTCAGGAATTTGGTGGAGGCCAAAGGCTGTGCTGGCTGAAGCTGACTGAACCCATGGAAACCATGAAATGACCCAAGTCAGTGCCACAGAAAATGTTGAGTTATCTCACCTGAGAAACCTCATTCAGCTCTTGTTCTTGTTCTAACTGCTGACCACCAAACTACCCATGAGGAAACAGCCTCAAACCCTGACTGGGTCCTGGAGCTACATGTCAGTAGCTGCTCAACAGCCAAGGTGGTGGGAAGTCACACTATATCCTAATAGGAATATACTTAGGAAACACTGCTTCTAGGCTCAAGAATTTACACTTGTTTTGATTAACCCTTTGTCAGCATTCTTCCTTTAAAGCCCATAGAGGCAAGGACACAATGTTTTTACAATATTTGTGTCCAATTATCTATCTCTATCAGAAAAAATTCCTCAAGCCTGGGAAAATATGCAGGAGGAAAATATGTCCTTTTTTGCCTTTTGATCAAAAGCTTTTAATGGAGCTGAATCAGGCACCAATAAGTGAACACTGATCATACCAGGAGAAAGAAAACAGCTGTGGACACCAATATGAATAGCCCTGTATCACCTCATTTAATGATCCACTGCTTTTGCATTTGATATTTACCTCCTTGAAGCTGACTCCCATCCCCCAGTGATGCACCTTCCTTTCTTTTTCTTGCAGACTGAATATACACGATAAGGTTCATTAGTCAAAGCAAAGTTTTCTCCAGTTTATCTGCAGCTGGAATTCCTGTATAACACCAAATGAAATAAACCATACAGTGCTCCCAAAATTAAGATTCCAGCAGTATATAAGAAGAGTACTTAGTTTTCTCAAGGGTACCTAGCCTGACACTGGGGACAGGGGGATGGAACCCTATCACTGAATCCCTGATCTGTCTTTACAAAGGTCCCCAGTGATTTTAAGAGGTGCTGGCTCTGTTTTAGCTTGACTTTGAGCCTCTGTTTCATGGTGAAATAGGTCTCAAGGAGCACTGGCAGCCACAGTGCTGTCTCTGCACTGATGATTGTAGGTAACTGCAGTGCCACTGGCAGGAGAGGGCAAACAGTGGGGGTGAGAGGAGCTGCCATCCAGTTCTGCCTGAGAAGACAGAGACAAAGAGGAGGAGATGCTCCAAATACTGGGCTTGGGTGTTGCTTTCTCTTCCTTTCGCTAAATTGAGCCAGATTAGACACATGGTGTTCCAAAGGAAAAAAGTTAAAAAGCCAAAAAATTAAAAATGAAAGGAGTTTCTGCAGAAAAATTTTGAAATTAAATAGTCTGGCTTTTCAAATGTTTCCTTCATGTTCTTGACTGAAAACATTGTTAGGAATTTAACCTAAAGTCTCAGATAGTTTCAGTCAATCCAAACCTGCATTTCAGGGAATAGAGATACACAACATATGTCAGTGCAAGGCTGCTGACCATTTTTCCCAAGAGAATACTGGAGCTCTCATATGTCACTGAGAGCTTAGAGTATAACAAATTTCTTTTTGTTTTTAGCAATTTCCTTTAGTGCTCAGTGAATTACCCTGTCACACATTCAACAGCTTGTTTTCATATTGCTACAAGGAATTCTGCCGGATGAAATTAATGTAGTAAAGTGTATTCTCAGTTTTTATTAAGCTTTCTTGGCTGAGGAAGTATCAATACTTAGTAGGAAGATGGGGGAGGGAATGAAAGCACAAAGGTTTCACTTTTCTCTCTTGTATCTAAAAAATTTTAAAATTAAAGTATTTAATTTCATGAATGACAGATCAATTCAGATGACTGGCCAGATTCTGCTGAGTACCAGTTGCAAGCACAAAAAAATTTCAGGCTTCTTATGCTTTGAAGCTAACAGAGCTGGCACAGGCAGTACTATAAAAAGAAGCAAATAACCTGAAAGAAATATAAAGGCCACAAATACTGTTTAATGATGTGACTTTGGAGACGCCTATGTGAGCAAAGTAATTAAAACCCAGGCAGTAGGGAGAACAGGAAGAAAACTGAGAAGCAGTAATTAATTTAAAATATTATGATGCTTCTCACTGCCATTTCTGTAATTTTCACAACATGGCAGAAGCTCAAAGTAGTGCCTTGTCCCTTTAGGATGCTGATCTCTGCAGGATATAGACACCTACCCAATAAAGTATATATAATAGATGAATAAAATAAACAATTGTTTCTACTTCAGCATGATGGTGTGAGGGTGAACTTTGATGGCATCCTAGTAAAACACAGAACATTTATTGCTGTGATAAACTGCTCTTGAGGGAGTGATTTCCCTGCCCTCCCAGCTGGAGCTGTCGTACTGCAATGACAGAGTGGGTAAGGAAGGGACGGAACAATAGAGAAGTCAAGGAGCTGGAGCCTGACCTTAACAGAGTGGGTGGTATTTGCTGCAGTCCAGAAAAGCAAATAACTCACTCAAAGGTGATAGATTTTACTGGGGAGTGGAAATAACAAAGCTGAGAAATAAAGTGGAGCAAACATGGTATGAAAGCACATTAAAGTAATTGAAGGAGGGGATTTACTTTTCAATAGATTCAGCTATTCAGGAGAGAGAGAGGAAAAAGCAAAAGAGGGTGAGAGAACTGAGGAAAGAGGAACAGAAAAAGAAAAAAGAGAAGAATAAAAAAGGGGGGGAAAGGAAAAAAGAAAAAAGAAAAAAAACCAAGGCTCACAACTGCAAGGTGTTCTTGATTAAATGCAACACTCAGTGACAGGTCCAAAACACACCAACCCACTTCATGGAACACCTCGCCTGACAGCAAGGGTGTAATTGAGTAGTTGGTACTGGAAAATTTGTTTGTTTTCCCTTTTTGGGACTAGGGACTGCAGGGACCTACGGCCTACAGGAGCAACATCCTTTGTGGTCTCTATCTCAGTCAAGAACATGCGGGAGCAAACCCAGGTTTCGAAAGCAGAGGGAATGTTTTTAAACTTTTTTTTTTTTTGCACGTGAATGTGTGTGTGTAGCGCAACTACCTGTCTTTTTTACTCATTCTTTCCCATTGCCCTCTTTTCCTGAGAATGAGAAGGCCAGAGTTCTACTCAATGATCTAAAAATTTAGGAGTTGCTGTGGTACTAGTGACTTTAATCCAGTTGCATTTGCTGTGTGCAGACAAAACATGATATGGGTTGCAATATGTATGTTGGCAACTTGAAAAGGTGTCAGTTTTACAAAGCTGAAATAAATCAGCTTTGTGAAATAAATCAGTGACTTGACTGACTAAAGGATATTCTACTTGCTTAGCAAAATACCACAGACTGATACGAACGGTATCTGACTGAAAGGAGACATGGAAGTTCTAATAAATTATAGATACGCAAAGAGAAAGGAAGAAAAAAAAGCATCAATGTAGTGAAGTTACAAATTTATATCTCTCATAACTGATTTAAAAAGGAAGGTAGGAAAATTGGTAAAGTATCCATTGTCTATTCTGCAGGGGCTTTTTTCCTAAAATGTGTATAATAGAAGATTCTTTCACTCAGTTTGAGGTACTTTTATGGCTCTTGTTCATATTGCATTAAAGTGCTTCAAAACAGAAAGGTATTTAATTTTACAATGTACTTTTGAGAAGCAGATGTCTCTTTTGCCTCCATGTTACAGAGGGGAGAACCCAGAGAAATATTCTGAGTCGATGTCAGATGGGATATGTACACTGATAAAGCACGATGAATCTGGAAATTTCTGGGTGAGAATGTGATTTGCTGGCCACCCTTTCTCCAAGAATAAAAGCAACTGCCTGTTTGAATCCTTTATTATTTATTAGGAAAACTATTCTTTTTCTTCTTCTTCTTATTATTATTACTATACAAAGGTGTTGCTGGAGACTACAGATATCCAAATATCTTTAGACCAGCAGACAGGAAAAATCTGATGCATAAGATGTTGTTAAGGCATGACAGCTTATACACTAAGACATATTCAGTTCCTAGGGGATAAGGACCATGAAGCAGCTGCTGGCCTCTGCAGAGGCTGTGTAGATTCCAGTGCCTTGTGGCATGAATCAAACTTAAAGATGGACTTGATTGAAGAGAATTAGAAGTAGTGTTACACACTGTGACTGGCAAATTGTCATCATCTTCAGACTGTTCTTTACTTGGGGTGATGAAAACCGGAGGCTGTGCTGATGGTCACTGAAGGGGTCATCAGATTTGATATTTCAAAAAGTTTTAACTTCTTTCTGTTCTAGACAGAATGGTAGGACAGGAGAATTACTCCTTAAGTCACATAAGTAATTATAAGGATATGGCCATATACATCTGCTGTATAGCAGTGCCATGATTTTAACTTTTTTCTTAAAGCAGTGTCTCTCAAAAAGCTCAGTGGACACCAGCAGCTTTCTCATCTCACATCCTGCTCCATAGTCTCCTCTTCCTCCCCAGGCTCCGAGGGAGAGGGGAGGGAGAACTCAGCCACCAGGATTCATGGAATTCACAGAATGACTTTAAGATCATCAAGTCCAACTCATGCCCTAATACCTCAACTAATGTCCTGGAGTGGGCTGCAGCACTCCCACCACCAGACGATGCCACTGTCTGCATTCCCAGGGGTGGTCTCCCCTTCCCCAGCAGCACACCTGGCCCAAATATTCTGTCTTTAAAGGAGAGGGGTTAATGCTAGTTGGGACTGGGGGACAGAACATTTGGGGAAGCCTAGTGAAAGCCAAGGCAAACACACCTGAGGTGTGCTGCTCCTCAAGATGCCCAGAGGCTCATGGCAAAACGGCTTCTCACACCCTTGTCTCCATCCTCCTTTTCTCTTACCTGCCAGCTTTGAGAACCCCACTTCTCAGAATATTATCCTACCTTTTTTATTGCAATTACCCTGCAGGTCAGGAGCAGGCTCCTTGTTCTCCACTCAAAAACATAGCATGGTATGAACAACCTCTTCTGGAGAAGGGAAAAGAGGAGAGATGATCACAGCAGCACAAAGACATAGGTGGGATGTTCAGTTCTGTGCACAGCTAAGAGGACCATGATTTCCAGCTGCAGCAAGACAGCATTTTTTTGCATCTCTAGATTACATCAATGCATCTTGTGCTGCAGAGGCTGTGCTAGAAAGTTGTTCATTCTTTGTGCAAAATACAGACACCTACCAGGCACAGAGCTCCTGCAAGACTTCTTCCCCTTTGATGCCAACCCCAAATGGTGTGCTGCAGTACACAGCATAACTCTGTAAACACCATCACTCAAATCAGCACTTTTTCTGTCCAATACATATAATTTTCTTTTTTTTCATTCTCTATTTTAAAAATATATGTGCTTACATATATATTTTCTTTTTCTACCAGAGTAGTTTTTATTAATGAATCCTTTATATCTTACAACTCCTGCAGAGCTGATAATTTGCTAGAAAAATTATAATGAAAGTATCCCATGGAATGCTTTAAAACCAATTTACAATTAGTTTTTTGTCTTTGTACACAGTCATACAAAAACTTTGAGTGTGCCAGTTGTTTGAACCAAGTTCTTTTAATCTTTTCATCTGTACCAGAACCAAATCTGCACCCAGTTTGAGCTGCACCAATAGCTGTGACTACTTAGGTAAGTCATATAATACCGTCTTCTTCAGCAAAAAAGCACTTCTCTGTGGAAGAGAGACATAAATCTCCCCAGAGAGTGAATTTCAAACCTCTGGGCTGCTGGATCCCCTGAATGCTTGCTGAAAGCAGACATAAAATAAAGAGCCTGCACTTAGGAATGGCACGGATGGTTGAGGCAGTTCCTTCTCCCCTCCTGCTCAGCTTGCTCAGGTATTGTTCAGCCTTGGACACACTGACTATCTCGGGGAACTTGTCCTCTCTGATCTGGGCTGGCAAAGCCGTTCTGGGCTCTGGTCACTCAGCAGGGCCCCCTGGAGCAGAGGGTGCTGCAGGTGAGGTTTCAGTAAGACACAGCCCCTCTTCCTCAGCCAGCAACCAACCTGTCTTGCAGGGGAAGGCTCAGCATGGCAGGGTAGTTTTCCCTTCCTGGTGGAAGGTGGAAACATTTCTCTGTCAGAACCCCTACACTGCAGCCAGTTCACTTTTAATATTATTTGTGTGCACATGTTCAGTAGGTCCTTGTGAATGCCACAGTGAGACTGCGATAGAAAGTACGTATAAACCAAAATACGCAAAATAAGTAATTTTTCATAATTCAATATGACATCCTTCCTTTAATTTAAACCTAATCAGGGAATAAGAAACTAAAAACAGCTGTAAGCATTCACATTACATCTCTCTAGGGAAACGTACATAAAGTTAGGATTTGTTTTCACCCAATGGAAATTTTGCGATTTCACACAGCCAGTCTTTTTGTTTAAGCTGTTTCTTTATTACATTTTCCATAACAGAATTTACAGCCTCCACAAAATAAAAAGCAATTCTATGGCATTCTCCTTGCCTTACCTTTTCCCTCTCAAAACATGAAAAGATTAAACACATAAGTGTTTCTAGTAATCTGGCTATCTCAGCCATAAATTCAACAGGCAGGAAAGATTTTTTTTTTTAATCGGTAAGATGTGCCTGGAAACTGTGCATGGCCCAGCATGATATACAGGTTTCTTCTTTTTTTTTTCCTTATTTTTTTTTTAACAATTCATATGGTAAATAAGCTTTTAGGAAACCACATCCAAAGGCGTTTTAAAGCTCTGTTCTCCCACATACATCAATCCTGGCCAGCAGCGCAGAATTAAAATGCGTGGTGAGCTCAGAAGCGAACACTTCCAAAGCTTAAAATGTTCCACCGAGCATTCCAGTAGGCAGAGACTTTGGAGAGCAGGAGGGAAGGCGAGTCCTCCCAGCACAAAAGGACAGGCCCCCAGACCGTGGCCATTCAACAATTCCTCAGCTGTTGAAGGGAGCAGGGAGGGCCCCGGCGGCAGCTTGAGACAAGCAGAAGCCTGTATCCTCTGCATCCAGTGGAAAGCAATAATCTGATTACAGCCCTCAGTCCCTCTGAAAGCTGGTCACTAACGAAAGTTTTAAGAAAAGTGCTCTGCTGCCGAAGCTTGCTCAGATAAAGTGCACAGAATTTGGGAACAGCGATGCCTCATGAGTCCAAAGTTAACGCTAGCAACAGCCTCTTAATCCGTACTTAATAATCAGGCAGAGTGAAAGGCTGACCCAAGGCAAAGTTTAATGATCAAGGCTGGCAATTAGAGCTATTGGTAACAATTAGTTTTTCTGCAAATGTTCTTGCCATGGTGGGAAGTGTAACTATTAAATTTCCAGACATTTTTAACTACATTTTTTTAGAAGTGACATTATCATCTATAAATACTTCATGAGACCATTCCCTGAAGTTAAATGCAGAAGTAGTGGCCAGAACTTGCAGAAAAAGGCAGCAGATTCAGTTGTGACATTTGGCAATGATCACAGAAAACACGAGTGTTTTCTTCTTCATGTACAGCAGGAACTTAGGGAAAAAAAAATTTCCCTCACGACAAAAGACTTTGAACATGACCTTGTAGAGGAGGGAAATCACAATGTTACAAATTGGCATCACCTGAGAGCCGGTTGCCAAGGGTGGTGCCGTCCAGGTTTAGCAGGACAGACACGGGTCTTGCCAGACTAATCCCCCAAAGCAGGTACCTGCTTAAGCCAAAACGAGCACATAAACAGGGCCCACGTGCTGCACTTTGAGATGTGGGAGCCCAGGAGTCTGACTTCCAGTGCCTTTGGTGCAAGGCAGGGGGAATTTTGCAGCCACTGACTTTCAGAGGAGCACCAAAACATGGCTGGATGCTCTTCTCCGTGCCCGGAGGTGCTGGCTCTTCAGGGTGGCAGCCAGATTATACCAAGGCTTTGAATTTCTGACACGCTCTCAGGGGAGAGAGTGAGGCATGAAGATGTCCCTCGCACTTGGCAGGACTAACAGCACCCCAGTGTCCTATGTCAGTGTGATGAAATCCTCCTGGAAGCCACTGGAGCAGCACCATGTACCTCTTACTATACACCTGTAATGGTAATGTTGAAATTATAGTGTTGACACGCTTTTCATTAGGACAAAAAAGTGCTTGTTGGTTGGAGTACAAGAAAGCTGTGGGAGGAAGCAGGAATTAGGCAGTAGAAGGAAAACAAGAGAAAGACACCAGCTAAGAAAGGCCTGACTTTGCCCTGTTTTTAACAATTGCCCAGTCAGTATTTTAGGTTTTATATACATGCATCATAAAACTGGTACATTTTTCTTCTGTGCTTTTGGAACCTTCTTTTGTCTTTTTTTTTTTTCCCCCCACCGGCAGCAATTACATATTTAATTCTAAAGGAAAAGAATGAAAAGGAAAGAGAAATGGAGAAATATGAAAAATAGGTACTCTAAAGCTTATTTTCAAGACCATTAATATATGCCTGAGGTATACAGAATAGCAAATTTGGATTTGAGGCAAGAATTCATGGCCTCCTAAAATATATATTACCGTGTCTTAAAGATGTAGTCTGGAAGAGTTAGACTTCTAGTTAACAAAGACAAAAGCATTTAAAAAATTCAGATAACACAAATACGCGTTATATATGTAGTGCATAAGCTGAAAAATACTTCTGACCTGTATAAGCAAATTAAATTATTGCTAAATTAATTTGGAACCTATCTAGGTTCCATAATTGTTCTTAAGAAAAATATATATACTTGTACATATATATCTATAAGATAGGCATAATGCTGTGTACGATACACAAACATTTATAAGACTTTTTCAAGCACTACCGATAAATCAAGGTAGCTTTTCTCAAAAATCCTAATATCCATGTACGCCATGTAGTTCAAATCAGGACAAGCCAAATCAAATACTATTCATGAACAAACACAGGTCCATGCAATTCTTAAAACTAGTTTTATCTATTATTCGGACATTCCCTCTTGTGTGGGTGATTGTTTTCCCTGTTTGTGTTTTCTCTTTTTGCCTTTTTTTTTTTTTTTTTTAAGCCTGGAAACTGCCACAAAGAAGTCTGGCAGCTATAACCTCCAGCTAACTACTAGCAAATGCTAACATGCTGTAAAGTGGAACATTTATACAAGATCCATCTGGTGCATACAAGTAGGAATCCAAGATTTAAAGCCATTACATTGTGCATGTGCATTTACACCTTCACCAAAGTTGGCAAAAAGAGTAGATTTTACCCCATGACTCCAGTAGTAAAAGGAGTGGTGTGAAACATGTGCTGACCTACGCTCCTCCATCCAATTGTAGTTATTATATACTGCTCTTTGGCATGTTACATCCCAGGCTTCATGCCAGGAATAAATTAGTTCAGTCCTGAACTTGCCTATCAGAAATTAAATAGTACAAGAGTGAAACATGCCTATAAAGGATTAGAGTAGCTGAGTGTTTTCTTTTGATCAGTCTTACAGATTTAAAAAGGCAGTCCACCGGGTCTGGTAAACCCAGCAATGCTCCCATCAAAAGGATGTCTCAGTTGACTCTTTTTGCAATAACCGAACAGTAAGGAGGGAAAAAGGGCTTTGAGCTTTTTGCTATTCTTCGTCAGGCTTAGACTTCCTCAACCACATGCCTAAGTTTTTAGTCTTTTTTCAGTCGGTATATTCCCATCCCCTCAGGCAGAATAGACCTGGTTTTGTCAGCAATATTTTGCTTTTTTATTTATACAGGGGTATATAAAAGAAATATACAGAAATTAAAACAAAGCATGCAGAAATCAATGACGAACATAACCATCATCATGCTAAAAAAGAGGGGAAAAGAGGTCGAAGGAAAGGGTACATTTACACACCAGAGAAATTCAGGTTCCGTCAGAAGCAAGCCCCGATGCTTAAGGCATCCACTCATGCCCTCTGCCGTCAGTCCCGGCGAATTCCAGCGCAGACTGACCGCCTCTCTCGCAGGAAAGCAAACCTGTCCCGCGTTCACAAAGCTGCCTGGGCTGGCTGAGGTTCCCCGTTGGGAGCCCCGTGCCCAGCTCCAGCCCGGCGCGCCGAGCCGCGCTGTGCGCCCGCAGCGCCGGCGGGAGCGCTCCGCTCCGGCACCCCGCCCGCCCCGGCACGGCCACCTCAACACCAGGTGGCACCAAATAACAAGTTTCAACAGCGCCGACTGCTTTAGCTTGTTTTGTTTTGTTTCTTGGGGTCTTTTTTCTTAATTGGTGGAAAGGTCCCACAGAAATGTGTGATAGTGTGAAAAACAGACAAAAAAATCCAAAGAGACAAACAAGGCCCCCACAACCAAACAGGCAAACCCAAACCAAACCAAAACCCAAACAAACACAATACCCTAACAAACCTCAGAATGAATCTGGAGTGAGTTCAGCAAGAGCGATGCCTTCCTCTGAAGGGTGACTGGGGAGAGATGGAGGGGCAGACAGGCACCTCCCTGTGCAGCAGCTCGTTCCGGGACCTGACAGCAGTAACTATCTCAGCAGCTCACAACAAAAATGTATTCCTCCTAGTTAACTGCTACAAAGTCACCAGATTTCTCAGTGCGGCTCTCCTTGCCACCCCCATTTGATAACACTGCTCAATCAGATCTTAACATGCCAACGAGAGCAAGGCCAGTGTTTTGGGGAAGGAGAAATCATGCTTTTGGGGCGTGTAAGTGCACATGGGACATGCTGGACAACCAGCAGACATGATTTGTACCCTGCACTTTGGTTATCTGGACAGTTCACTCTTTGCAAAAGCCTGAGTGCAAACTTTACATGCTGGGCACAAAAATGGGTCATGCTCTCAAAAAAGGGTGGTGCTTTCTCCCCTGGAGGGTATTGCTCAGAAGACCAATGGCACAGGAAGATGAAATGGCTGGTTTGCTTTTTCATAGAACCATAAAATAAGCTGAGTAGGAAAGGACCCACAAGGATCATTGAAGTCCAACTCCTGGCCCTGCACAGAACAGCCCCAAGAGTCATACCATGTGCCTGAGAGCATTGTTCAAACACTTCTTGAGCTCTGTCAGGCTTGGTGCTGTGACCACTTCCCTGGGGAGCCTGATCCAGTGCCCAGCCACTCTCTGGGTGAAGAACCTTTCCCTAATATCCAACCTAAACCTCCCCTGACACAGCTTCATGCTGTTCCCTCAGGTCCTATTGATGGCCACCAGAAAGCAGATATTGTTGCCTGCCCCTCCACCTCTCCTTGTGAGCAAGTTTTCAACATTTTTTCAACATTGTCATAATCAATTATAATTTTAGAAGCACTGTAACTGTACCTGATATGAAGGCATTGCACCATGGTGTTTCACAGAACTATGAAACATATGAAAGGGACTTTTGGAAGCCTGCATTCATCTAGCTGAAAGAAGGGCTAACTTAACCTGGACCAGGCAGCTCAATGTCTTCTGCTATGAAGTTTTAGAAACTTCTCAGATGAAAATCCCACAGCACCTCTGCTTTTTGCAATCAATATAATGAATAAAGTTATTCTGGTTGGACTCTGTGTGTACACATGAAAAGCACACTCAAAGACCACCATGTAAGCTGTTGAGAAGCCACAGTACTGCCATGGGTGATTTTTCAAACTAATGGCAAGGAAAACCTGATTACACAAGGTTAATACAGTTATTTTAATTATTGTCTTTTACATGTGCAGGTGTTCAATCTGATACCAATTATTTAATTTCCTTTCCTTTGCAGGATGCAAAGGGGAGCGATCAGAATTTAAATATTCACATATTCCAAAGGACAGAGGCTGCTCATAAACTCATAAGCAGAGACATAACCAGGTTTTTACAGTAAAAGAAATTCAAGGTGCTGTTACAGACTGTCCAACAGAAGAAGCGTGGATATCCCAGCTGAGGGTTGCTCTCCCTCAGGATGAAAACACAACCTGTGGTTACCAGCTCTCACAGGATACATATCCCTATTACCTCAGGGCAGAGCAACAGGGAGGGTTGGGCAGTGGGAGGCAGCATAAAATAGACATTATCTCTAAAAATATGGATGTTCATAGTATACACACACCCTGTATGGCCACTGTGCTATCAAACTAACCCTATGGACAGATTCACATTTATCCCAACGTAAGTTCTCCAGGCAATGGAAAGTTTGGGGTGTGATTAGCACTGTCAGAGCAAGCAAAGAACCAGTACAAAGTCACACACGAGCCACCTGTCTGATCAGTGAAAAAGGTTGTGTTCAAGTCAGGCTTTAACTAATAAAAAGAGTTTTAAAGGAGAATTAAGTCAAACAACCTGTTTTAAAATGTCAGTAAGGAAAGCCAGTTCTAGATTTTAGTATTTACCACTGGATTTTGAAGATGAAGTTGTCCAAAGCTGATTATATAAACCTCATTCACTGCCTTCTCATGAGGCACAATGAGGTACAATTTCTGCAATGTGCTTCCTGTGATCCTCTTTCCTTTCTTATTTACACTGCTAGGGTACAACTTAAATCACACTTATCAGATCTCTGCAAGCTAGATGTGTTCAGACCATCAACTAGGCCATGAACTTTAATTTTTTTTTTAATCTTAATGTGTAATCAGGCAGGAGTCTTGAATTTTGTTCTTAAGTGGCAGAACAGGCATCCTTCCCAAATTCAGTAGCATTAGGGGTGTTGTCTCTCTCCACCACTGAAGACACAAAGCACCTTGCTGTAACTTCCTTCCTTTAAGCAGAGGTTCAGGAAGGATGGAAGGAGTGATGCAATTCTGCAAACTTCAGCCTTAATACCTGCAGGTCAGGATTGCTGCTCAGGGTGGTGATGATGGGTATAAGAAATTGAACACCAGCTTCACTAAATGATAACTTTTTCTCCTGTGGCAGTTGAATTTTTGTACCGTGGTCATTTAATATCTAAAGCAAATCATTATTTAGGTTATATTTTTACTTTTCACGGTGAAAAAGTTTAAAGAATCTATCTTCCTTACTAGCCCAATCTCCCACTTTCCTACTCTAAAACTGCCTGGCTCACCAGCAAACAAATTCTGCTCTTCCTCCATCCACACATAGTTCCATAAAAGACAAATTAAAATAACTAAACATTGCTTACATGAGTAAAAGGTGGCAAGATTGGATACCAATCACACAATGTGGATAATTTGGTATCAGATTCCTCTGATAAAAGATCAAGGGCATATTCCTCCAAAGTCTGAATGAAAAGTCCAAGCAAATCTAATAAAGAACTTTTCTCAGAGAGCTACTTGCATGAACATGACAAGGCCACGTTCTTGTGTATTATGTGAACTTAGATACTTTCAATGACAAAAATACCGTGTTTGCCTCCTGAAATTAAAAAATTACTTTATGTTCTACAGAATCTTGCTATAACCTCTCATTTTTCATTGTAACTAAACCCAACTAATTTTCAAGAGACAGATGCTTAATAACATATGCACAAAGCTAGCTCTGAGAGCCCTGAAAACCCTGGTATATTTAATCCACAAGAACTCACACGATGGATACAGACTTTATGTCTTCCTGAACTATATAGTCTTTCTTTACATTTTAATCTTGTGCAAGAACACCTTCTCCATCATCAGGCAACTACATTACACTTTACACTTTATGGACTAATCTTTATTCACAACCCCTTTTTGTTAGATATCTCATTTCTTCGGGAAAGCCATCAAGGAAAGAAGTTCCTCAGCATTCTGACCACCCCTCCCATACACATCTTACACACTCCTAGCAATGATAACAGACCAAGGGCAGACAGTTCCAGGGAGCTGGTATGGGGAAGCATTATCCCCCTCATCCATTAGCCACACCAAGCAGAACCAAGCCTTGGGGTTTAAATTTAAGACAAATCTCAGCCACTGAGCAGCCAGTGCCAAAACAACCTACAAATGACATGTAACCTCCTCAAAGCATAAACTGCGAAAATAAAAGCCCAGAGGAATATGCGATACCTATCAAAGTGACTTTTTAGAAAAATCATTTCCTAACTAGAGATTAAGTGTTACCAGCTAGGGGTAAGTTGTGGTCACTCCAAGGCTGATTTATTCCTCCACAGAATCCACCTTTGGTGCGCTGTTAACAGCATTCATCTTTTTATATTTTAAATGCCTTGGGGGTCTGGGTGGTGTTGTCTGAGCTTTACATGTGATAGGACAGTGATAGAACTGGAATAGCAAAGAAAAATAAGAAAAATTAGCAAATCAGCTTTGCTTAGGTTTGTTTTCCACATTAAATTAAACTCATCAACAGGTAATATGAGAACAGAAATGTATCTCTTAAACAAGAGAACTTATGAGGTCATTAACTAGGTTAGATCTACCATGTAGTATTGAAGCAAAGAGCATTGCAGTAAACACTGCAGGAATATTCAGACCATGGGAGTCTTCACACTTTTCCTCAAATCCAGTTTTATAGAATACAATTAACAACAAATTACTTTCTTATTGGGTATCTAAAAGTCCTCTAGAACTGGCAGAATAGAACAATGACTAGAACTTAAGTAAGCCTTCCTATGTTTATTAAGTTGGTGAGAAAGCAAACCCGAGACATTTAATGCAAAGAGCCTTCAATCATGAATTTCTCATTATGACTTTATAAACGCTGAATATTCACTGCCTGGAAGTCACTTTGCTGCTTTGCATGCCAGTTATTTTCAGGGACAGGTTTGCCAAACTGTATAGGCTCTTTTAGTGACAGTTTATATTTCAGGGTACAAAACAGTCCCTGAATTGTGCATGCTAACATGCAGGTACTGACAAAAGCAATCTGGTAACACTGACCCAGAGTAATACAAGTTCAACAGCGAGGAACAGCATTGGCAAGAGGGGTTAAAAGGAAGTACAACTCATATAATTATTTTCACTTGAGTTGTGAATCCCAGAGAGACAGTCGCATTGCAGCACAACAAATGCAACAAAAATATGTAGGAAGCAGGGATTGGGTAACCTTTTGAACTGGTTAACCAGCTCTCTCCCTAACGAGCATGCCTCAAGAAATGTGAAGAATCCTCATGCTTGGATTGTCACCCTATGGACAGTTAGGCTTCTCTGCAATTTTTTTTAACTATTGAAATAAAAAACATAAACCAAAAAGAGCCACAAAATGTTAATAATTTAGTGGGAAATCTGCTGCAAATGTATGTCAAACAGGCAATTAAATTTTTATGCTAAGATATAGACACAAAAGCCACATGAAACTGTTTCTATAGTTTACTCCCACAGGGGTGTCTTGCAAATATGATGATGAAGTATTTTAAGGAGAAAGGCAATGTGCTCTTGGATGACCTGCTTGGCAGGAAAGTTGGACCAGATGAGCCACTGTGGTCCCTTTCACCCTTACCCATCCTGTAATCCTCTGTAGTAAGGCCTGATTAATTTGGTGGTGAACAGGCTTAGGGCAATATATAGAAAATATGAATTTTATATAAATATTTACATAAATACACACATGTCTAATTATGTCTTTTATTGACCATGTGTTTGGTATATGTTAAGATTGATGAGTGCCAAGGTTGCTGAAGACAACAGTAAATTGCTTAATTGCTTTGCTTTATGTAAAGTTGCCCTTTTTCTTGGGCAACTTACTGTCAAAACATGCTGAACACTACTAGTTCTGTATCAAAAAGTTGAACAACATTTACCTAACACTCTACTGTCAGGTCTTGTTGATACAATCAAGAGGCTGTGCAAAGATTATAAAGTAATAATTCAGTTTTAGATATTCTGAATATGATGCATTTAAGTTTCTGTCAGAGCAGGGAGAGTCTGGAAAATATTTTTGACAAGCTTTGGATTAAATTCTCAGTCCTTCCAGCGACCAAGGAAGACTGCATAAGAAGCAGCTGAGAACCTGTATACACACATATATTATATACTGCATAAAAGATATATTGTAAATATGTATATTATTTTCAAACCTTGGAAAACAGAGATCTACTGTAAGACAATGTACAAATTTAAATGCAAAGTTAAAAGCTCTGCAAACTATTTACAGTGATAACAAGGAACATGCAACATGCAACAATGAAGTAGTCACCTAAGTACCTTTGAAGGAGTTACCAACACCCTTGATCATGGAAACCAAAATATACTCTTTATTGACTTGAGGATCACCAAAAAAAGCATATAAAGATATGATTTTATTACTTGTTTTCTTATTGAATTAGCATACATAAATACTGAAAAATAAAATAATATTGGAAGAGTAATACACTTAACTGTAGTGACCAAGGGGAACAATGTAAAAAGTATTCATTGCAAGTTGTACACCCCAGCGAGAGATTAATTGTCCTCCCTGTTCAGCTTCTGCCCAGAAATAAAGATTGATTCGATGAAATTCATTTTTTCACAAATAATATTCCTTGTGGATTCTTCTGGATTCTGATGACAGTAAACTACAACAGTAAGTGGTCCCCTTTAGTAGTTAAAGCTGACTAAAAATCTGCTGTACTGACATATGTTACAAATAAGACCATGTTATTTGTCTCTGTTGAGTGTCAAGTTTAATATCATTCAAAAAAAGATTTCAGCTGTGATTTGCAGTTTTGTTACCCAAAAGTCTAGGGACCACTCTTTCTCAATGTCAGTTATTAATGCAATCTGTAGCTTGTACACATAAGACACTGAAGTTTTGTTTTGAGTGCAAAGTAAAAGTCTGAATTTGAAAGTGATTTCGGTAAAATTCCTCTTCATTAATTACATTAAAGAAACAGAGGCAGTATTTTGCCTAGGGCTCACAGCATACTTAACCCAGCCCTTCCAGCAGCGAAGCACGCTGTCTCACTTCGCATGGAGAATGCTGCAGACTGTGGAGATATTCCTCTCTTCATTTCCATCCTCTGATACAGCCATGTCTGCCTGAGAGCCAAAGATCTATCTTTTTAAAATATGTTTCAAAGGGCTGAAGAATGCAGTGTCTGACAGTAGCAGTTATGTTTGGGTGAAACCTCCAAATTCCTTGTGTGGGGCTTCATTTGAAGTACATACATAGGTGTAATTAACAAGTCTCTACAGTCTTCATCTCATGAAATATGAAATACCACAGATACCATTAGCTCTATTAACACCAGTGGATTTGCTAGCTATTTTGTATTATCCCCAAAGCTGGTAGCATTTGCTATCAATAGCTGTAGGATTCATAAAGACCTGAAAAAAAAATAGCTGCAGTTCTGCTTGGGAGCTACAGCCCTTTATAGATACAAAACCTTTGTAAATCAATTTGAAGTTACCAAGGGACCACATAATTGAAGCTAAAGGTAATAATTCCTTGGATGAAAGAGGCCAGAGGGACAACTTCGCAAAAATATGGCAAATACTTAAGAACAGTAACTATTACTCTATGTTAGTTATTAGACAAACAAATCCTTTTCCTGTCAATAAACATCTAAAAGGACCTCATTATTACCTATCAACAAATGAAGAGGTTCTGTTGAGATTCAAAGGCAAAAGACCTTTCAGCTTTTAAAGTCCAAAAGTATTCCCAGCAGGTAAAGCAGGTGGAAGAACATCACTGTGAGATAAACTGTGATGAAGTGCTAAGAGTCATTCAGCTTCTATCACAGCATCTGCCGTTTTCAGAAAGCTTTTGGCAAAAATCCCTCATCAGAGGTCCCTAAGGAAACTATATTTTCTATTAATACTTAATGTTCAGAAATTAATGATGGCATACACAATCTCTTGCCACAACACAGGGAAGTTGCTGTTCTTCCAAGGCATCTGGGCTGTGACCTGACAAAAAGAGATAGGGACAGATAGGGAGTCTGCAAACAAAAGATTTGTAAAACCACAACTACACAAGCTCACTCAAGATGGTGCACTCAGTACAGGTGATTACAGTCCAGAGCCTATGCTGCACTGCTAGCTGATTTTCATCTGAGTGAGGGGCTGAAATCACAGAGTAGATAAGGTTGAAAGAGACCTCTGGAGACCAAGCAGTCCAACACTCCTGCAAGCAGGGTCAGCTACAGCAGTTGGGTCTAGCTTGCATTCAGCTGGGGTTTTATTTCTCTAAGGAGATCTCCACAGTCTCTGTGGTTACTGTTTTACCTTCCTCACAGATAAAAAAGATTTTTAGATTTTGAGGTGGAATCTCCTGTGTTTGAGCTGTGTCCATTGCCTTTTCTCCTGTCACTGGGCACCACTATGAAAAGTCTGGCTCCTGCTTTTTTGCCCAACCCACATCAGGTATTTTTAGATAAAGAGGTACAGACAAGATCTCTCCTTGGCTTCCTTTCTCCAGGCTGGAGACTCCCAGCTCTTCCAGACTCTTTGTACAATAGATGCTCCAGTCCTTTAATCACCTTTGTAGCCCTTCACTGGTTTCACTCCAGTTCATCCACATTCCTTTCACACTAGGTCACTCAGATCTGGATCCAGCATTCCAGTCTGGCCAGTGAAGAGGAGAAGGATCACCACCCCAGCTTGCTGACAACAACCTTCCTCATGCAGGGCAGGATACTGTTGGCCTTTTTATCTGCAAGGGTCCACTGCTGGCTCGTCCAGCTCGGTGCCATCCAGCACCCTTAGATGCTACTCTCCAAAGCTGTGCTCCAGCCACAGCCTGTTGTAGCGCATGGAGTCATTCTTCCTCACATACAGGACTTTGTGTTTGCTTTTGTTGAACGTCATGGTGCTCCTGACAGCCTATTTCTCCAGGCCCTTTAAGTGGCAGCCTAACCATTAGCTGCACAGTATGCTCTCTCTCTGCTTCTGATTCTCTTGCAAGAATTCCTGAGGTTACAACCTCCCAGTTGTGGGCTGCCATCTTCTTCCCATCTTGCTCCTTTTTAAAGCTGTCCTCCCTAGGTTGGCCAACCTGGGCAAAGATGCTTTTGCCTCACACAGTCACACTTGAGTCTTTCAGGGCTCTGCTGGCTGCACAGCTGGGGTGAAAGTCTGAAGGCTGGACAAGCCTCTGTGTAATCACTGCAAGAGCCCAGAGCTGAGTGCCCAGCAAGCAGCCTTGTGTAGGTCACAGCTACTCTGGGACAGGCAAAGGGCAGCAGTGTGGTCAAGGACTGCAAAAGCCAGTGCAGCAACCCTAATGTTTTTGGTGGTGGTGATTAAAGAAAACTAAGTCAAATCTTATAATTAAGTTTGCAGGCTTTGTTTTTATTTTCAGTTTTATTTTCTTTAACTAGACAGAAACTAGCACAGGTGATAGAGCCAATAACATTCTGAATCATTAGAGAATCAGAGCAGGCATGGGTTTCTAGGTATCAGACAAGCAATATCTGTGATGGCTGGACATAGTTTCACAATTTAAAATAATTTTTCAATAACACATTCAGACTCATTTGCCAGCTTTGCCATATACACACTTAAAACATTGACTCATTTGGCCTGTCTGGAACTAATAGTTCATAACATCAGCAGGTTCTGAGTATGCTGCATCCTCTCTGCCTTCACAGAAAAAACCAGCAACAGCCTGAGCATGCCAACAGGCCATTGATCTGAGGAAATACACTAAAAGATGCCTTTGATTAGCACAGTACTTTGGGTTGCCTATTTTAACCAAACACAGATTGCAACCTGCAGAAAAAAAGTTGTGAAAACTGACAGTAAAACTAGTAAGCCAAAAATCAGAGAGAGAAAGGAAACAAAGGGGTTCTGCAGAAAAAAGTAGCTGGAGTAAAGCAGTGCCCAGAAACAAAGGCAAGAAATAGAAGAAATGCTGGATGAACAAGAACTACTGTACAGAACAAACAATGAACTGTGTTCCAGAAAACTCAGATGAATCCCCCAGGCTAATGCAAGTACAAGGTATAAAGCAAATTATCAGATGCAAGAATTGCAAAGGCAATTGTAGAATATTTCACAGCACATTTTCTTAAAAAAAGAGAAAAAAATCAAGAGAACAAATGAAAAAAAATAAACTTACACAAAATAAAACCAGAAAAACTGTTTCCAAATACTTTTTCTGACTAATATAATGATATATTAGTCTAATATTTATATACTAATACTATATTACTTATATACTAATACTAATACTATATACTAGTATACTAGACTAATATTTCTGACTTCACACTAATATTTCAGTGATGAAAAATGTGACATTAGGGGTATAACATGATATATAGTTGTTTTATACTTATGTATATTTGCAAATGAATACATAAGACTTTTATCTTTTCTTAAAAGCCCATTGTGCTAATGATTGAATCCAAGGTCCCCTACCCACTGTGGTCCTGTAACAAATGATGACAGCAGTTAATATCTTAGCTCTGCTGGCACTTGTCATTACTACTGGCATTCTACCTCCAAGGTCTTTATGCATCCCTACAATACTTACGTTCCTTTATAATCTTCAAGTACAGGTTCAGACTGCATCATCTGCCAAAATCAGGTTCTGAGGCTCCTTACAGATCTCCTCATATGAGCTCTGTGTTTGAATGAGCCAGTTAACTCAAAGGTAAAGTGGTATCTTTTAAGGAGATTTACTGCGAGTGGAGATGCACCGCTATTTCTCACTGTCAGCCTGAAAAGAGCTTAATGTTGGTATCAAGGATACAAATAAGATGCAAAGTGGTTTTCATTGACAGCAAAAAGCTAAACCCGTGTGGCTCACGTTAAAAATGCAAAGCACATTTTAGAGTGCACTGGGTACTTTAAAAAAAAGAAAAAAAAGATCATTTTCCCAGGGCATGTTACACAAATTTAGTCTAGAATAATGCTACATGTCAGAGGCAGCCATGCTTTTGCAGCTGAATTTTAATGCTGCCTTTTCTTTCTTCCATCTCACCCTACCAGGGCCATTCTTCTTTGAAAACTACTTCTCTCTTACAGATTGCTGCTGCTACCTTTTGACACCCCCTCCTGCCTCCATCTGCCACTGCCTCCTCATGGGCCATCACTTCTCGCTGACTTCAGCCTGGGGAAGAGAAAAAAAAGCCCCAAAGGAGCTCTGCTTTGCATCCTACCTCTAACAATGCCATACCTCTTCAGACAGACACAGGGATACCTGTACATCTAAAAGAGTGTCTCCAAATAAAATTAGTCAAACACAGTTCAGGACTACTCTTTCTACACAGATGAGGGAGGGTGAAAAAGCAATGTTTCCTTATGGTTCTCCTGTAGATCCCAGATGCCATGGTAGGGAACAAAAAGGCTCCTGCAATTTTCAATAGCCCTCTGTCACAGCTGGCACCCCGCCAGCCTGTGCCAGACACCGGCTGCTGAGCCCACTGGGGATGCAGTGCTGGAGCAGAAAGGCCCAAGGAAACCAGAAATGGAGAAAGGGCCATCAGGGCTGGAGACAAGGAGCGAGACAGAGTCAGTAGAGAAACAGATATTCAGGGCAATGGGTTGGGGCAAAGTGGAGAAAGGGAAAGAAGGGAAGATCTGGAAGCACTTTACTTTCTCCCAGTGCAGGTTCCCCAGGCCCTTCAATGCATTTCCCATACCTCACTTTTAACTCCTTAAAGGGTTGTTTTACAGCAGTCATAGTGACTTCCTTTGGGGTTGCACTTCACTGATGAAATTCCTCAAAACTTTTGCTTCCTCCAAATCCCACTTTGCTTCTCTGTCTCTGTAGCAGCATCACAAGGCAGAAAACTTTGTCTCATTCCTGAAAGTTTTCAGTGACTGAAAACATTGTACATGGAACTATGGAGGAGACAAAAAAAAAATCACTAGCCAAACACCAACTTTGTTAGAACTGTCTTTTCTCAAAATGCAGCAAGACATCTTCTGAAGAAAACTATCCCTCACATACTCCACTTTATATACAAAACTATCAGCTCACTGGTCTGCTGTCCAGACAGGGCTCTGAAAATGTGCTTTGAAAACACATATGTTCCCTGGAAAACACAAGAAAACTTAAAAAGAAAGCAAGGTAATAATCCTAATACACTTTTATTACACCTTCTGATAAAAACTTCTAATTATTCAGACCAAAATTTATTTGCAAGTAACTAAAAAGGCATTCAAATACAGAGCTTCAGCGCACTGTGCTCTCGCTCCCTTCTTCAATTTTATCCCTGCTTATATATAGCCAGTGCCCTGCTGCTGTACATCAGCACCAGGCTCACAGCCCCCTCCCTCCTCACACGGAGAGCCTGCCCTGGAACACCGCGTACTCCCAGAGGCATTACGATAATCTCATTTAAGGCACGGAACGCTGTGGCCGTGCTCCGCACCAGGAAAGAATTTCTGTAGCAAGGCAGAGGGAGCAGCAGGCATTTTGTCACCCTGAAAAGGCAAGGCTGTCCTGTTCTGACAGCCGCTGCCTGCAGCTATCTCCTCCCTCCCCTTTTAAGTTGCTATGTGCGTGTAACCACAGCGGCAAAAAATGTCCTTCCTCACGTTTCCAACCAGGGCTAGAGGCAGAGGTACAGCCATGCGTCCTGTTCTCTCCATCCCAGCTGCCCATCTCCAGCAGAGAGGGAGGAGCACCCTGCTGGATGGGACCACCATGAGTAGGTAGGCTCAGTTTCCAAAGGCTTGCTTCTAAATAACTGTGCCATTTACCAGCTCTCTTTGCTGAGACAGCAGAACATGGGATATGCACTTCTTACAGAGGCCCGAGCTCGCTTCTGGCATAAAATAAATCAAACTGAACAAGCACCAAGACATCAAATTGTAAACTGAACCAGCTAAGCAGGGACACCTTTTTGTACTCCTAACAAACCTCTGTACTGGAAGCAGCCCAACAGAGAGAGAAAACGAAACTCTTACAACACAACATCAGAATCAAAACAACACATACAACAAAAAATAAGAATTACAGCTCAGCAATCATCCTTCTCTATTCCCATTGCAAAATAGGTCCAGGACGGCTACAGTAGAACAAGAGACAAATTGCAACAGAAATATGAGGACACGTGCTTCACCCTCAAGACTATTTTATCATTAGTACATAAAATTTCAATTCCATTTAAGATCCTTGTCACGTGTTTTTATGGTACCAGATCATTTGATTAATCTGGAATTAGTCTAAAATAACTTCCTCTGAAATACTCTTCAATGTAAAGCTTTACCTCTCGATTAAACACTGTTCAGTAAAGAACTTGATACATGGTATCATTGAGCATGTTGTACTAGAAATCTGGTTAAAACAATTAAGGGTTTTTTGTAATTATGTCAGTTTCAGAAAACATGAAAAGATCCCAAAGTCAGAAATTAAAGTACTGCATGAGGTTGTTGAGTAGGCCTGCTCTTGTCCATCTAATGCAAAATAAGGCACCTGTATAGAAACCAAGTTTTTCTGGTGTGCAAGTCCAGAAAACTGCTCCTTCCCATTTCCCCCAGCCTGCTCCCACTCCACAAGCATGACACAGTTATTCCACAGGATCTTTCCTCTTCTCTTGTTCTGGATGTTATGCTTTGCTCTTTGAGGAGACACCTTTGCATCAGATCCTGGATGAACTAATTGTTCCCTGCTGGAAGGGATATGTTAAATATTTGCCCCAAGACTGGCAGGGCTGGCAGTGACGGAGAGAGGAGGCTCCTGAAGCCCATCCTCTGACTCGCTGCTGGAGAGCAGCGCCGTCACTCACAGGCAGAAGTCAGGACAAACAAAGGGCTGTTTGTACAGCATCTCCCACCAGCCCTCCCTCCTTCTCATCCCCGCTAGCTCTAGCTCTCTCTGGGAACATCTAAAAAGATACAGCTGCCAAGAAAGTGGAAGGAAGTGAACCAGAAGATAAAGGTACGTTTTGCTCCTGAAATTATCCTTGTCTACTTGTTCCTTCTAGTTGCAGAGTATAGAATTAGAAATACATATGGGAACATGCAGAAGGAGATTTGGGAGAAGCTGTTACATTGCAGGCAAGAGGTACTATTCAAGACAGTTGCATGCCTGGGATCCAGATCAAAATAATTCTTTTACTATCTTGCTTTTCTTCCAAGTTGGATACTACATATGAACATCTGAAGTCACTAAATATACTATATTGCCTTCCAGTGCTCAGTATAATATGGAGAGAGGTGTCTTCACAATGAATTGCTGTCTTAAAGAAAACTAAATGGGGTTTAATAAGAATTCAGTTTCTGGAAAGAATCATGGTATTGATGACAAGTACAAAGCAGTAATTCATGGAATTTGTCCTCAGTAGAATAGCTCCTGTCCTTACAGTGCACCAGCTGTTCAAGAAAAATAGATTTAAGGATTTTTTTAATGGAAAAAATTCTTCACAATATTATCAGTTATGCAGTTCTTGTGTAATGATTTTTAGCAATGCACTAATAAACCTAACTATCAAGCACTAACATACCTAAATACTAAATACTCAGCATGTTACAGGTGTTTGTGAAAGGCAAACTTGACAAATAAGTAAACACTAAAATACATTTCATTTTGAATAACTGAAACAATTTTAATATATATTTGCTTTTTAAGTGCAACTTGTTAACCTGGCACATGCCACTGGACAAACTGGAAAAGAACATACACTGAAAGCGTACCAATTAATGTATGTCTTGTTTTCAACATTAGGCAACTAGAAATACAGCCTACTTAAGGGGAAAAGAAGGGTATATTTAATGAAGGATTGATATTTTTAATGGTTGATAGACCAACCTAACAATATTTCTACTTTCCCAACCACGCGGGATCTCTAGAAGTGCCGAAACACACATTTTGTGCCATTCCTCCATTTCCTCTAACACCTGAGCTCCTATTGATACTGTGTGACCTTTAAAGGACGTCACTTCTCATGAACTATTACCCTGTTGCTCTTGGACAAGGAGGCTGAGACTTGGGGTTTTCTCTTCAGTCTAATTACCTCTGCATCTAGCGGATCCAAAGACTAGATGGTGCCAAATTGCCTGGCAAGATAATTCAAACACTCTCAGCTGAACAAGCAGAGACAGCACTAATTCCTGACTCATCATGCATATTCCCAAACTAACCATTTTCCTTTAGGAAAAGCTCCAAACTATTTCAAAGCACTTGTATTCCCAGGTGCATTTGGTCTTAAACCTTACTTACACCATGTCAAAATAATAAAAATAATTAACTGAAAAGAATTTACGCAAATGCAAGGAGCTAATTTTTGGTATTTTTAGATGGCTTTACTCCTTCTAGAATTTGAAATGATAAAATCTTGATAGAGCAAGCTGGTCAGGCTTAGTGTGCCTGGCATTGCTATCTTTTCAGAAGGCTTTATAAAATAAAGAACTGTAAGAGGATACCTGCTGGCAATGAATGAGTCTTTGAGCCACATGAGTGACTGCATTTGTTCATCGCATTTTCCTGACTTGTTTTATGAGAAAAGCCTATCTTCTGTGCTATGCAGAAGCAGACAATGCCTTTGACAATCATTTTGAAATAAACATGCACATACTAGCTTTGTTCTTCACCTAAGCAATCAGTGATGCTCCAACATCTGTTCAACCACACTCAGGAAAAGAAGATGCAGCAGTTTGTCAGACAGAGATGCTGCATCTGAAAGGTCTGCATCGATCCTGTGCAGGGAGCTGATGAAACACTTCAGCTCCTTGGCAATCTTTCATCTGCAAATGGGGACTATTCTCCGCCAGGAAAGAAATACCTGTTTGAAGAAAGGTCTTTTGACAAAAAATACCCTGTTTGGTTATGATCTGGAAAAAAAACCCAAAAAACCAAAAAACCAACAAAAAACAAACCCAGAGGAAATATTTAAGCAGAAACAAAATTACAGTATTTTTTCTGAATAATAACAATGTTTATCATCGGTAAGATGCGTAACTGGTCAGAGGAGCTGTCTATCCACAGCTCTCCAGCATGCTGATGTTGCTAATACTGATTTTGGCACCCACCCATAGAAAAACCCTCCTGATGACACACTACAGCAATATCTTATTTTTCAAGGCAAGTAGTGAGCTACAGAATCACCTTAAAAACTGTAGGTCGTGATTTTTGAACCTAGCAATTTGACAGTGTGTAGAGAATACGCCTATTTTCAGGACAAGTGTGCCTATTTTTCAGGAAGTGAATTCCTACAAATTTTGAGGAGGTGGGCAGCTGGCAACAGATTCAAATGAGCATTTCAGTTGAACTCCAGGTAGGGAGTTGAAATTTTCTTCCTTAAATACTTAAATAATTAAGCCCAAGTGTTTGAACAGAAGATTAAATTGTACTCCCTGACACTGGCATTTATCTAGGTATAGTATCAACAATTTTTTTCTCTTTAAGCATTAGACTTCTCTGAGCAGAACCCTCATAACTAAACTGTTTATATTCCTACAAAATAAAACCATAAATATAATAATACAGATTCTTCACTCAAGTCTAAAAAACACCAGGCAATGTTTACTTTATTTGAGTAGTAGTTTTGAGGTCTAAAACTAATAAAGACAATATGTTATTGAATACTGCACTCTGAGGTAATTAAAAATAGATCCCCAAGGTTCCATTACTAGTAGTTTATAGGACTCTTCTACTCAAAAGTTCCCATACAAGTTTATGGAAACAAAAAGGAATTATTCAATTAATTTTGCTTCTACAACAGAAGCCAAAAAAATACAGCAGAGCTTATTCTCGCATCACTCACGTTCTTTAATGTATTGGCCACTTTTTAATATTTTATTTGGCTACTGATGTTCAAAAAAACTCAAGTTTCAATATAAAAATAAATAACCAAAAAGCTTTGAGATGTTGTATTTTATCCCTAATATGAATCCAAATTTCCAGATTTTCTTATGTGGCATTTTATTCATTGGCTGAAGAAATGGAAGATAAGATAGCTACGGTGGAAAGAAAGCTACCTGAAAAAAATTACTAAAAAATACTGTAGATTTATATATTTAAAAGATTACTGTTTGTTTTTCAAGGGTGATCTCAAGATTTTTACAAAGTAACCCATATTATAGTCACATCTACAGCTGGCATACTTCATTCTTTTCCTTATCTAGATAACAGCTCTACTATCTTAACTTCATCTTTGATAGTCTTTGATTAGACATTGTCTTACACCTTGTTATTTTTGGGTTAGCCCATTCTAATCTTCAGCCCCACAGGGAAGACCAGGGCTGGCCCATAACGTCGTGTCAGGGCATCAATTCTAAAGTGCCAACAAGACGAAGGACAGCAAAGTCTTCTTTAAGTCTTACACAAGAAAAATAATGAGCACGCAGGGAGAGTGCTGGGCAGAGCTGGTCATTCTTTATTTTGATTTTCAGAGCAGAATTCCTATTTAAATTCAGTTAAAATAACAGATCCATTTTGTTTGAGCATGAGGAAAGGTAAAAAACCCACTCTTCTCATACCAATAAAAACTCAGTTGAAATGTTCAAAAGCCTAATTTAAAAGTGAATGCTAGTTGGAGGATCCAAAGCTTTGTGGCATGGTCAGCCTGTGCAAAGCAGCACAGAACAGCAGAGCTCATGTAAAATAAAATGATGCAAAGCCTAATGGCCAGCAGGAGAGTTTTGCAAGGGATAATTTATCCCACCTTTTAAAAAGCCAGTTAAACCATAATGACTCCCAGTAGCAAGACTCAACGAAGCAGTCTGCAGTACTAAAAAACCCAATAAAGAAGATTGTCCATAATGCTGTATCATACCAGAGCCCAGGACAGCAGCACACGGCAGCACTGCAGACAGCTCCGGCTTCCTCGGCTGCTTAATTCTTCAGCTTCTCACACAGCCCACGACACAGGATTCAACCAGCAAACACTTTTTCCACAACTTTGATGGGGAAGGATACTATTTATTTTACATGACTGACTCTTGTTTTGACAGGCAAAGTGGCCAGGAAGGCAAGGACACACACCCAGACATTTCCCCCCCGGTTTGGTAGCAATCGATACAATCACTTACATCACCAAAAAAACACGGCCAGCTCAAAGCAATTTTCTCAAGGTGAGAGGCCAAAGAAACAACAAAATTGCCAGCATCAGAAGCCTCAATTCGCAATGAAAGGATTCCCAAGGCTGTACAGAAAGTAATGAATATCAATTCTGCTGCAATATTATTTACCTCCTAGGAGAAAACGCTCTCCAGCACTCAGGTTCAAATGACCGAAACTTCACAGGAAAGAAAAATGCAAGGCAGAAAGCAAATCAGGGAAAGAGGTCTGTTCAGCAGCAATACCTGTGTCACATGCCTCGTTTCTCTTTAGCACCCTGCTGTGGGAAGCTTGGCAAAAATGAAGATGGTCTCGGTGCTGCTGCTGCTGCTGAGCACCCTCCTGGGCACGCCCGCGGTGCCTTCCCAGCGCCCTTCCTGTTACAAGAGGGCCCTCAAGGACCACAACTGCCACACCATCCCCGAAGGCAAGGAGAACCTCCGACACGTCAACAATGGTCTGCAAGATCACTTTTGGGAAGGGAAGGACTGTGAGGTGATCTGTTACTGCAACTTGAATGAATTGCTCTGCTGCCCAAAGTAAGATCACACTCATTTCATGTAAATGTGTATAGTTCTTCACAACTGCCCATTACATTTCCATCATTTTACAGTTTCCACATGCAGAATAAGCTATCATTTTAAAGAAATTCCTCACTTCAGATGGTTTGAAATGATATCAAGATATAGCCAATTTTCTGTTACTGTCATTTTTGAGGATTTGTTTTTCAGGGGCTCACCTAGGACTTGCTTAGCATATTTTGTAAACCTCCCTGTCCTATTAACAGGGACTTCAGCATTTGAATCACCCAACTTCTGACTCCTCTGTTTGACCCAAACTAAGAATATCTACATCAAACACTTATTCACAGCATTTTACAATGAAGATGTTTTCAGGACCACAAAAAACCCCTATTTGATTTGTTCCACAGAAGAGAACTGTATTGATATTCTAAAGTGCATACACATATGTTAGTTGAACAAGTAATTCTGTAAAATTAGCTGCTAAAAGCAGAAAAAGTGAAGGAGGGACACAGGGGTTCACACACACTTGTATAAGGCAAGGCAAAGATTGAGCCCAAGAACACCAACACCTCCCTGGCTTGCTTGCACTGCTGACAAAGTTGAACAGTGAAGTTCTCACTGAACATGGGGTTTTTGTTGTTGTTACATAGAAAGAACATAACTGAGTTAAATAAACAACATCAGCCCATACTGGTTTTAGGTAATAAAATGTATTAAGAGGTATTATTTCATTCAGCTTTTCAGCAACATCTTTTCTTCAGTAAATTTGGATTAGAAATATCAACAGTTCAAAACTTACACATACTTCAGAGGCACCAAAATGTGATGGCATTATATAGGCAAGCAAAAATGATTTTTATATGTGCTCCTCTTAACACTCATTTCTCAAGTCCCCTAAAATCCAATAAAGGCAACTTTTCAACACTTCTTCGGTAGGGGACTCAAGTTGAACCAAGTGGGAAAGACTTCTAAAGCTAAAAATCTCACATTCAAACTGAGAGCAGGGTTTAAGTAAGATTTTCATCTTTCACTTTCCCTAAAACTGGATATGGTGTCCTCATCCTGAAGCACACTTTGGGTCTCTAGCTTCAACCTTTGAGCAGCATAGTAAAGCCTCTTCCTTTGACACAAATATGGAAGAAAATACTTCTTCCACCATCCTGAGGTACACAAGACCTGCTTTGCATCTGTGCTCTTGGGACAAACTGCACTAAAACAGTATGCGTGCATGTGCCAAAGTCCTTTATTTTGATGATATAATCTATTTGGTAAGTCTATTTTCTCAAAGTTAAAATACCAGGGTGCAGTTCTGCAACCTGGTCAGCCAATGAAAGTTTGGCCATTGCTCCCACAGCAGGCTAGCAGAGGTAGAAATGCAGTTTCTTCATCCAGACCTGCTGTTGCATTTGCATTGCTGGAAGGACATCCCACAAACACAGTAATCCCACATGTATCATGATACATGCTAAAAAATACCCACAGAGGGAAATGCCTGTCATATTAAACCTCTAACAAACCAATGATCTAATTGTTTAAATATGCGATTCTATCTTTCAGGAATATTTTCTTTGGACCAAAGATATCTTTTGTGATCCCCTGCAACAGTCAGTGATTCAAGTCTGCAAGTGAAGATAACAGACATCATACTACGATCATGCAATAGTGCTTTCAAGGTTAAAACAAAACTACTACCAACAAAAAAAGCTTCCTTTCTAACCACAAGCCACTGCCTCACTTTACACAGTAGAAAGAATTTCCTTTCTATACCTTTATGGAATATCAAATACCTAAGAAGTTTTCTTTTCAAATCTGGTAGCTGACCTAATTTCCATAAAGCCATTTCCATGGCTTAACAGACTGGACAAGCTCTTAACGTATCCTAATATTGCATCCCCCAGCAAAAAGCATAACTCTTACTCAGCACAATATCCTTAGCTAGTTTGGACAAAAACTTCAAGCCTAAGCCTTCATGTTGTTAGGACCATGACCCTCAGAAGAACTTACAGCACTACAGCTTCCTATTCTGTTATTGCCATCACACTTTTAATGCTGTTTTAAGCTGAAGCCACTCAGTCCTTGGCACTTCTGAAGAGAGGCTCCCATGTTCTGTTAGGCATCTTAAAATACATGCACATACGAAAGGCCTGTATTTCCATATTTGAAAGTATTTCATGGGAATAAAAAAAATAGTAAAAACTGCCATGAACAGTACTAAAGCACACTTGGGTCTTACGTCTAACTGGTCACCTGCCTTGACTATGCAATCTCTAAACCCTTAAATTGCTTAATCTTATCACTGAACATTTAAAAATATTAGAACAACAGATTTCTTAATTCAAGCTCTGTTTGAAATACAGTACTCCAAAAGTAAGTTAAAATGCTGGCTTTTTTAGGCTAGCCCTGTAAGGTAATAGCTACAGAAAACACAGAGATAATCATCTTAATATTTAAGAGGTATTGTGATCTATGAGATAGATACAAAGAGACATGAATTTTGGACCATTTTTCTGTTATACAGCAATCCGTATTGGCAGGTGTTGAGAGGTGACCACAATTTTAAGCAGTCACCTGAACAAGCCACGCTTACAGGCAGCAAGCCTGACTTGCTGCTTTACGCAGACAAACTCTTTAGCTATCAAGTCAGTCACATGGGAAGTGTGCAGTACTGAAGGAACTGTGCAGTCTTCTCTACTCAAAAAATGTACTGTTCACCTAATAATCTTGCACATTGGCCCAAACTGCTACTGCAAGTTTACCACCCTTACTTCATGTGTCAGTATGAAACATCACTATGACTGTTGTTCTTCTTGTTAGTAAACAAGGGCTGGATACTGCGTGAGGGGAAGATTATACACAGCCAATAATAAATATTTCAAGTAAATCTGCGTGTACTATTTCTGCCCTACTGATTTAAAAAGATTGTGTCACCAGGCTTTTTAAGTCTCGTTTGTATAATTGTTCAAGCAGATTAATTTGGGCTTCCTACCAAATAATCAATTGATAGCAAAATAAACCCCATAAACCTGGCAACCCAGTGAAAAAATCCAAAGTCAGTGCTCTGCAAAAGAAACCTATGGTATGTGCTCCTGTGTAAAGTCCTCTACAAGCTTCTAGGGTATGTTAACTTTTGTTATTTGTGCCATCCAGCTTCTACAAGAACCATGTTGCATATGCCTGGCATTCACAGCTTTGCAAAACAGCCGTAGCAACAGAAGTTAAGGCAGATACAAAGTTGGGTACTAAAGTTGGTGGCTTTCAGTCACCTTTCTTCCAAGACTCCTGGAAAATCCACAATCCACTGGAACAAAACTTTGCCGCTTTCCACATGCAGCAAGATAGGGTCACTTCAGTTACTACTTTTAAGTCTGACTTTCCATAGAAACTTGCTTTTGTTTCTTTCCCCACTCTCCTTCTCTCACACAACTTCTTCTACAGGTCCTGCCCAGCCTAGGTGAGAACATTCAACCCTGTCATACACTCAGAAAAAAAACTCTTATCCTTTGGATCTCCTATCCATGACTAGGTTCCCTGGCTTTTTATGCAATTTGCACTTTGAAGGTAAGAAGCTTGAATGTGTGCAAAGGACATTTGTAAACAAACTGACAGTCCCCGTAGTGAATGGCCATGAAAATGTATCTTCAAAGGAGCACCAATTTTAGCTGTCACTAGCTAGATATCACTGTCTTGAACTTAGGCCAGCACTGCAGAACTGTATTGTGGAAATACATAAAGCAGTACAAGTGGAAGAAATCATACCACTGAGAGATACTGGGAAAGCAGCCAGTTTGAGGTTAGGGTTTATCATCATTCAGTTCTATGCAAGCATCACAGGTCAAAAAAAGCAAAGTGAAGCATCTTAGTTGTAGTGAGGCCAGCAGAGTAGTAATTTTCAAAAAAACTCGAAAGATTAACATCAAGCAGATTAGATTGAGGACATACTGCTTTCTCATTGTTCCCAAATTAAGAAAAAGCTTATAAACATCCAATCCAAGGTTAGGACTTGCAACAAATGCTAACTGAACAAGCTGAAGCCATGTCCTCCTAAGCTTTAAGATGAAAACTATTTTCCCTCAGCTTTTTATTCATCCTATGTGCACAGCTTTAAGCAGAAAGAAATCATATTCCATACACCACACATTTAGACTGGCACAATAGTTGACAATACAAGAAGTCATTCATAATACCATCTTCAACATCCAAGTTTTCTAAGACAATCAATTAAAAGCCTAAGTATTGCTGGATATTTTTCTCCGTAAGTTAAGGTAAGTTTTGGGTTTATTGAGAGGGAGTTGTTCCTTTTAAACAGGCCTGAGCTAATCCATGCAATGAAGAAGAAAGTGTGCCTGTTAGAAGAGACTGTATTGACCCCACACAGGCTCGACTCTCATTCTCCAATTAAGTTCCTAGCAGCAGTCCATGCAGACAAGTGGAGAAGTCAGCAGGTAAAGATTTCTTACCGAGTCGAAGGATTTCTCAGCACAGTAAGCTGCAGCAGTCTCTTCATCTGTACTTACAGCTTTGAAATTTGAGAGCTGCATTTTTTTCCATTTTAATATAGGAGCAGGAAGGCCTCAGTGCTTGGATGCACGTATCTCAGCAATAACAAAATGAATAAACAAATCAGAAAATCCTCCAATTCTTGTTTCCAAAGGGGAAAAAAAAAGTGTTACTCAGCCATTTCTGCCCAGCTAAGAACAGAACTGACACTTAAAGCCTTTTAGCTTAGGAAAAAGAATCTATTGCCAAGTCTGCTACAGCTTCTTTTTTAAAGGCATTGCATCATGAGCACTTGAGGTACATTTATAAATATATCCTTGGCACAATTTAATTGAAAAATATTTTAATATTATTACATAGTTCATCAAAGCTTAACTATTAGGTACAAGTATCATAGAATCACAAAATATGCTGAGCTGGATGGGACCTGTCAAGATTGAATCCAACTCATTAAAACTACAGACACACCCATTTGAGCAACAATATCAGTGATATTTATTTAAAATATTTTTGCTGAGGAAATTTGTTTCATAAGAGATGGTTTTCAAACAAATCAGCAAGGTTATGAAAAATAAAACAGAGAAACTCTCTCAGGAGTAAAAGTTACAAAGAAAGCTTTTGCGCATCAACAAAACCTCAGTCTCTTGATTTGCAGCCTGAGCCTCAGTCCCAACCTTTTCTGCCTAATGAATCCCACTATCCATCTTTAGATCTGGTTTGTTCTTGTCATTCTTCACTGAGTAGATGAAGTATGTTAAGGTGTCCTTTTCATTCACTGGAATTGTCCTAAAGTGGCAGCCAATTATCTATAAAGGAAGAATGCAAGGAAATTAAATAATCACTTTCACATGCAAAAACTGAAGATTCATATTTAAATGTACTACATTAAAGTTTAAAAGACTGATGAAGAAGCTTACAAAAAAAAGGAAATGTTGCCTGTCTTCAGAAGTCTTCAGTAGTCATAGAAAGGTAAACAGGAACCATTTTACTGATAACTGTGAACTAAATGTAGCAGATTGTACCCCTAATTTCCAAAGTAAAAGGTTGAATAATTTTTCAGGGAAAAAAAAAACTCTCAAAATTATCAGAACCATCATGGGACTATCATTACATTTGTTCAGTTAAAGTTTGAATATAACAGGTAATGACTACAGAATATGAACAGTGACAGCACAGTTATGAGAGGCTACTGCTCTCCACTCAACTTGGGAGGTGGTGTCTGCATTAAATCACATACAGAAACATTTAACACACAAGAATTACCAGAGAACTATAATTGAACATTCAGCTCTTCAAAACAGAGCTATCAATGAAAATTCCCCATGCTGAAATATGACAATCTGTAAGCAGTGCTTGAATCACTTGTCACTTCAGCAGTCTTTCCCTTCATCAAAATGAACAGCAGCTTTAAAAGAAAGTTGCAAAATATTGTAACTGAATCTGTTCTCTGGCTTTTTGCCAGATTGGTAGATTAAAAGGATGAAGTGAAAAACATGGGACCGCTCACTTAAGCACCACAGGATATAAGAATAAATGTCTAGCCAAACTAAAAAGTTAGTAAGCTTTCTAAGCTCTACCCAAAAAGCATTCACAGAGAAGCAGTTTGACACAGTAATTTCAAGTCAACTTTCAGTAACAGCTAGAGCACTGTTATGGTATGTTAGGACAGATTACAAGGAATCAAATATACTGTATATTAAGGAAGCTCTGAGGCTATGGCTCACAAATACCTGCAGGTCAGTCAAATGAAGCATGGGGCAGAAGCAGCTTTGCCCATGGAGCACTGGAATAACCTAGTGCAAGTATCATAGGAGATGCACCTAAAACGCATCCTTCCAAACACCAGTTTTGCACAACAAAAACTGCTTGTGCTTTTTCAGTTCACAGTCATTCTAATTCAAGAGCTAACCTACATATAAGAAAATGGAAGACTGATTCTGCAGTCTTAGTGGTAGCAGGCCTATTCTTTCACGGTTCAGCCTTGAGATCACCCATACCTTTAAGAGCCTTGCTTTCAATCCTCACCGATTAAGGAGAGATGAAAACAGTGTCTGCATGTAAATACAGCTGAATGTATCACTGCACAAAAGTGCAAAGTCAGTAGCTATACCTTCCTGTTAAGATCACCAGCTCTTCCACTTATTTACATCAATATGCTGTGACTGCACCTTTGCAGCACTAAAGAATTCCTTTGAAATTGCACTCATGAGAAGCAAAAATGCTAACATACAGCTGTACCGACATGCAGCTTCAGCCCTTCTAGAATCAGTAAGTTCCATAAAATTCCAGTTTTCTGACAGCAGATTCCAGTGGTTTTAACAGAATTAATTATCAATAGAAGCGTATTTTTTCAGGATTCTGTACTTTACATATACAGAAACTTATGGTTGCAGTAACCAGCTTTTTAAAGCAAAGTCTGAACCTTACCAGAACTTCACTGACACCTCTCAGTTTTTAGTTCTTTTCAGCAGGACATTTCAGGTGAAGCTGTGATTGATTCACAGACAGAATAAATCCATGATTTTATGATATTCGGGGGCATAAAGATTATCTTACCATTCCAGCTCAACACTGTGTTTACAGGCAGCACACACTCCTTTTGGAAGTTAAGAATCCGTCCTCTGGAAAGAGCTTTTGCTTTTGATTTACTTGGTTCAGGAGCTGTGGCCAATGAAGGAAGCTAGATAAGCAGCTCCCTTTTGTTCTCTTAAAATCCAGATTATATAGACACTTTAGGCAAGGATCACAGTGCATAGAAAACCACATGCCACAGCAAGTTGCATTTTCTATTATGGGAAACACTCATACATACTTCAACAAGCTGTGCTTTGTTAAGTCCTGGTCTGGTCTGTAGCTTGAAGTGTCTTTTGTACCTTCGAAGTGTGTTTACTTGTAACTGATATAAATCAACCTAGAAGAAAAGAGGGGGAAGGGGAAGAAAACAATCTAATATAACTGAAAATAATTCAGTCATTAATAGTTTGCCTTGCAAAAACATTTTGGAAACTCACAGATACACAAGTGTAAACAGTCAGCTCAGCAGATGTCATTTTGACAAAAAACAAACCTTCTGTCAGAAAGGAAAATAGACCAGCTCAGTTTAAGAGCGTTTTGTTACTGAGCATGCCTCTACCTCCCTTTAGCTGGGGACAGTATTTCGAACTCACTACTGTACTTTCATCCATTCTGAGTTTTTTGTTTGCTTCCCAGTTCCAGCACGATAACACAAAGCCCAAGAGCAACTTTCATATAACATCTATAAAGATGCTGATCCAAAGGAGGCCCTTATATTGTAATTTCAGCCATTAAATCTTATGTAGATCATATACAAGACACCATGCACCATGGAAGAGCACATATTAGAAGCAAGACAGAGTCTAGAGCACAAGCATTCATGGCTTGAGGTGGGAAAAGAAAACATCTGCTCTTGCTCTCCAAACGTATCCCTGCTACACAGGCAAAATGTAGGAGTTATGCACGTGGGCATAAATGTCCAAAATTCTTTCTCAGTGTCAGTCAACAGTTGAGAGAATTACACAAAGTCCTCTCAGGGATACAAATACACAGCCTTAATCCAGTACTCCGTCAGTTTTGAATCCTATGTAGTCTGATCAGTCACTTCTCCCAGCAACAGCTTACCCTCCCATCCTCCCTGACAACCTAAGAGAGCTTAGTCAGATGACTGAGTGGGAGGGCAAGCTCAGAAAGCAGGCTGAATGAGAAATTCTATTAGGTCAGTTGCAAATACAATAGTATTCTCCAAATTCACTACATTAAAGATTGATGAAGGCATTAATTTTTGCTTTAAATTCATTTAACAGCCTCACTGCAGAGCACTTAAAACAGCAGTGCTACTGCACACTTGGTAACCTGGCCAGACTTGAAGGCCACCTTGCATGATAAAGGATGGTATCCTTTGGTGTTTCTGAAGTTTACATGGCATTAAATTACACTTCCCATGTCACAGTGGGGAAGCCACCCTTGCAGCATCATGCAAAGGAGGAGCAGCAGCTTTTCACCAAGCCCCAGAAGCTACTAGTACCACAGGAGATTCCCTTCCTCCTCTAGGAATCGTTTCCAACTGGTAAAGATGGTCATGACTGAGATGGAGCAGGAGAGCCTTACAACTCTTCAAAAAATGGTACTTTTTTCCCTAGCAAACTGCATAATAATTGAAAATTAAGGTGGTCAAGGGCAAACAAGTATCTAAGGCATACAGTAATTACAAGGAATGAACATACTGCTCTTGTCCAAACAGCCAGCCGACATTCCTCAAAAACAGTTCCCAGTTTTCTTTTTTGTAATAATACTGCTAAGGAAAAAAAAAAAAAAAAAAAGCTTGTTCTCTTCTTCTGGAAGAAGTTGTGACATGTTTTATAATCCTGGCATAAGAAAACAAAGCAGGCTTGCAGGACAGCTGCAATTACACACTGTCAGAGAGCTACCTGAAGTCACTCACAGCTGTGCTAGCCTTAGACAGAACTTTCCAAGAAACAATCCCAGATATTTAACAGACAGATAACACCTCCCAGCATCAAACTACTTTCAATCTCCTAAAATCCTCTTAGCCAGAGCCTTCAGACTGGAGCCTCGTGCCTAAAGGCACAGATTCCTGCACAAAGTTTCCTCACTTACTTGCTGTTATCTGCAGATGCTGACCATAAGGATGCCATTAAATTAACACTTACAGAGCAATTTCTGAAGAATGTTTTAACGATCCCTCTCAGAAGGGACCACGATCCCTCTCAGAAGGGACCACGTAGGCATAACAGCCTCTGCTCAAAATTAACACACTGTGGAGCACCTGCTAAGCAATGTTGTAGCAAAAATAACCCAGAGCACATGTAAGAAAAAGAGAGCCTTATGTTCAAGACCGACCCATTACACTATGAAAGAAGCTGAACGCTCTAGTTCCCTTATTTTAATGGGTCATATTTCACTGGTGTGCAGTGGAGAAAACAGGTTGAAAAGACACCGTATTCCTCTACTCCACTTCTTCCTAGCAGAGCTCCCCAAATGGCTCTTCCCCCCACAGTGGGGCAGGAAAAAAGCTACTTAGCTTCATTAAACTTTCAGTGTTTAAAGTGACTAAGGCAATGGAGTAATTGCCAAGAACCATCTGCAATACATTTAGCACAAAAGAAAGGTTTGGAGGGACAGGGCAGAGAAGCATTTATATCCCAAGCACTATGTGCAATTTCCTTCAGATTGTCAGCTCATACAAAAGGTAAGAGTTCGATGGTATGTGGCAAAGCACTAAGGAGGAGGAATCTGAAAACAGCAGATTTCTGAGAGAACCATCAGACACTTAAAAATAGAGACTCTTATTCATCGTACTCTGCACCATACAATCAGAAAACATGCCACCAAATTCAGTTGAATTCTATTCTATTAAGAATAGTGTGAATCAAGAATCTTTCCTTTCCCCCATGTAAGGTAAGCTGCAAAAGTGGGAGAGTGGTGGTGCAGACTCGGTGTCACTAAGAAGCTTAACACAATAACTCGAAAAAAACCCCCAACTGTTTAGCTACCTCTGGAGTGTCGATGTCTTGCACCGGTGAGTCACCATCATCATCGCTGCCTTTCCTCTTTCTTCTATTTCTCACACTCTGAATTAAGTTTTTGTGGAAGTCACAAATGTACAGATGTCTTGCCTAGAAGAATAAAAAAGCGGCATCTTTCAATCAAACCCATGTAGTGTATCTCCCAGACTAAAGTGCACGTAGACAGACAACCCTTAAGCACTCACAGCCACATTAACTGGGTCGAGGAATATTTTCTACTGGCTTCTTCTAAATGGAGAGCGTGCTGCGCTGCAGCTCCCTGCCACCGGCTGGGCCCCGAGCTCGCTGAAATGCAGCAATGGGCCGATGCAGCAGTGCCAGGCTGAGGAGCCACGCAGCACAGCCCTCCCTCTCCCTCCCTCCGGCCGCGCATCGCACCGCGGGGGCCGGGCAGCACGCAAACAAAAAAAACAAGCTTTCAGTTGTTCTCTGCAGGGCTAAGAGACGGCTCGCATTTCCCCAGATATATCCTCCCCTCCTTGTTTTACTTCCGCTACCCGGCGTGGTCACGCAACGCACTTATTTTTACTTTCTTTCTTTTTAACAAGTTTCCCTTTCGTGGGGATCTGCGCGCTTTGGGAGATCCCGGCGCGCACCAGCCCGGAATCCCCAGATCCGCGTGCTTTAAGGGCAAACGAGAGCACGGGGCAGCGACAGGGACCGGGCTGCAGAGCCGGGCCGGGGTCTCTCGGGGCGCACGCAGCCCCAGCCCGGGGCGCTCCCGGCGGCAGCCCCACGGTGTAGCCCGCCTTGCCCTGCGGCGGCACCCGACGAGGCCGGGCCCTCTCCCGGCTCCCGGGCAACCCACCCCGCTGGAAGGCGGCCGGCCCCCGCCCTGGCCGGCCGTGCCGAGCCGCGCGGGGCCCGATGGCTGCCGAGCGGAAGATAAAGCGGCACGGGAGACGTGCGGCGCTGCAACACGAGGCGGGGCAGCCAGCGCGGCCCTCGCCAGCAACACAGACAAACTAGCGCCCCGGGAGCCATGCAGGCTCCGCTCCGGCGAGCAGCGGCGCTTCCCGGCCACGCTTACCCCCGCTCCGGCTACAGGGGGGCACACGCAGTCGATGCCCAGG
>VXAX01007759.1:791236-803409 GCA_013399835.1 Leptocoma aspasia | reverse complement strand
GCCCCCCGCCCGGAGGGACTTTCAGGCAGCGCTCCTGCCGCGCCAGCCGAACTCGGCCGTGCTACGGCAAAGAGGTGGAAAGGGGGAACGAACACTTCCCCGCCGCCAAACACCCCTCCTTCCCCACTAAACTTGATTAAAAGTCCTCCAGCCAACTAAGACACAGATGCAGCGACCTNNNNCGGTTCCCTGCCTGCTTCCCTTCAGCGGCGGCACCGGGGCGCAAGTCCGTCCTCGAGGGCTGTCAGCCCACGCGTTGCGGAAAGGACTCTCCCTGCAGAAGCCGCCGGCCGAGCCCCGCGACTACCGGAGCGGCGGCAGCAGAGCCCCGCGGGCCACCCCACTTCCTCCTTCCCCCCCTGTCATGTGGAGACTCTTCAGCTGTTTCCTATGTAACAACAGCANAGGCATCGGCGGGGGGGCAGCATACGCTGCGGCAGCCGCTTCTTTTTTCCGCCCCGCGCTCCGCTTTCTTTCCCTCCCATCTGGAGGCCGGGCCCGCTGCGTGGGAGCGGCGGCAGCCGCTCAGCCCGCCTTTAAAATGCCCCGTGCGTCAGCCTTTCTTTTCCCCCCTTTCCGCGCCTCCCCGGCGGCTCCACCGTGGGATGTGAAAGGACGGCCCCGGAGGGTGTCGCGGGTCGGAGCCGCCGCTGGCACGGCCGAGCGCGTACCCGCGCTCGTAGCGCCGCGGGGCCGGCGGCCTCCCGGCTCTCGGCGGCGCCTCGCTGTGTCGCAGCAGCTCCCCCCTATTCACTTGTTCTCGCTCTAGTGTTTTAGCCGAAGCCGGCACTGCTCGGGCTGCTCGTTCCGCATCGTCTATCTCCTGCCTTCCATCTCGGCCTCTTCCCTCCCTGCCTCGCTACCTCCTTTCTTTTCCGCTTTCTGTCGGCCATGGCCGGCAGCGGCTCCCGCGGGCTCTGTCCGGCCGCTCCTGCCCCTCCGCCTGCGGGAGCCAGCTCCCCGGGAGCCGCAGCACAGCGGCCGGCTGAGAGTCTCTCGGCAGAAAACAAACGGAGCTCCGGCCTTTGTTAGAGCTGCTTTTACAACACACGTAGTCAGGACTTCGTCGTGCGTTCCTGTGAAAAAGCCTTCTGAAGACAAAGGCGACTTACAGTGCGAGTTTCCAGTTTTGCCATTTAAAAGGACTTTTTGTTAGTAAAGGTGACTGTAACAACAGAAAAGACTTGAGAATGCAGAATTATTTTCCCTAACGATGAACCAAGACCTCGCTGTGCACACGACTGGGTAAAATAGACACTGAGAATACTTGACAAAAGCAGGTATTTTTAGTTTCGAGGCTTTACAAAGCTACATAAGAGATGCACTGGCATTAAATCATTTAACAATTCAGCTGTTGACAGCAGAGTGGCAAAAGCAGCAAGCTCTGATCTACTGTCCTTTTAAGCACATTCAAAGGAGGCACAAGGAAGGGAGAGGTTTTGGTTTCCCTTTGAACTACCGCAAATACTCCTTTAAATCTCAGAAACGGCATCTGAGCTGAGCGTGCTCAAAGCGCAATGATTTAATCGCTAAAATATTTGACCGTATCCCTTGCTGTGCCTTTCCAGCTTGAAGAAGGAGAGGAGTAGCAGGGAGGATGGTGAATAATTCAAGGAGACACAGATCCTGCGTAAGCCAAAGTTCTGCGTGAGCCGGGAACACGATTATAGAGCAGTTTCAGTTTGTGCTGCAGATGGCTCCTTAATCCGATTGCGTAACCTGGTATTAGAGAATGAGGGTAGTTCCCACTGTCGCAATTCAATGAAGGATACAGTAACTGAAGCTACACTGAGCATAAAGTCACAGCAGTTATCCACGAGGCACGTTTTAGGGATTAGTGAGGGGAATAGGAGGACAGTTGGAAAAAATACTGAACTCTGCTTTATTATCAGCCAAGCTGAAGACTGTATTAAGTTTAATACTAGGTTTAATTCCATGCTCAGCCGGTGAGCTATCTCAGGCAGCAAAGGTTTAACTCACTTTTAGAGTTTCTTGTGATTTCAAACTTTTGAAAACTGTAGTAACGTTAAGACAAAAAATAACAAAACCCCCAATAACAATCATAGCAGACGTTAAAATCCAGGAAAAGTAGGACAAGGGTGACTTCCAGGATTCTTCAGTGGAAATCTGGGTCATGAATAGCAATTTCTAGACTCTTGGACTATGTCTTTTGAGGTCCCTTTGGATTTTTTTTTTTCAGATGCATTTGACCTTACTGTGAGCATAAAATGTGTCTATCTGGGTCTGGCTGCTGTTTAGTTTGACGGAAAGATCACTTGTGCATTTTAAATGTTTCTGATCCTCTTTGTACAGTTTGGGAGCAGTTATAAGCCTGATTATGTTACCTAGCTGTGCTTGCCAAGATGCTAATTTATAAGAGTAATTTAAAGTAAAGTAGTATCATAGTTTCATGATTAGGTCATGATAAGAGGGTTGTGGGACTTAGGAAGATGGTTCTGTTTCTGCTGTAAGCTGCTCATTTTCACACCTGTGCCCTGTGCTTCTTTGTGCCCATAAAAACATTTCTCTGGCTGCACAGCAAACTCTATTGGGTCACAATTAGGCTAGCAACAAGAAAAATCGTTTAGATTTAATCCTGATCTGCTTTACTGCTCAGTTGCAGGATGCCCCAGCAGACAGGATGGTGCAGTAGAAGGGCAGGACTTTGTGACTGGGGATGACCACCTCATTTGGTATGAACACCTGCTTACAGTAACAAAGAAATCATGTCACTTTTAATCTTGCATCACACGTGGGATGAAAAATACAAAGAGCTGCAGCTACATGGGCTTATCAGACAGTATGAAGCTTACTTATTACAAAATGGATTTGCAAACTTTCATGAAGCTTGGGCTACATGAAATAAAAAGAAAAACCATTGTGGAGTATGTTGTTTAAAACTACAATTTTTTAACGTAAACTCTAGTACTGGCTACCATAACTATTCGGATATAAATAAAGCATGTATGGGGACATATTTTAAATAAACATAAAAACATACAGCATTGCCACCATATACTGATTAAACTACAAAAATTATATCAGTTCAAAGTAAACAGCAGCTCCAAACACCAACTACCCTGTACATGACATGTCACTAGCACTCACAGCAGAGCTGAGTAGTACAGAAGGCAGCAGTAATCTATATCCCTTGGGGGTGCCAAGAACACAGCATGGATGACTTGTAAGTGACATGCAGAAAGAGCAGGAGCTACAGCATCCCAAAAAGTCTGAATTCACAGCTCCCAGGCTCTAAAGGCAGCAGGACTCAGTGGCCCCTCCTGGCACCGAGGCAGGCCAGGCACAGGTGGGAGCCCAGCAGCTTGTGCTTCTCTGAGATGCCATATGTCCCAGCTCCTGTTAGCTTTTGATTGATGTGTTTTGTAATTTGAGAGAGAAGAATGATAATCAGATACATCACCTTGGATGTATCAAGCACATTGTAAACACATCACTAGTAATCAATCCTGGAAGATAAATGTGGCTTGCAACTTTGTATGCATTTCCATGGCATAAAGTTCAGCAGCGGAGGACGATTCCCTTCCCCAGCAGGCACCATTCACTTGAAGTCCAAGGGTACATTAGTGCACTTGTATTCAGCACCTGAAATTATCCTGTTAGCAAAAGGAATAATAAGGAAAACATTTTTCTCAGCAAATACACATTTTATTTGTTATGTATGGCTATTACTTCAGCAAAAAAAGATTCCTTTAAAACACTTGAAAAATTCTGCAAATTCCACCACACACCCTGGTCATTTTAACAAAGAAGCACCCTGCTTGTTAAGCAAGCATTCATGGGCTGTGATAAAGAACAGCGACCAAATCTCTCCTCCCTTACCAGAAACAAGTGCTAGTCTTATTTTTCCTTTTTTTCTGAATTTTTTAAATACCTCATTTTCCTTTCCCACTCCAGCACCACCTAACCTGCTAGTGCCTGTTGCACTGCTTCCAATTTATTGTCCAGATTTGTTAAAGCATAGACCCAAAGCATAGGAATATTGGAACTTGTCTATAGACTGTATTTTTTTTACTTCTTTATATGTTTTAGGCTAGGATAGTTAAAATATAATTTCAGATAAGTAATTGTATAACAAAACCTAATCTGTATTAGTACATATAGACCTTATTGTATATGGTTCAAGAAGTACAGTAATAGAAAAAACATCATAACTTTAAAAAGAATTATTTCCAGGTCTGAATCCCACTGAAGCCAGTCTTTCTTTTATAAGCACTGGGCCTTGTACAATGGAAACTCAAGATGCATGAAAGAGTATATATAACAAAGGCTTTTATTAAAAGATTTAAAGCAGTAAAGAAGGTCCAAAACTACACATTTTATTTTAAGAATAATTTAGGATTAAAACTGATAAACCCATGTACTGTAAAAGCTTTAGTTTGTAATGCACTCCCCTTAATGGTTTGTGCAAATTCTCTTTCACAATAAGCCATTAGTTACAGGAATCATGAGAGGATCTTCTGGTAGAAGGCATCGTTCTTATGTGCAAAAATTATGTTCTTTGTTAAATGTAATTGTCAAATTGTTTGTTGGTGGACTTAAACAATGAAGGATGAGTTAGGAGAGGGAGCTCAAACACAATGACCACATAGAAGCAGAGAAGCCATTCTCCAGCTTTGCCTAAGGTACCCCTCAGTTTCAACACCCTTCCTCCTCCTCCTCAGAAGCCTCCACTCAACCCAAGTGCACCTCCATCTGCTTGTTTCACAGTCACTGATCTCTTGTTCATCCAGGTTGCTTTGATTAACATTTTGTTTCACATTATATGAGATCACACAGTTAGAAAGAGACCCCATTAAATCATCACTCATGCTCTTCAGAACTGTAAAGCAGCTATCTGAAACATATTGTGGAAAAGTATCACCCCCAGAGGTTTTGTGTAATGCAATAAAAATTTAACTACTAGTAATAGACCCAATGTAGTATATTGCTTAAGAATTATTTTTCAATCCTTTGAAATAAATAAACTTGCTCAGATTTTTTTCCCTGTAAGATAAACTGTCATATCTTTTCAGTAAATTTTGCTGGTCGCTAATGCACTCTTGATACCACAAAAAGCACTGTATATACTCTGTGCTACAGTCTTGCATTTTGCGAGCCACTGTTTTCTTGTTACAGAAATTCAGATTTGACAATACCTTTAACCTCAATGTAAAACACATACTACACCCTCTTCATGGTTTTGTCAGAGGATCCTAGAAACTACAGGGCTCTGTTACATCATGTCCTCTTCTGACAGAGACTCAGGCTTTACAGAAAGGGAAATAGCAAAGTTCTGTAGCCCTAAGGCCTCTTTGAGTGCCCTTGTCTTTGCAGTACAGTTATAACCATCTCTAGGTCTGATGCAGCTCTTGTTGAAGTTAACAGCAGGTTTTAAGTGCTTTTGGGGGCAGGTGAACACTTCCACCAAACCATCAGTTAGATGTTTCCTTTAGTAAAAACAACATAGTCTGATACTTTTATAAAAATAAAATTAATACAATTACACATGCATTTGGGGTTTAAATGCTTTCCTGACCTCCTGCAGAGCTCCTTCTGGGTAAAAGATATAGATAGGCTCTTACTCCAGCAAACTCAAGCATAACAATAATTCTAAATTGCAGTTGGTTTTTGCTGGTATTACTTAACAATAAACCCTTAACTGAGAAGGATCAGCTAAAATGCTTTGCAAACTTTATTACCAAAAATGGCCACCAGGTAGAATGTATTACCTTCCTCTGTTTGAATAGTACCTACTGCTGTTATTCACATTCAATACACAGCAGCTGACCAAAAGCACTGCTTCTTTATAAGATATTGCTGTTTATCTTTAATGGTCTCAAACCTCAACTTCTTTACTTGAAAGATAGTTAGAGTCTCAGCTTTCATACTGATAAAGCTTCTAGCCTTTACAATTGTGAAGGTATGTCTGATGCTGCTGAAGGATATACCCTAGACCACAGCACACTAAAAAGAGACCCTCACCCTCCAGTTTCAACATTAAAACTTTTAAACAAATATGGGCTTAGAGGTTGGTGTTTTGGTTTTTTCTTTATCCAGATATTTGGTTGTTAATATTTATTAACTTTATAAACACCACAAATGAGACCCAACTTTGCTACTACAGCTATTCACAGGCACTAAAAAAAAATACCTCTCTCCAGAAGTGACTGCTGTAGCAGGATTTTGCATCATCTTGTAAATTATGTCAGAATTAGGAAAATAATACAGATATTTTACCTCATAGCTTTCACCTCTTCATTGTGTGATTATCTGTTTCTAATTACATCATGAAAATCTGTTCAAAAATGAATCGCGTTTACAAAGCAAACCTTAACTACTAGAAAATGAGAATAAGTTATCTGCTTTTAGCATTTGTACATATTAAAATAATTTAACATCATATAAATGCTAATTAGTAGTATAAAGTGTAGCGATATAAAAATTGCACATCATGTTCAAGAACTGCAGTGTATTCATCAAGGTGGTTTCTCTCTTAAAGGCTTACACTGAAGTTGAGAGTTTACAGATGCTTTTTATTTTCAGCTTTTAAAAACTGGAAGAGACATGTTTTGGGCTGCTATTTAGATTGTCCATAGCTTTAAATAAGCAAACCTATCTTTGACAGAACAACTTGAAATTTCTGCATTTATTTTTTCAAATGCAGAACTGTGCCACTCCCTGATTCTTTTTCATTTGTGGCAAGCGCTTATCCCTGCCAATACTTAGGGAGAGCTTCTACTTCACACATGGTCACACTAAGTGATGAGGATTAACCATTGGCCCACAGGTTTATTATCAAACTCCAAGTTTGGCGTTTTTTTTTTTTTTTTCCCACAAGAACTGGGGCTCTGGAGTAGAAACATTAGCTTTTGACTGGTATTACACACAGACACATTTTCTAGTAGCATAATAGCTGTGAAACAACCTCCGCTGTTACTGTAAAGTTCTTTAGCAGTATAGAGTAGGGTATGCAATGGGGTGCTGTAAGGAAATGATACATTTATATCACCACTTGCTAGAAAATCCCATGGGAACCATGACTAAAAATGAGACCGATGATTCAATCAACAATTTCAAAACTTCATGAGCATTTTCTTTCTAGTCTCAGATCACCTATGTATCCTGTGGTCATTTCTATGACACATATCACACAGCACTAGTTGCCAGAAGTAACAGAATAAATTATTCTCCCAACAATGTCTACATTAACAACGGCACAGGATTCATGCCACATGACCAACACTTGAGACCCGTTAAAGTTTAATGGGACCCACTGAAATTAATTTAAGCTTTTCCACTACCTGGATGCAAGACAAAGACCAGTGTGTTGATGAATATCACAGTGCTTACAGGTACTTGGTTGTTAACAGCCAAACCTGCTTATCTCTGGTGGCTCCTTCCTCCTGCAGCCCATGACACAGCGCCCTGTCAACTCCCACTATTCCTTCTCTTTCCCAGAAGACTTTAGAGCTGCAGTGACATAGGAAACAGATTCTACTGTCACATTCAACCTCATTTTAAGTTTCTAGCCCACATGGCCACAGAAGGAAACAGTCCTCAGACTGGACAAAAGTACCAACAAAGCATTCGGGTTTGTCAATATTCGTAAGTCACCATGGGTTGACAGGGACTTCGTTCTGGCAGCAGCAAGCACCAGCAGCTAGTGTCAAACACAACTATTCAGAAGCTGGCCTGTAACTACAACCTCCTTGGATCTCCTCACTGGATGTCACACCTCCAGGGCCAGATGCAGTCCAACCCTTTGTCTTACAATTTAGAAGAGAAGGAAAAAAAAAAGTTCTCAAACTATGCTCTCCAATTCACAAAAGACAGAACAATTTTATTGGCAATTAAATTTAATTTCTAAAGAGTAAGTTGTGTGTATGTTTCAGGCAAAGTAACAATGTTTACCAATGCTGGAAGAGTTTGGGGGTGGGGAGAGAAAAATAGAAAGCTTTTTTACCCATTTAAACCATATTCTTGTTGTAAATGAGGGCTATCTACATTTTAGAGCCCCTCTAAGCTGCCTGTGAAACTATCCAATATATAAAGACAAATTGCTGCTTTCTTCTCATACCTGTAAAAAAGGATTAGAAGTATAGCAAAACAAAGAACATTTTAAAATATCCTTGGAGGCAAAATGTTGCATGAGTATTACTTCGAATGTAAACAAGAAAGTGAGTGAAAGCCAGGCAAATAGAAAAAAAAAAGGTTTTTAAAAAAAGTTAAAAGCTTGTAAACCCAATGCAAAAAAAAGTTACTGTCAAATTAAGATTGAAAAATCTCAGGTAACAATTATTGTGATCAGGAATTGCTATTGTTCCTAATATTATCTGTGTTAGTACCAGAAGAGATTCACTGTATTTATTTCTTAACACATGACCTCTGCAGTTTCAGCCTTTGCCCTGCAGCTGTCCCTGATAGTGTCTCATGCAGGCTGCCTTTGTTTTAGGTACTGGGTACACAGCACAAAGTCAAAATAAGCTCCTGAGCTTTCAGACTAACCCAGCCTGGTGTAACTAACACAGCTGCATTTGCCTATGAGCTGCTTAACTGGTTATGCAGGCTTTACAATGGCCTCCATAATAAAACCCTAATGTTTAAAGGGTAAATATATTTCATTTTTTCAACATACATATTATTTACATGTTATACAACACCAGAAAAACTGGGGAACTTCTAATACATTATCTTAAATGCAATTCTTTAATATACTGACAGAAGTATCAGTTTTGTAAACTTTTAGACAGCAGCAGTTATATGTGTTTTTATCAAAGTACAAAGAAAATAACTGCTTGTAACTAGAACACTACAACAAAATAAGTTTTGTGTTGAATTTAGGTAAGCATTAGCTTAAATAGTTTTGATTTTTACTTTTCATCCTAAAGCTCTTACTATATATCCAGTGAGAGATGCCCACAAAAAATAGGCCTAAAACATTGTTGCTGTCTGTAGACTTTGTAATTCACATTAAAAGGGTTTTCAAAGCAGTGACCTACTTAAATCCTTTTTGTGTCTTGAATTTTAATCTTTTTTGCTGTAACAAAAAAACTTGCTGATTAAAGCTAAATTTTCTTTCTTTCAACATCTTCCATTCCTATTAGTGAAGTTTGGTTTGATTAAAACTGAGAGCAGTTTTACCTCACATTCATTATTCATCCACTGATTTTTCAGGTGTGGAAGACGAAATTGCCTATCAATCAAGAGTGATAACTTTCCAAAGCAGAATTTTACTGTCATTAGGCTACATTAAGGCATATTCCATACAGGAATTTGCCTAGTAGGAGATTTTCTGGGAAGTGGCAGTAGAGCTTCCTTATCCAGCTGACTGAATTAAAACTGACAGCACCACTACATGAATACACTTACACCAGAATGCAAGTTTGGTCAGAGTTAAGGTCATGCAACTGTAGTTTGCAATCCCTTCAGCTGAATGGTATCCGTTGTAATGGATCCGCTGATGATTTAATTCAAATAAAAGGCCTTTGTTCCTTTCTTCCCTTGCTTTGTCCACACTGGCACCACTGTCCAGAAAAGCTCTAGAAGCAGCCCACAGAAGCCAGGAGATACAGTATGACAGCAAGCAGTACCACTCCCATCACACATTTTTCTTGTCTGTCACATACTTTTCTTTAAATCCATTTGTCGGCTCTGTAACCCAGTCTCACCCATCTGGTCTTTTCTCAACCTTCTAGCCAGCATTTCTAGCCTCATTGCTTAGCTCTCCTCACTTGCAGTTTACTGAAGATTAAGCCGAGTTAACAATAGCATCCCAAATTGTGGAGCAGATTAGAAACTCAGAAGAGCTCAAAGCCAAGGAGCTATAAAACCTAAGAGTCATTTCACGAGCAGAATTATTCACACTGAACTCCAAGTCCCGGAGTTTATGCTTCTTCCCCACAACTGTCATGCACATGTGGTTAATAAATTAACCACGCGTACCGACCAAAGTCAATACTGCACAGATTTAGAAGAGCAACAGTGACTGAATCTCTGGAGACAGAAACTGTGTTTTTGTCTGAAAAGGAACAGTGTGGAGCAATGAAAAACAGTGACAGCTTATTGTGGAAGCAGAGAAGTGCTTTTCCAGGCACGAGGGTGCTGGGAGGAAGGCACAGCTTTGGGAATGACAAGTTCCTAACATCAGCATTCTTGTGTGGCGGGGCTTTCAGCTTTGGCACTGCTGTGGGAAGCTTCCAGTATCATGTTCAAGCATGGAAAATTCTCAATACTGCCTTCCTTGTTGGAGGACAGACAGATGTTACTTTGGTTTCTTATGTGCCCCGTGTTGTATGAGACAGCATGTTTTAACTCTCTATGGGTCTAGTGAAGTGTACAAAAGTTTTCTTTTCTAGGTAAGAAAATTTAAAGATCCTAATTTATTTCTTAAAACATTTGGTTAAATCATTTGAAAGGCAGATCTCATTTTTTCCCATAGCAATAATTACACTTTCTCACCCCACCTGCTTTTCCACAATAATTTTCTTCATATTCTTAGAGCAGATATACAAACAGATGCAACAGAAGAAGCCTTACTGCAATTTTTACACAAAATTTCCAAAGACTGTTCCAAAGTAATTTTTTTCCATGGATGTGCTATATTAATGTTAAAAGAGTGAAAATGTTAATAAAACTTACCTAAATCTTCCCCCCCCCCCGCCAANNNNCCCCCCCCCCCCCCGCCAATAACTGACAGAGTATCTAGGTCAGTTTGGCAAGTAAGGAATGCTTTTACACTCCAGACACCAATGGTTGTACTACAATTCACTCAGTATACACCAGTATTGTAAAATTCTACCATCGTTTACAAAATTTCTTTATTAACTAGAAATTACTTCACAAGAAGCTGTCATACAGAGGTGGTTCACCACAAAGTAAATGAGTGACCCATCTGGCAGCTTAACTCATCAAACAAAATAGTGCTTTCCATGTAAAATATGAAGTAAAGGCATTTTTAAAGCTGCATGACGAAACAACTCTCTGCAAAGTGGATAGATAGACCTACATAGAACTCAGTACCACAGAACTGAGAACATTAATTTTGCTACAGAGAAGCAGTGGAATACAGTAATAACAAGCCCAAACCAGAACAAGAAACATTCCCCATGTAAATGTTTATTTCAGAAGGTAAGGAGGGCTAAGCTTTATTTGTATGCTAAACACTATCAAAAGTAATAGCTACATAAGTGAATTGATACAAGACTTTGGGTAACTGGCTTGTGAAGGCTTTGACATCTGCAGAGAGAATGCACAATCTGTGGGTTGCTCTGTTAATTTACCTCCCAATTACCCTCTTCTGTAGTGGATTTTGGCTTTTAGGGCTGCAGTTTGGGCAAACACACAAATCTTAAAATGAAACAGGGATAAAGGAGGCATTTACTACCGCATTAGTGAACTGTTCCACGTGAACCTGTACTTGTCAGAAGAGAAAGAAGAAAGACTTGAAGAACTGTATCTGATAAGTTCTTCTTATACTGAACAACTCTGAATGGGGGAGACTGGAGATACATTGACCACTCTCACACCTGCAGTTACTCAATACACTCAGATAGCTTAGAGATTTGTTTTTTCTTACCATTGAGGAAGGTTAACACGACTAAAGCTCTACTGAAGGCATCGCATCTTCAGTAAACAAGGTAAAAACCTGCTTATCATTAGGGCTATAAACTATACCTGAAAAAGCAAGAGTGTTAAAAACCACTTAGATTACTAAGAATATTTACCCAAAGTAGAGAATTGGATGAAAATAATCAGACAGAAGAAAAACCAACGTCAGCAAAACGAGTATCACGTAGTCTGGGGTCACATCGCAGCATAAGTGACTGTATGGAAACTTCAGTTTTCCCCCCAAACCCAAAGGGCCAGATTTGCTGCTATCGGTACACTTGAAAGCATTAATGCAAACCACAGGCGTGGTTTGGATTAAAACCTCAGTTCGACCGAGATTGGGTCCCAGGCTTTCCACTGCTGCAGCTTGCACTTTTCAGAGCACCAAGCTCGGAGAGCCGACACCTTCCCTTCTCAGCGCCGGAGCCTCTGCCCCGGCCTGAGTGGGGGGACCCACCTCTCACAAGCAGCCCCGGGCTCTGTCGAACCCCTCCAGCCTGGGAGAGGGAAGCAGGAGCTCTCTCTGCCCAGGGATCGCTACAAACCAGACACCGTCCATCCGCGGG
>VXAX01007759.1:708173-790464 GCA_013399835.1 Leptocoma aspasia | reverse complement strand
CGGGCGCGCTGGGGCGGGAAGGCGCCGGCGGGCGAGAGGCGGGAACGGCCTGAGGGGCGGCCCCGCCTCACGCCGCCTCTCCACCCACCTCCTCCCGCAGGGACCCGCCGCTGACCTCGCCATGGGCAAAGGCGACCCCAATAAGCCGCGGGGCAAGATGTCCTCGTACGCCTACTTCGTGCAGACGTGCCGCGAGGAGCACAAGAAGAAGCACCCGGACTCGTCCGTCAACTTCGCGGAGTTCTCGCGGAAGTGCTCGGAGCGGTGGAAGGTGAGCGGGGCCGGGCCGGGCCGAGCCGTGCTGAGCCTTTGCCGGGCCAGCCCCCACCCCTGCTGCGGGCTGCTGGGAAAAGATCCTTGGTAGCAGATGCTGCTTAGGCGTTAGTGGGTCAGTAGCTGCTTTATCTCATCCAGACTCTCCTTTCCCCTCCGCGTGTCCACAGACAATGTCAAGCAAGGAAAAAGGAAAGTTTGAAGAAATGGCTAAAGGAGACAAAGCTCGTTATGACAGGGAGATGAAAAACTATGTTCCTCCCAAAGGCGAGAAGAAGGGAAAGAAAAAGGACCCCAACGCTCCTAAAAGACCACCGTGAGTGTTTCTATGACTCCCTCCCCCCACACAGAAAAAAGTATTAGTTCTAATAGCTTGATACTTAACTTCAATCCCTGTCTCTTGATGTAGATCTGCGTTCTTCCTTTTCTGTTCCGAACACCGTCCGAAAATCAAAAATGAACATCCTGGCATGTCTATTGGAGATACAGCAAAGAAATTAGGTGAAATGTGGTCCGAACAGTCGGCCAAAGATAAACAGCCATATGAACAGAAGGCTGCAAAACTAAAGGAGAAGTATGAAAAGGTATGGTAAAAGAAAACAAAGTTAAAGTTGCGGAGCTCATTGTAAATATGTGACTTGTGTCTTGCACCTACACCATATGGGGCTTATAATTCTTAATGCTTTGTCAACCTCTGTCAGGCTTTAGAAGACATGGAAAGGTGTGGCAGGGGGGCTATCTAGAACTCTTACAGTGAGCCTGGATGTGGGTTTTGCATGTCTAGAGATTTTAGCAGTAAGATGCCTTCCTACCAGAAAAGAAGTCACCTGCTTGCTAAAATAAATATAGTCAGACTCCAAAGCACCATGGTCATAAAATTCTTAAAACTGTCTGCATTGCATGTTCTTTTGCTTAAAGATTTAACCACCAAAGTCCCAAGGTGGAAATTCTGCTTTTTTGCATGCACGGTATCTGAGCTATGCAGTACAGTAGTATTGAAATATCAAAGCAGGACAGACTGGTCTTCAATGTTCTATTGTTAGCAACTTAAAAGCATTTTTCTTGCAGGATATTGCAGCGTATCGTGCCAAGAGCAAGAGTGATGCAGGAAAAAAGGGCCCAGGTAGGCCTGCAGGATCTAAGAAGAAAGCAGAACCAGAGGAGGAGGAGGAAGAAGAGGAAGAGGAGGAGGAAGAAGAGGAAGAAGATGAGGATGAAGAATAAATGAATGTCCTGCTGTAAAGATTTATGCTCAGAATCCAATATTTTGCTAAGAATGTGAACTCAAGTGCAGCTCATTGTTAGCTTCAGTATAAAAATCTGTACAGAATTGTGTATAGGTAATGTGGTTCTTTGTAGGGAGACTTCAATTTATAATGTAAGCAGTAGCCAAGGGCTGCTACAGTTCGGTTTGGAAAAAAGTTGTTGAATGTTTCTGCATATTTAATGGTTTTATTGAAATTCAGTGACTGATAGCCAGGTGTTTCTTTTTAGCTAAGTAAAACAAAGGTAGCTTAATAGCTGATCTTATATTTTGTAGTATTTTGTTGCATTGTATTACTTTTTTAACAGTTTTGTAATAAAATGTTGTACATTATTTTTTTTGTGTTCATGATGTTTCTTAGAGGCTGGGCACTCCCAGAATGCTGGAATCCTGTGCACAAAATCCTGTGCAGTGTTCTTGGGCTCTTGCTGTTACTGCAAAACTGGCAAGTCCCTTAGGCATTGACTCTTGGAGCTTTTGCTGCCACTTAAACTCTTTAACTGCTTTCCTCTCCCACATCCACAAACTGATGCTTCCCTTGCAATAGGGTTTGCCTGTGTTACCTTGTGGGTGAAACAAAATCTCTTTAAGTAGTGAAGTTCTTGATAATTACTCCAGGATTATCTTCTTTCCCCAGACTGCTGAAGCACAGGCCTTTGTTTTGGCATAGTAGCTGATAATGAGTGAATGTTTGGAACTTTCTCTTCCAGAGCTCAGGGTCACTGGCCCTGGCTATAAGACAGATGTGGTTAGAGGCATGTCTTCCCAGATGTTGCTACTCCTTCCCTCTCCCCCTGGCTCTTCAGTTTTACTGGCTTCTCATAAAATACACAGCTTGCAGAACAGCATGAAAAATGTTGGAATGTTATCTCCACACATGCCTGTAGATTGCTGCAGAAAGAGAAGGCATTTGTAAAGAACAAGTGCTCCTGATATGTTCCTGTTCGTGGTTGTAACAGTGTCACCAGTTATACTATTTCTTGGCTTTCACTTTTTATTTTAACTTTAATATATATAAAGGCTTAAATCTATATACCTAACAATATTTTCAACTGGGGAATTTGAGATCCTACAGCTAAACTAAATAGCTCAAGTTTAATTTGTTGAGCTAAATACCAGGAAATACCTTTTATTAGCCCTTGAAAACCCAGCCCTGAAATGTGTAATGTCTAAAAAATTAAGTAATATAAAGGGCAGGCTTCCAAGATTTTGTTTAAAATGCCTCCCTGTTGTCCATTAGCTTAGGAAGTAAGTTTGTGTCCCATCATTGTACTATGTGTAAGATAAAAAATGTTTTCAGGACTTTACTACGGTATATGTCACTGGCTAGGTCAAAGATAACAGCACTTTCTGAAACGAGGTTTGGGAAAAACAGTATATTCTTGCAAGCATGGAAATTAAGTAACTGTAAAGGCAATTCAAATATTTTTATACTGGAGTAGATATTAATCTTTGAGAGCCTTAGAAACCCAGAGTTGCTTTTTCTTCCCCACCCTGCCCCTGAGATATTTAAGTAGCATCAGCAGGATTAGCTGCTGTTTTACATGTTGGACCTGCCAGAGATAACTTGGCACAGGTGAGTTCAATGGCTCCATTTTTCAGGCTCAGATTTCATGAAGCTGCAGGCATAAACCAGAATTGAGAGGCAAGCACAGCACCTCCAGTGCTCAAGAACATTTTTTTTGCTGTAGAATTTGCAGTCCTACAGCACCTGTATCCTTAACCCAAACATTCTTCCATCTAGAGGCAATTCCCTGTTACAGTGTGTATCCAAGATCTTGTTACCACATCCTGTTCAGACTTCCCTGTAGAAATGCACCATCACGTCCTCTCACTTCTAACATTCTCTCCCCAGGCAGAGCAGTGATGCTTCATGAAGTCTTTCTGATAAGATTATTTAAATTTTCTGCAGTGGAGGAGTAAAGTCAGAGTAAGTTGACTAATTTGATTTTTTGAAATGTTTGGGTTTTTTTTTTTAAGTTGAAAGAAAATATAACCCTTCAGGTGCCCTTACAAGTTGCACACCAAAAACTCTCCATCAGGCTGATTTATCAACTGAGAATGGTGTCATGACTAAAGATAATTAACATTAAAAAAAAACCCCATATTTTGTCTTTTTGGTAAGAAGGATGTTCAGTATAAAGGCAAATGAAAAAGAATACATGAAAATTACTGCTTTCAAATTAAGCTTTAAGAAGTATGATGTGTCAGGTCAGGGAGTTCATGTAATGCCCATCTGTGAGCCCTTGCTGGAAAGGACTAATAAGGAATCGAAGTGTAAGGGAGATGTTCAGTAAAGATAAGGCAATAGAAGAAAAACTAAATTAGGTTTTCACATCAGTTCAATATGGACAAACCTATGAAAGGTGAACTGGGAGGTCTAAAACCAAAACTAAAAGAGATGCCCAAAATGGTTGCAGGTACTGGGGAGAACTCACATTGCACCAGACGTCCAGCATAAAGACATCCCACACAGTAAAGCAGACCAAAAGACCACCAAAAATAAGTCTGATGTGGATAAAGAGCAAGAATGAGAGAATAACAAATGTAGGAAAGCAGTTTTCAGAAAGTTCAAGTTATTTCTAAACCAGTAAACCAAAAAACCCCTGCACATCAACAGGCCAGACACAGCAACATGTGACAAAGCAAAAGAGCATCAGAGCAACATGAGAAAACAACCTAATAACTTCCAAACACATCTGTGGTGTCTGAACTCCAACCAGCAACCAAGCCCCACGCAGCCAGTCGCTTGCCCAAATGGTGGGATGGGAGAGAGAATTGGAATGGTAAAAGTAAGTAAACTCATGCCTTGAGATAGAATCAGCTTCATAATTGAAATAAAATAATAATCAATTTATAGATTATACTAAAAAGGAAAATAACAAAAAGAGAAATGAAGTCATGCAAATGAAAAACAACCAAATAATGCCCAGCCAGTTTCCAAAGACTGTCCTTCAGCCAGCTTTTTATGCTGACTCTTATGGTATCGAATATCTGTTTGCTCAGTGGTGGGGGTCACCTGTCCCAGCTGTGTCCCCTTCCAGCTTCTTGTGCACCCCCAGCCTCCTCACTGTCAGGGCAGCATGAGAAGCTGAAAAGTCCCTGACTAAGTGTAAACACTGCTCAGTGACAACTAGATCATCAGTGTGTTATCAACATTATCCTCCCCCTAAATCCAGTACACAGCACTGTACCAGCTACTAGGAAGAAAATTGACTCATCCAAGGCCTGTGCATCCACAGAGCCAAGACGGCTGCCAAACTGTCCTAGCGACAATGGATGCTCAAGATACAGTAGCAATGCTTAGAAGAAAACTTTTTTAACCTTGTAGAGGAGTTTCAGGCAGTTTTCATGACAAAATTTTTTAATGGAAGAGGCATGGTGAAGCATCTGTCTCAAATCCAAGTGTAAAAGAACTTGAAACAAAATGACAGGACAGATGGTATTCATCCAAGAGTTCTAAGGAAATTCAAGCGATGAAATGGCTGAACTTTGAACCATACTTTATATTTTTTTCACTTAAAACTGTCTTAAGTGGTAGATGAATGGAAGGTCACAAACACTGCACTAATTTTTAGAAAACATTCTGTGGAGATGCAGAGAGCTTCAGACCAGTAATGTCCACATGACAAGTTGGCAGGAGCCGCAGTACAGCTGAGAGTTGCTGGACAAATGGCTAAATAGAACTTGTGATTTCACAAGAGGAAATCATGTTTCATAGAGCTGTAAATATTCTTTGAAGAAATCTGCAAACCTTAAGGTAAAGGAGATCAGATAGGTTTGATCTACTTGACCTTTTCTGGTCTACTTTTCATAAAAGAAATAAGTCACCATGGAAGATCTTGCACGAATAACAAGAGCTAACAGTGAAGATCTGCAAAGGCAGCCTGAAGTGACAGAACAGTAAAACCAACAGGTGAAATATGGTGTTAGTAAAATTGTATTACATGTTAATATGTGCTCCCCTATCACATGTGAAGGGGAAAAAGCAGGCCTAACATTCAAGTTATGGGTAATATGGGGCAATATTACATTAGTCTGGAGGAGATGCTGGAGCTGTAACAGATAATTCTGGGAAGACATAATGAATGTTTGCTAGAAAAGCAAATAGCACGTTAGGCATTATCAGGTAAAAGAGTTACAAACAAAACATATACTCAGTATTGCCTTATCATTCCTAGAGGAATATAAGGTTTCCTTTTTCTTAGGTCATCGAAGAACAAAGCCTATTTACAAAGCTGGTCTTATTTTTCCAAAGCTAAACCTATGGTCTGGGAAATTGTAAATATGCGTGTGTGTGTGTGTGTGTGTGTGTGTGTTTGTGTGTGTGTCTCTTGATTAGAAGAGCTACAGACTTGGGAACTGTATATATTCAGTATATAGAGGCTTTGAAACTCCTAGAACACCAATGAAGTTGCAAATGATTGTGGAGAGAAAGTCAGAAAAAAAATTAAATAGGAGTTTTACCTTTGATTAACCAATAATGTATTGAACTTTTTCATAACAAGTGTATCATAGGCATCTGATCTATAACATTGGTACATAATCTAGTACATACTGTTCAGATGGATTATTTGCTGTGGTGGTGATGGTTGCTGATCCCACTTCACTTGCCTTAGCATAGATTTATTTTTCTGTCTGTTTTCTCATTTTGGCTTCTATTTCTTTACACATCTTGAAATAGCTAAGTGTTTGGACAGCAAGCTCTGCATTTCCAAAAATTGCTGGGCCTCCTATATGAGCTGCATCACAACCCATCTGCTTTTCCGTGATATTGTTTGAATCCAGTGTCAAGAATCCCATAACAGAGCCCAGATGTTGAGCTCACTGCTGCATTCTCCAATGCACACAGCCCTTCAGGGATGCATTAAGTCTCCTAACTGTGGAATGACATAAGATTCAGATCTACCTGATAAAAAAGTTGACTCCCTACAAAAATTCCTCAAATTACTTAATTGTCACAGGCCAGCACCAATTAGTAAGTGAACCTGTACATTGCTCTGATTATCCTGACATTCTGAAATCAACTATTTCCCTTAGCCTCAGTGTTGGAGGGGCTCATGATGTTCCAGGACTAAATATGAAGTCAACCACCAGAAAAATCTTCATAGCTAGCAGACCCAGTGTTCCACCTGTAAGTTGTATGGCTTTTGTCAGTATTTCCTGGCCCAAACATCTAATGGTAAAGTTTGTACCCATAAATAATTTCTTCAGCAGAGCTGGAGGGATGATGTTTGTATGGACAAGACCACAACATTCTGAAAGGCCCTTTGAAAAACGAGAGGTTGATGATGTTCTTGTCAGTGCTGCTACCTTGAAAACAGCTCCTGGCTGGCTGAACTCTGCACTGACCTAGCACTGACTACCCCTTCAGGAATTAAGAACCTTAAAAAGCCTTCATAATTCACCTAGATCTCACTGATATGTCACACCAGAGGAGTGCACTGCAGAGCCAGCATGCCTCTTCAGAAACCTTAAAACTTTTTGCACAAATCAGATGACATGTGACTAAAGTCTGCCTAGATTGAAGCAGCAGTTGGAGAAATTCTATAACATTAAGCATTAAACAGAAATGCCATCTCTAATCAGAAAGTGCTTGAGTTATATAATTAAAGAAGCAGAAACAAGGTTAGACAAGTATCCTTGCAGCATGCTTTCACTCTGCCCTGCACTCTTTGACCACACTGATCCTTCTGACCTCTGAGTGAGATAGGCTGCTGTGCTGCCTGGATTTTTGATCTGATCTTGCCTGTGCTTAATGTTTTAATGTTACATTCAGTCCTTATCCTAATTCAAAGTATTTTTGAGCTTGCCCACGATAATTCTGGAATATGGACACCATTTTTCTCATACTGACTTGGAAGTTAATGGGATAATGTTACAGGAAAAAAAAACCCCAGGAGCGTTTCTTATCTCCAGCTGGAAATGGCCGGTTCAATATTACTTTATGCTCAATAGCTTCAGTATCAATAGTAACCAGACCCTGCTCTGCTACAGGGTTACAGAATTGTTTTCCTCAGCAACACCTCACACCATCTTACCTTCTCTCCCAGATGGCAGGACAGACAGCTTTCCTTTCCATTGCCAGGTTGATCAGCTGTATCTCTAGAGGTTCCTTGGCATCTTCAGGACAGGTAGGACTTCAGTGCATTCCTCAGTGCAATCAAAGAGCAGCATGACTAGAAGCCCTTCCAGAGTTGGGCATGCTTTTTCTCCTGGTCAGCTTTTCCCAAATCTCCGCTTATAAACTCACAAGAATCTTCCAGAAGGCTGCTACTTTCATCCAGTTCTACTTTCTTCCACAGTTTCTGCTGCCTCAGAAATAAAAACACAAAAACTGCATTTGTAGCTGTCTGTTGGGCAATTGTGATGGCCTTGAGGGCTCTGGCAAGGTGCTGCAGCCATCCCACAGGCTCAGGCTGGCAAAGCTTGCATTGCCAGGCAGGGTTTGGGGGCCCCTGTGCAGAATGACACAGTGGGACAAAGTCCTTGGCTGTGTGGAGGGGTGTTTTCATCAGCTTGCAATGGGGTGTTTTCACCACCAGCCCTCAGAAATGCCAGTTCCAGCCTCCATGGCTCTGGCCCAGCTGTTTCCCAAAAGTGCTAATGCTGTTTCTCGTGGCAGGTCTAACTCAGGGAACATGCACTCCCACACACAGATGATTCAGAAGACATTTTACCCAAAAACCTACTCCTGTCTAATGTCAGGGCTTCTAGAAAGATACTGCCCTACATTATTTTCCTGGGGAAATCCTCCCACAAATTTCAAGGGGAAAGGTTGCTTTTTGATTGCTATTTCCACCCTAATGCCTTCATGTGGTTCAGAAAGCCCATTCCAAGCCGTGCTGCTTCATCTGAAGGCTGTAGTTTAACAGCAGTCTGGGCATGCTGCCTTTCTAGTTGACACACACTGCCACCAGCAGCCTTTTCTAGGGAAGTAAAATATCATCTCTCCATACATTTTCCCTTTCCCAGGGACATTCAGCCACAAGGCTGCTATTGCCATCATGCTCATCTCAGGCATTAGTTTTTTTGGTTTTTATTATGCATTAAAGCTATGCTGCTTCTCCCACCTTTCTGTTTCTTTCTTTTTTTTTTTTTTTTTTTTTGTGCAGGAGACATTACTCTTGCATAGGAAACATCATGGAGTTGTTTGAATGTTAGATCACTGGAGGCAGATCTGCTTTCCCACTGAACAACCACATTCAGAGAGCTGCTGGACACATGCAGCTCTCAGCCCTGCTTTAGCTGCACTCCAGAGAGGACACTGTTCATGTCCCTAAAACAATCGTGCTTCTTCTCTGTAAAGCATATTAGTAAGAAAAAGTAAGTCTCTAACATGCAAACAAACCTTTTTATCTTGGTGTTTCAGCAGCTCTAACTCTTCCTTACAGACTTGGATGCTTGTCACCTTCACTGACCTGTTGACTGAAGGAACATGCATTTTTCATCAGTCAGTTCAGACACATCAGCCACCACAGAGCACTACTTTGCTGGAGAGTCTCCATCCACACTGTTATTCAGAAAAGCCACAGAGCAGTGCAATGAGCTAAAAATCCCAAGGGTTGTGCAGACACCTTAGTTTTAATATTACCAGACCCCATGTTATGTGGTCATGGAGAACACTTCATTAGTTCCTCCATCTAAAGAATGGGTTAGATTTTAAAGATTTCAAAAACAAAGGTTACTAACCATTACCTGGGTTACTGGGATGTAAAATCCACATGAACACTTCTTCCTGCTTTTCTGGGCTCCACAGCAGTTCCCACAGCTGAGGGTGGGACGAGGGAGACAGCTCACACCAGGGCACACACCTGAGGCAGCAGTGAGTGAGGCTCCCCGTGACAGGAGGACCAAACTGGTTTCAGACTTCAGGGGTCACTTACAGTTTATGCTTTGGGTTTTATTCAAAACCCAATGGGAGCCAAAATCACCTAAATTTTTTCATAGCCTATCACTTTTTCTAGATAGATTCCTTCTACATAGACAGTCCTTTTATATAGTGCCAGCCAAGCTACACAGTTTGCTGTTCCAACCCTGCAGGAGTTCAGAGTAGGCTTGCAGGGCAAGCAAAGTCAACAGCCAGAGGACCAAATGCTGGCAACCACTTCTGATGTTCCCTGAAAGTACGTATTACCCTGGAAGATAACCACTGACACTTCTCAGATTATTCTCATAAAAGTAAGCAGGACAAGATTTCAGAACACAGCAAGACCTAGTATTCTCATTCCTTTCACAGCAATGAGAACAACCAGAAACAGAAACATTGCCAATTTGTTTTCCCTTGAGTTATTTCTTTTCACCTATTACAATTGATGGATCTAAGCTCACCATCAGGGAACAAACAATAAATGCTTTTACAGAAACAAAGTTTGTGTTCAATAGTGTAGATAATTTCTTCTTCGTGTTCTTAAACGCCCCTTATTACTTTGCCTCCATAGATTCTTGCCCAATCTGATGTTTTTTAAAGTAAAAGGAAAGTTGTGCTTTATACACAGCAAAATCTACCAAAACATCTTTTGTGTTTTTACAGGCAGTGGTATGCTGTGCTCTTTCTCACAAGAAGGCTCACAGATCAAGAGTTAAGCATAAAATTTTAACATCTCTGGCACAGTGTAATAGATCTCAAGTTTCTTGATGTAGTTTTAGAGCAGCAAGTTGATAAGTTTTGGCTTTAAGGAGTGCAGTTTGGAGGCAAATGGTATGGAAAAAACCAGACAGTAGTGAAGGAGATTGACTGGCAGTATGGAAAGAGAATGCACTGATTCGAGGAATCCATCAGTGGGGACAATGTCTTTGGTACTGTCCTAAATGTGCTGTAGGTTCTCCTGGTGCCAGGATCTCTGGTAATAAAGAAAGATGTTCCCTCCTTCCTATCGGTCCCTGTTTCCATACATAAAAGGGTGTTGCCTACATGAATAGTCTGTGCTATAACTCCAGGGTTTTGTAAAAGGAGCCTTTTGAAATCTGAATACTCAAAAGTGCACCCAGAACTTGTGTCTTTCATGCCCTGATTTAATTACATCCTCCTTTGCTAAGGAACCTTCTCAGGAAAAATAAAGTTTGATTGAAACACGTTTCTTCATGGAAACATAAATGAACTATGATAAGACACAGTAAAAACAATACAAACTAGACCTGGCCTTTGGTTCTACTCTCAAGTTCATTTTCTATGAGCATATTAAATCTACCTAATTATATCAGGGCAGGTGATATAAAAATCCAAATATAGTCCATGTGGTAGTTCTCAGTGGGAATTTAAGTTTTCATTTCACTGGGAAAAAACCTGAGTCAACTTAAAATAAACCACATTTAATATTTGTAAGTTTGTAACATTGAAGTTTCCTAGATTTTGAGATATGGGGGTTTCTGTAAAGACAATAATTCATTTTTACTCTATAAAAGTATAGTAAAACGAAAAATTCAAATATTTTATTTACTTCAACTAAAAAACAAGCAACCCATGAGTAAGATATACATAGGTTTCCCAGATTTTTCCCTAATAAATTTTTTAAAGATTTATACAATTTCTACAGAAACATACAGTGTATCAAAATCTGCATAAATCAAATTTATAAAATATGTAGAAATGCATAGTGATATTATCATCAACTTACAAAGCAAGAATATGGGAATTATTTTTTTCCAAGCCGGCTATAGTAGGAAAAAGTCATTACAGCAACAGCTTCTTATGATCTCATGTTTTGTAAGGTTTCAGTCTCACATACAGATTCATATTCACATACAGCATCAGCTTTCAATGAATTGCACATAATACCCATTTAAAATGCACATCTGCACAATTTATGTGCCACCATTCTTTCTCTTATGCATAGTTGTATGATTAAATTAATCTACCCAACACACAAATAGAGTCAGTTTTCACACACACAAGGAACAAGTACCAGCACAAAACCTTCTTTTCCTTTTTTTTTTTTTCCAGTTTCTCCCTCCTTTTTTTCTATTTTTCATAGCTCTGGAAGGATAGATGAGAAGTTTAAAGAAACTAGGAAAGATCCCAAACTAATAGACCAGTGCTGACAGCCCTACAAAGATCCAACTCTGTCACCAAATATGATACATAACCCTTGTTAACATCTATGGAAGCTGCATGCAATGCTATTCTAGACTTCAGGGAAGTATTTAGTCATACTTAATTGTGTGACGTGTTATAGGGATAACAGTTATGGAATCAGTACGCTGATGCCAACATTTAAGTTACAAAATCTGGACAAAGCAAGTGAGGATAAGTCATTTCCCCTCCACCTCTCTATTTGTTCAGAGTAAATATTTATATTCCTACGGGAGGAGTTTGCATCAACTCCGTTCCAGAACATTTTTAGCAACAACTTCTTCACATTCTACTCTGTACACTATAGCACCAAGCAGTTGGTTTTTTGTGTTTGTAATCCCTCTTGCGAATTACAAGAAATAACAAGAAAATTAGTGTGAACAAGTGTGATTTCAGGATTTCCATTTCTCTTTTGGAATCTAAATCTGGTATCCAAACTGGCTGACAGATGTCCTTGTGATGAATTACACAGATGTGTTAAGTAGCTGGATGGTTTTTTCCTAATTAAAGGTTTTAAGTCCACCTAATTAAAAGTCCACCTCTAAGAGACTTCCATTCAAAACAGCAGTATAAATGAAGTATTTGATTCTTTCCAAGATTTACATAATTGTGCAGCTTATTTGTTGTTGTTGTTGTTTATTTTAATTATTTTTATGTAAGGCATGGTTTAAACAAGCAAATTAGTGCTTACAAATTCTTAACTGGATTTGTGAGGGTGCTTACCTCCATCAAATTGTACCACATTAGCACTAAACTCGACAGCCTTTCTTCCACCGTACCAAGCATTCAGTTGAAGCAGAGCAGCCAAACTGGCAATAGAAATTTGTCTCCATTAGCACAGTAATTACATAGGCTGGTGTGGTTGGTCCCTACCCCCGGTGACAGCTCAGAACAACTCACTGTAAATTTCCAACAAATGCTTTCCTTGTGAAAGAGAGAAATGAAAGAGGCACTAAATATGTTGAAATTCATCTTCCAAAAAAGCAGCATGACTGTGAGAGAAGGCCACCCTGGCTAATAACCTGTGGCAGTGCTTAGTAAGATGTAAAATTAAATAAAAATATACAACAGGTTGATAATCACCAAGTTCTATGAAAATCTGATTACTACAACCTTTTCAAGTGTGTGTAAAAAAACTGCCTTCAGACCCCTGAGTGTAATCCCAAAGAAGACGACAACGCTTTTAACTATGTTCCTATGAACCATAGCTAACAGCACATTAATTTACCAACATCTTGAAACAAAAAGATGTAAACATCTACAGAGTTTAAGGTAAAGCAGTTTTGTAAACATTAACTGCGGATGATAATGTTATTGTAATAATCACAGTTCCTCAATGTCCTTCATCCAAGCCAGGAGGCTCACAGCTGTACAAAGTTAATAACTGCAGCAGTTTTCAGGCTATTTTCAGTCCTGTACAAATGAATGCGTCAGTAGGTAGGTTTTGTCTGTCTACACACTAAGGATGTTGTTCATTTCCCATTTTTGTGTTGCTTTACTGGAGTCACACTCTGAAATGAAAACTTGATGGAGGACTTCGGAGCGATCCAAGCACTTCCCTGATGAAATGTGAGTAAATCTGTGCAGATTCTGAAAGACAAAACCACCAGGAAAATGTGTTGGGTTTTTAGGTTGGGTTTATTTTTGTTTGGGCTTTTTTTAACATTCTCTTTACATCTGCAATACAGTTATTTACAAAACCAGGTGTCAGCATCCCAAAACAGATCAGCTCTATACTCATTTTACTATTTGTTAAACTTAGCACTTTGCAGCCTTCATATTAAATATTTGGTTCCTGTAGGTCCACCTGAGATGCCTCCCGTATCTTTTAGGTAACAGGCTGCTAACGAAATGAGCAAAACTTTATCTAAAATGCTTCTAGCCTTTTCATCCATCCTGTAACCAAACTAGAAGATTAACTCTTGAGGACAGCTCTATGAGGACTTCACTGGGCAGGTCCTCCTCCAGTCAGCCCTCACAGAAAGCAACTGCACAACACCAACATTAACACCACAGGGGTAAAGAAAAGTACTAACCCGGCTCCCTGTTTGGCTGGCAGAAGGAAGAGTAAAGAGTATGAGAGTTAAGTTTGGCTTCTGGAGGAACAGGAGGCTGCCTAAGGAAGTCCAAACCTACTGCACCAGGCACGTTCAGGATGACTCTCGCACGCCTGTCTCCTTCCACACCCACCATGCTCCCATGCTCGAGTCTCCTGCGTTTGTCTGTGGCTCCTCTCCTGCTTGCTGACCCCGTGTGCCAGAGGCAGCCCTGGCTCACTGACTGGCTGCATCCAGTGTGGAGAGGAAGGGGGGAAGGGAGCAGAAGCAAGCCCATGGCACTGAGGCCCTGCCCCGTGCACACAGATACCCCCGGCATGGGGACCCTCTCCATCACCCCCACACACATGTGCAGAGCCAAATGTTGGTTTAGATCAATACTTGGTTCCTGATGTGTGGCCAGATATGGAGGTCCTCTATTTGGAGAGAAAAACGGATGTCTAAACCAAAGGTGCAGGCAGACCACCGCCAGCCCTGTCCTCGATGCTTGCTTACAGGCACTGAATCCCTGCTACTGCTCAGTGCTCAAGCAGCACATGTTACACTCACCAAACTGGCACACTGTTTGTTTCAGAGACTGCCAACCGACCAACCAGATAAAATCTCCTTGCAGCCTTAATTTACACAAGGCCACAACATTTTTCAGCAGTCCATAAGTGTCTCATTCCTTACACCTTTGCCATTAGAAGAAACAGTTATACCCTCTGTACTGCACAGCAGTGTGCCCAATTCCTAGTATTTGGTTACACACCCTTGGTGGTCCTTTCGTTCTCACCCTCCCTTTTTTTCCTTCAAGAAGTCAGTCAGTCTTTTGTTCTACAGCACAGACTGGGCTTCCTTATAACTTGTGGTAATAAGCAAACAATTACACAACTGGTGCTAGTCTAGAGGAAATGGATCTTGCATAAATGAAATTCTTAGAGAGAAGCCAAGTGACAAGCTGGGATACGCTAGAATGGCTGGAGAGTTAAAAACGGCTGCATATTAATCTGCTGAAATATTAAAGCTGAAGCTGGCACTTACCTGCCACTGCTTATAGATTTTTACATTTCAGGTTTAAAGAAATTTGTCTGTCTATCCAGCACAAGGAAGCTGAGCTGGATGGAAATGGCATTATGGTACCTGATATTTCCTAGCGCTATGCAAACATCAAAAAATGTGGAGTAGCTTAAAGGATAACAAATTGATTTCACTACACTCAAATGTGCCTGCATCTTTCAGACAAACAATAAAGAATCCAGATAATCAGCTAATGAATTAATAAATATGCAATATGCTGGCTATATAAGCTAGAGAAAAATTGGCATGGAATAGTTTCTTAGATGTAGAACCAAATTATATGTGGCTATATCCAAGGATAACGTCACCCCTAGACTATTCAGTCTCACTTTTTCAAGAGACAAACAGAAATAGAAACTTAGGCATTTTTTAAAGTAACACTAACAAAACTTATATGAATAGAGGACTTACAGATGCAATGACTAAATAGACTGCAGCAGCCCTCACATGTATATCAGCCAACATTTCAAGTCCTTATTAAAAATTTATAGATTTTGCAATAGCATTATAACAGCACCACACCCAGGATTAAGAACAGAGCATGTTATTGTTACTAGAGAATGGCTAACAAACAGGAAGTGAAATACTGAAGAAGACAACACAAAAAGGCAGAGTAATCTTATGTTTACCTGCTTCTATGTAGACTTAAAAATATCTTCAGTCTTCAAACAGAGAAACACTTAAACTGTCCAAAATGAGACCTAATACTGACTCTAGCTTCTAAATGCACTCCACCATTTAAGCCATCTTCTCACAGCATATATGGGATAAAGAGACTTTCTTGATACAGAGCATACAAGCAGAGAGGGTGATGACACTAAAAGCTTTTATAAAGTCTGTCACTAGTAGTGGACCTGCTCTTTGCTTCCTCTGAGACACCTGCTAACTCCTAATATCTCTGTGGCAACAAATGTAGCCTCATGGAGTTTTCCTTAAAGGTTTTGCTACAGAAGACAGCAACTAGAATCACTAAATAAAAGGACATTTCCCTAGAGGAAGTTTTTCTAGCAAGCATGTATTTCTGATGTGCCATTAACAATTTACTCGATTCAGTTAACCTTGTCATGATCTTTAATTTCAGATATGCATAAAACAATTTTTTAAAGGTGCAAAAAAATCAGTACAGAATCTAAAAATTAATTTTCTTCCATATATCTGTTGCATACCTTGAAGAATTGCCATTCCTTGAATTCATTCTGATTACAGTGTGTAATCATAATTTTGGATCCATCTGGTCCTTTAGTTAAGCACTGATCATACTGCATGAGTTGATTGGCTTCGTTGATTCGGAAAAGCTAACGGAAAAGAAAAAGTCAGTTTTATAACAGTTGACTCAATGAGCATTTTAGAAACACTAAAAATACAATGAAATTGCAACATTCAAAACATTTTCTGGTTTTATTACACCTGCCTTTCAGGAGTGTTCTTTATTTTGCATAACACACTTTTACTATCACAATACTAAATTTCATGGTTAACTTTCCTGTAGGACTTAGAAGGCCAAGAAACTTAACCAGAAAGACAAAAAGGTATTCCTGTTTGGGAGACTTCTGAAAGTGTTTGATTCCAAACCTTTGTATGATTTAATTGCCAAACAACCCATTATCTTTATAAAAGCCTAGTAGCAAGTCCTTGATCCTGGACATTAATTTCACGTGAAGACAGTGAACCTTTGGCATTTTACCCATGGAGGAAATCAATCTAATTCATCCAGATACAAAATGATTATCCTAGCTACTTCTTACAGAACAATTGCTACAGGGTTTTTTTGGGTAGCATATGCAGAAAAAGTAGTTTAGGGAACCTTTTCATTAAATATCAGAATAAAAAAGATATTTCCAGGGGCTAATAAGAGCTAATCCATATAGGATTTCTAGAAACATCATTGTAAATGCAATTTTATGATTGCCATGAAAAAACTGCCTAGTTTAAGTTTACATGGGCTTAAATAAGGACTTTAAATTCTGAAAAATTTTCTAACCAGAAAAGAAGATATAAAGACAGAACAGCATGTTTGTGTGGTAGTGTGGGTAGGTTTGTGAAGATACGGGTCAAACAATAAAAGCTTGGATTGCAACCATCTAATACTAATTATGTTCTGTCAATTAATTTGTAAATGAAGCAGAGACAAATTTCTGTTCATTTTCTTCTCTCATGTGGTAGAAGATGAGTAACTGCACAAAAGTGTTTTATGCCTAGACCAAAACAACTTTGTTACATAACTGAGCCACAGTAAGGGTTTTTTTCCTGAAGGATTAATTATTAAGTAAAGGTAAGTGGTGAATCAGGAGCAATTCTAAGAGCTGAAGCAGTGATACTGTTGCTTCTTCATGTACCTGTTTTACTGAAGAATGGATTATGAATTTGCCTTCAATTTCATACCATTTATGTTTGAAATGGTATTTTCAGACTGCTGTACTTTAGCAATGTCAGTATGCTTACAGAGAACCCTAATTCCCACCTATGTAGCTGGCACCCAGGTGACTTGATGTACAGCCTTAACAGAAAACTGCCTGTTATCAATCCACAGCAAGCAATTCTCCTTCAGACTTGCCTCCAAGCTCCTTACCTGATTTCCTCCCATTCTGTGGCACGGCCCAAGCTCAACAAAGCCACCGTTGGTGTGCCCCATGCTGTCAATGCAGTAAGAGGTTTCAAAGCCTCTAATCTGGAAAAGAGGTTTTGCACTCTAAGTTAGTCTCAAGGGAAAAATAAGTACTAAGGAGTTCAGAAAATTCTCACTTATCTCTCAAACCAGAAACAGGTATCTGACAGAGAGATTAGACAAAGCTGTGTATGCAATTTAAGTACTGATGTTAACTGTTCTGGGAGATGGAGCTTCAACTTGCCCGTGCTAATTTGCAGGCTCTTCCATGAGTCAGAGTATGCTGATAAAGCCAGAGTTGCAAAGCTCAATTTCAAATCAATAACACCAAAATATAGGACTTTCAAGTATTTTAATTTATTCAACCTTCTATCAGAGTATGTTCCATCTCCCAGGTCTTCATAAATAAGCTCAGGAGCTCAGGAAAGTTGCACTCATCTTGTGGATGAAGAGAAACAGGATGCTGAGAAGCTATGCACAGCAGCAATTACCCACAGCCAGACACAGCCCACTGACCCAGCTGCTCAGATGGACCTTCTGCAGCAGCAATTACACAGAAAAAAAAAAGAAATAAAATTGATGAGGGGCAGGCACAGAGATAAAGAACAGAAGTCCTGTCATAAAGCATGTCTCAACTGGTGTTTATCTCACTCCCTTCTCAGAAGGGCCAATGAGCAGCCTTACAAAGACTTTATGACACAAATAACATTTTTTCCAGACCTATTTTCTTTGCCAGAGCTTCTTTTCTCTTTGTAAGAGTATAAAAAGTCTGAAGGACTAAGCTTAGACTCTTCCAGGGAGCGTTAGGGGTAGATGAACCCCATACTTTCATACCCTAGAGTGTGGAAATGCAATCAGTGTGGTGTTACAAATGCGGGGAGGGGGGACAGGATTTCTCAGATGTAGGATAACTAGCAGCCTGTGAAGAAGAGTTGAAGAAAACTTCAGAGAAGTCTCTGAACTTAGAATTTTCCTGTTGCTCCACCAGACCCACTTGCTTTTATTGGGGATGATTTCCTGCAAGGTTGCCAGTATTATTTTACGCTCTTCAGATGCTTTCACCTTGGTGAACAGTAAGTAATATTTAGTGTACTTTCCAAACCCTTAATGTAGATTCAAGAGGAGGTCTAAGGCTCATATAGTAGCTGATGCTTTGTGCTAGCTTTTACGTAAGAAATCAACGTGGCATTGTTCATCTGGTCCCTCAGACAAAAGATTATTTGTATCCCCTTTCACCATGCACATGCTCTGTATCACTAATTCTAACATTAAGAAATTAGAAATGACACTTGCTTGGTGATAGGAGACAGCACAGATCTGTATTTTCTAATGTGTTTTTGAAGTTACAAAACCACGTATCATATTCATCATATCTTGGGAAAGAAGGTTGCTAAATTTGGTGGGACACAGGAGTCCTCCTCAGCTAGCAAGAAGATTTTCTGATTTTCCCTCAACAACCTGCAAAAGTGAAATAAATAGGAGTGACAGGGCAAAGATGTAATCAATTGCAGAAGGGGAAAAAAAATCTGAAAGCAGGCAGGAGACCTGCAGTAAGTGCTCCCCAAGGTGTAGGCTAAATGCCAGAATGAGACAGGCAGAGCTCAGTGAGGAGTCCTGCATTCACCTGTGATATGCCAGCTTTCTCTGCCAACCACTTGAAAGTGCTGCATTTGTAACCACATTCTTAATTTAGAGAAATCATAATTGTGTACACTAATGCTGGAAATGATGGTTACAGAATCATACCAAATTATTACATGCAGGTAAGGGACTTGCTGAGGCTGTAAATGTATGAGTACATCCCAGTCTAGCAAACAGAGGCAGAATGAACTCCACCTGGATTTCATGATCTCTTCCCTAGGCCTTCACACAAAAGATATTTTCACCTATTAATCTTCACCAATACTCCTATATGCAGGATTCAAATTTTTTTCTTTTGAGAAAACTTAAATTCCAATTATGGAAAAAAATGCTTTGGACAGGGCTAGACATAAATTGTCCTTCAAGGACCTGTGGAACTAATTAAAAAATCACACCTACAAAAGTAGATATAATTTTATTCCTGGGTTACATCTTTATAGCTCTCTGGTTAGTATCACATAGCTTAGTATAGAAAGACTCAAATAGCCTGTTCACATGTCAAGCAACAATTGCTTCCTTTTGAATTCACAGTTTTTTAAAAAAAGCTCTTAAAATACATAGGCATTACATGCTGCACCTACCTCTCCCCAGTCCACGTTTTTGGGTGGTAAGGGATAATATGAAGTTATATCATATGCTATTTCTTCCATAAACCACTTAAAACTTTTGCAGTTGTGATCTTGACGGAATTTTTTCAGCTCAGATATATCTCCATAGGGTAGTGCTTTTGTCTCCGGCCGGCTGGCATAGAAGTAATCTTTGTATTCGTCCCACCACACTTCTACAACTCTGACATAGTTCTGTGAGGAATAAAGACACTGCTGTGACCTCAAAGCATACACAAACAGGCCAGAAGCAAGTCCTTGTTAATAACAGAAATTTAAGGATTTATCCTCTTAAGAAGTGACAGCATAGTATTATTATATAGCACTAATAATTTGTTATTGTCAGTAGGCTATACAAGACACATGAATATTATCTTCACGTGATAGTTTAGGACTGAAGCTAGCAAATTAAACTGGGCTGCTTAATGAGAGTGCTAAGTCTTTTTCTAAGATTAGAGATCGTTTATTTGAAAATAAAGACTTTTCAGTTATGAGTGCAATAAAATGTTGCATTCATTTGCTTCTGTCAGAACTGCAATTCATGGTTTCAATTAATCTACAATTTTTTAATGAAGAGAACGATATGCATTGGTCCACTAACAGGGAAAAAAATTCAGTCTTAAATGGGTCAGCTACTTGGAGAAGGGGGAAAATTAGATAGCTAACTTGGTAACAAGCCTCTCCCTCACATCTTTCTTCTTATTCTCTTTGATGGCTCCTATCTCTATATTACTTTCACACATTCTAGATGCACACCTCACTTTGTCCAATTCTTCTAGTGTTAATGACCTGGTGCTAAAACAGTCTTAAAAGATCTGACTAAAGGCACACATTATTGTTACTTTAAACCACATCCAGCACAAATTGAACAAAGCTATAAAATAAGGACATTTACTGTGAGGATAGGAGTGTGCCTGAAGAGGGGAAAAAGCTATTTCTACATCCTGCCTTGTACAGAGAAGCAAGTTAATATTTAAGAACACTCAGCAGTGCTTTTTATATTCAGTAAGCGGGCCAGCAGACTCATGTAAGGTGTTAAGATATGCAATAAATATTTTTGATCAGCTTTTAAGAAGACTGAAATGATTTTTATCACTTCCAACAAGACAAACTAGCATCTTGCCTGCCCTGAGCAACAGACCTATCATTTGCTATCCTGTTGCCCATTACTCTATCTCTAACCCCAGATATGTCCCCCTGGGCTCCCCTGTACTGGTCCTAGCCCTTGTTTCATCAAAATGTTAACCAACTCACATTACTAGAATGGGACTTTTTTGGGGGTGTGGGGATGTGGGGGTGTGTACGCCAGGTTAGTTTTTTGCCATTCAGCTAGGCTGGGACATTGCCTTTAGAACTAACTGTGAGGCTGGCTCAAGCCATACTCTATAACCCTACAGGTACTCATTGTCTAGGAAGATTGGTCTGGGATTGGAATTTACAAAGAGCTGGCTCTTTGGGGATGGCATTTACTGATGCCAGAACAGTGCACAAGAGAAAGCTTAAACTGGGCAATTGAAAAACTTAATGGAAGGGTTGTCTATCTTCCTGCTGGTAGATGAAAACTGATATAAACAGCTTTTCTTGACTCAAATTCTCTCTTCAGATATAGAGCTGGCTCATTTGTTTTCTGGAATTGATGTCTAATTTTAATCTCAGGGCTTGAATAACACTTCTAGAACCTGCAGTGTCCCTGAGGAGCTGCCAACCCTTTTGAAGTTGGGTTTTGAAGTTGAAGAAGGGCAGAGCATACCATCTTCCCAGGTGTCATTTACTGCTTCTTAACTAACAAATGCAAACACGAACGTCTGAGAGATGCTAGATTCCAGAATTCACTAACTTGGAATCATCCTCATCTTTATCAAGATAAAGGGGGATTTCAAGCCCATGATCTTCATCTCCAGGAGTGTGCTATAGTTACTAGAGCTGTTCATACATAGTTGGGCACAGTGCAGCAAAGGCTGGAGGTGCTGACATTAAGTAATAGGAAGTGCATTTGTACCTCAAAGATAGTGGGGGAAGGTTTTAGAGCAAGAAGACAGGTTCCAGGATTCTCTACTCTTAATAACACTTGGATTAACACAGAGATTTCTCTCCTGTGGTGATGATCACCTGAGCTTAAGATATTAAATCACTTTGGATGAAGTGCTCTCTAAATTGTTACTGATAATTTAAACAAATTTACCTTAAACTGTTCCTATCTGAAATCAAAAACCACCTTCAAGGTTGCTTCAAAACTGTACCTTTAATGTAGGAGAAGACCCAACATACACAGGGGGTGGATTTCCTTGCCAGCCCTGGAGACGATAGATGTGTCCAACACGAGAACAGGGAACAAACAGCAGTTTTCCCCCACACTGCCAGATCTACAAGTTAAAACAAAGGTATTATTAATATATATGCACAGGAATTTAAGACAGACAAATAGATAATAAATTATGGAAGAAATGTCAGCTACACTTCTTACTATACTATCATATATTCACATATTTTTTGCTCCAGATGTAAGCATAAAGAAAATAGGTCTTTGAAATGAAAGGTATACTGAGTACACTTTCAACTCAGCCAGAAAGTTACTCAACTAATGCAATTTTTTAAAAAGCTTTTTAAAAAGTTGGGCTTCTCATTCCATCACTATTTTAGAACAACAGAAATGAATGAGTGCACAAATCAGGAACTGGGTAATTTTTATTATGACAGAATTATTGATATTTTGATTTTATTAAAGTAATTCACATGCCATCACTAAAATGGGTTTTGGTTAGATGCCCATTCACATTTAGGTTTTTCTTAATAAAGATTAGTAGGAGATAAGGATGTGTTAGGTAACCCAATGCTCCAAGTAGAATCAGATATTTATTTATATATAGTATATATATAAACTAAAAAAATGGGTAAAACATATTACCATTGTGAAATTCCCTCACTCCCACCTATCTTTGGATAATCCATTAATGGGGAAAAGAAAAGACACTTAAATCAGAATTTAGTTGCTCATAGTTTGGAGAAGTTTAATTGTAGCACCAAATCCTAATTCAAGCTAACTTTGTGAATGTTTCCAATTAGTCTAAATCCCAGATTAAAAATATGATTTACCAGTATTAGGAAAGATGGGCAGAATATCTTTCTTTCTTCATTGCATCATGATACTAATTTTCCTAAGTTTCATCAAAAAGCCTCTTCAGGTATGCCAGGCCATTAATTTTATTTGCTATCTATGAGTCAGCATGCAAGGCTGATAAATGTTTAGCTCTTCTGAAGATTGGTTGTGATCTACATGAAACCAGTTTGGAGGTGTCTACATAATGAGCATTTCAACTACAGACCTACTGTAATTTCAATAATGATTTTGATCTAAGCAAGATGAAGAATTATATGGATAAAGACCCAGTGTGCATAACATCCTCAATAAATACCCTTTGCATAAGGATTTACAGCTGAGCAAGTGCACTCAGAGCTTTCCTCTAACTCAAGAAGCGCAAGAGTAACTAGGGGAGCTCTGAATGTACTTTTTGTAAAATTCAGCTACGATTTCACAGATCACTGCTGAGGATATAAGACATCTTCACTTTTGTCTGTTAATTGGGACTGATTCCTGCTGTCTGCACTGGTGTCATTACAAATACTGAAGCTACAAGAAACTAATGACGATCATCTTACGTTTCCTGCCAACTGAAGAGCATGCATATGCCTAGGAATGAAAATAAAATCTTCCCCAGTGATTATAAATTATGCAGTTAGTATTTCAGTTATGAAGACTTCTCTTGTAAAGAACTTCTTGAAATCCTGAAAAGTATATGAGATAATTTTTCACTGACAAAAATGGCAGGGAGGAAGCAGATTACTTTTTGTTACTTACCATTATATACTTTCCAAGTGCACATGCATAAAACTGAGGACTGTGAGGACTACTTGTTCTCTATCATTGCTTTCATTAGAAACAACATTTTTCTATACTCACTATGATAACATTCAATTTCCTCCCATCAAATTTGCCAGTCTGCTTTCATATTGGATATTTGGGTAGTTTGGGGTGCAATTACAAACTGTTTACAAAATCTAGATTATGCATCATTTTGGGTTTCAGCACGAAGCCACCTCTCTGAACAATTATGCCCCAAAGTCCACAAGGAAACACTGAGAAGACACATCTCTGTCACAACTCCTCACAACAAAACCTGGGCTTCATGAGGAAGAGGTAGGTCTGTCTAAACTCCAAACAGAAGTATTTACAGAAAAAAAAGAATCTATTTAAATTGAATTAGTTTTCAAATATTGGTGTTACCTTGTAAGAAATTTCAAAATTTTCGCCACCCCAGATTTGAAGCCCTGGATCATAGAGACCCAGTTCAAAGAAGAAATCACGTTCAATGGCAAACAATCCACCAGCCATTGCAGGGGACCTGAAAGAGGAAGACAGTGTAACTCCTTTTGCCAAAAGGATACAATAGCAGTCAGAGAAAGCTTTAGCGAAGAAAGCAATTCAGGTAACATATAGTAAAGATCAGGTAAATGGCAACACACTGAAAAATCATAAAGCTTTGTCATCCTTGTCATCAGCTTGCAGCAATTTTCTGAAGTGACATCGATATAATTTTTAGTGAGGTCACAGTTTTTTATTATGTTGTGGGTTTTCTTCTACAATTAATTAATTTAATTAATGAATTTGATGATAGAAAATCTTGGTCCAAATTTTCCATTCAGCTAGTCAATATCCTTCTATTAAAATAAAAAACAAGATGAGAATCAGTGTGATGGGATGTTTCTCTCCTAAAAATTTTTCTAGCTTTTGAGATCGTATGAAACTGCAAACAGGTTTATGTTCTGAGGAGCTGCCACATTGAAACACATTGTCTATTAAACAAGTAACAGTTTATCCAGCTTTCTGATCTTATAGCTCTTTTTTTCCTATTAGGAGACACTTAACATCATACTCTGTAAAATTTTAAAGAGGGCCTAGATAAAGTACTACAAGGTTTCAGTTTTGGTTTAGTCTTTTTTTTGTTACCCTTTTCCTTTTAATGACTTTGTAAATCCCTTCCCATATGCCATGATTCAATTAGCAAGTCTTAATGTGTCAAAAAGATGCTTTGGTCTGGATTATAGCTTGTACTGGTTTTGGCTGGGGTAGAGTTAATTTTTCTGCCCAGTGGCTGGCATGGGCTGTGTTTTGGATTTATGCTGAACACAGGGTTGATAATGGGGAGGTGTTTTTGTTATTGCTGAGCAGGGGTTGCACAGAGCCAAGGCCTTTCCTACTTTTTGTTCTGCCATGCTGAGGTACAGATACAGCAAGGACGGGTGACCCAAACTGACCATAGGGATATTTCTGACCATGTGACATCATGCTCAACATGACATTTGGAGGAAGAAGAGGGAATATTTGGAGTGATGTTGTTTGTCTTCCCAAGTCACTGTTCCCTGTGATGGGGCCCTGCTCTCCTGGAGATGGCTGAGCACCTGCCTGCCCACGGGAAGCAGTGAACTCATTCCTTGTTTTGCCTTGCTTGTGTGTGTGTGCTGACACTAAGCATAATTAATTATCAGTTTAGTTGCTGTGCAAATTAGGTGATCACATGCCAAAATACTGCTACATGTCCCTTTCTACTTGCTGCCTACCGTATTTTCCTCCAACAGTGCTTTTGCATCCTGGGGGTTCAAAGGTTAAGAAGCCAGAAGACACAGCAGGGGGAAGCACTTTGCATAGCACAGCCCTGTGGCTTTCCTGCACTTTTGGTTTTCCTCAGCACCATAAAGACTTGGCAAGCGTAGAAGCCTCAGAAACTGCAGTTTCAGTCTTGGCCTCAAAGATGCTGCCAAGTGTGTTAAAGAACACAGTAAAACCACATAAACTCAGTAGTTTACTTCATAGGATACAAAGAGGTAAGCACTGTTATTGAAAGAAGGATTCAGTCCTGGGGCAATTCTCACGTTACAAAAATGTTGCCCCGATGCTTTAAGCTGTTGAGGATCTTTTTGTTTTCTTTTTAAGCTAAGCAATCCTGGCTATGGTTTCAGCAAGGCTTTTACTTGGTCGTACTTGCCTTGATGTTGCTGCAAGAAAATGCACACAGCCTAGACACAAACAGATGCAGGGCATGTCTCTTTTTAAAAGAAGCATTGTAAATCTGAAGGTATTATTAAAAATAAAGTCATCTTTTAAAACATTCTGAGAACATGTGTTCTGTGTTTCTGGGAACAGCTTAAACAATTTTAAGACCTGTTTGGAGGGTAAACACAGAACACTATAGCAATGTTTGAAATAGTTTATCCCACTCTAAGTGAACATTAAAGTTCCAATGTGGACAGCCTCATCAGAAAATGGTATTATTTAAACTATATACAAAACAGATCAAAGCTTCATAACTTGCTTGCATGTGTTGCCATTTTAGCAAAGAACAATCATGGGTGGGGATAGGGAATTACCTATCAGTTCTTACAATGTTTAAATCATATATACAAGCAGTAGAAGACATTAGATTCTGAAAATGTGAAGATTGCTTTCAAATGTAGTTACACGATTAGTTAAGTGTGAAGGGGAAAGTAATAAAAAACCAGCAGAACCACAGTCTCCCAGTATTGAAAAGCCATCCAGAAACTGTAGTTTCTAAGCTAGGGTTTCTAGCCAGTTTTTGTTTTCTGGGAAGAAAATATACCCCACTACAAAGCACAATAAAAAGGCAGAAATTCTGAGAAAATTATTGGAGTTTTCCCACAATAAAAGGTGCTGCTTTTATCTTTCTTCCTTTTTTTTTTATGTTATATGTATTATATTAAAATTCCTAGGAAATATTTAGCCAAGATTATTAGACAGTATGCTTCTTTGTCAGATGTGATCCATTGTGAAGCAAGTGGAAGAAATATGACAAAAAGGATTTTTTTTGATACACATGCATAATCCTCCAGCTGTATGCATGCATCAGGCCATGACAGCAGGCTACAGATTTTATGCATTACCCTCTATTAGAAATACTTCCAGCATGCTCTTTATTTCAAACCAAATGGTTAAACAAGCACTGTTGTTTCCAACAGTACTTTAAAAGAATATCACGGCTAATTAAAGTTTTCCCTGGCAACAAAGTTATATAACATTTTATTTTGCCAAACAGAACCCAGAAATTCTAATGTGCACCCTATTAACCCCACAAGAGCAGGAATGGAGAGGCAACACAAGGTAGCAAAGATATTTTGAGCAAATAGTCAGTTGTGGCAAACAGGTCTGACAAAACAAAGCAGCTAGTGTGGTTAGAAACGTGAAGGTGTTCAGGCTAGAAGTACATGCAAGTTTTAGTGGATCAATATTGACTTCAGAAAAAAAAAGAAACGGGTAAGTGGTTTAGTGATTACCGATACGGTTCGGTTTTTGTCTTTCTGCTTTCCTTCTCTCTCTTGGTCAAGGGAACCCTCTTCCATAGCATACTCCAATCCCACGCTCCTCTAGCAAACCCATCTTCGTCACCACCCCCTTGCGGCACAATCCTAAAAGTGTTGCCATCTATGACATCTATGAGCGGCACAGTGCATGCGGTTCTGCGGGCGGCGCGGCGCAGGTGCGGTTATGGGCAGGGGCACGCGGGCGCCCACCGTGGTTCGTGGGGAGAGAGGAGTGGAGGGAGAAACGAAAGGGTTGAGACAATTATTCGTTATCATTCACAGTATGTAAGCAGCTCTCTTTACCGATAAGGCTCAGTTTTATGTTTTCGTTTGGACTTTTCCTTGTGGCTTAACGGAATTCGTTTCCATAGCAAACTCCAGTCCCAGGCCCCTCTGGCAAAACCATCTTCATCCCCACCTTGTTGTGGCTCAATGGAATAATCATTCCCATCTATGTAATCTATTAGAGGTACAGTACATGTAGTTCTGAAACATTTATAGAAGGGAAAGAAAGAGCAAAATACAATTTCAGAAGAGTAATCTGTCTAATCTGAAATTTACACCATTAATTAAGTTTATAGAGCAGTGTATATAAAAAGTCACTTGTAAACACACTATTTAAAAAATGAAGCCTCATTAGAAGAAAAAAGATGGTCTTTTCTTTACATTGTTTTAAGACATTCTGAAAACAGAAAAGTTAGTTTGGAGATGCTAATATATCAATCAATCAGCACATTTTCCTTTATGTGGACTTCTTGATATCAGTCTTCTAATAAAGCACTGTTGGAGGCAATGGAGGAGCCCCCTCAGACAGCCAGGGTTCTCACAGTACTATTGTTTCCTGTAATTTCTATTCATATCAGATCTCAGCTGTCAACAAGTATGATAAACACTTAGCTTTTACTAGTGTTAACACAGATTTTCATTATACTGTCCTATTCAAATGCCCTGAAAACCCACCAAGCTCTCATGATAAAAAACATTACAAGTGCTCTCCTAGAAGCAGTTTTCAGTAGAATTCTTCCTGTTTGATTTGCAATACACTCCTCATTGTGATCTATCACACACAATATTCACCAAGGAAAATACATTATCTTGTTTTTCTCCCCACATTTTTCAAATGAGTTTCCCAGTGACCCAGGTTGGAGCACTTCCACCTTTTTAAATGAAGCTCCAAGAGATAGAATAGGTCTCTTCCAACCTAGTCATTCTGTGAATTCTGTGAAAAGGTGAGGGGAGAAGAGACATGTTAACACCATGCTGTTCTTGAGGCAGAAGCAGCAGCAGGCTGCAGCCCAGGTACCAGGGCATGGAAGGAAGCTGCCAAGCACTGTCTGATGGCACCATGTACCTCAGCATCTCTGGTCCTCCTGCAGCCTTCAACTCTGTGGGCAGCGCTGGAGGATGCCTCTAAAACCCCTCCTTTCACTAATCTTTCTTGTGTAAAACAGTAATACACAACCAATGGTACATACAAGCATTTCCATCTTCTCTCTAGTATCCTGTCTTGGTTGAGTTACAGCCTTTAAAACACACAAAACCCAATTCTTCAAGAGAATTCCGGTAGCGTGGCAGGTTAACAAATAGTTTTTAGGATTAAGCAGCTATTTCATAAGATTAAAGAGTTTAATCATGTACATGGTCTCCTAAACACACACATACCACTGACCACACAAGCCAAGAGTATGGCAGCACACAGCAACAACAGCATTTCAACAGCTGGCAGAAATGAAAGCCCTGGGGATCTCTGTCCTCTGGCACCTCTCACAGATCCCCCTCCCAGTGCAGGCACTTCCACCACAGACTCCTAGCAAGTGGCTGGGCTTGTGGCACAGACAGGCTCCAGCCTGGCCTCACTCTGCTACAGACAATGCTCCAAAGCACTTCAGAGGAAACAAATAAGACCATACATCAAGACCAAAGGTGAGAAAGTTATAAGCTCTTGAGATCAGGCAGGCTTTAAACTCTCATTAAATCAAAACACTTACTGATACTTTTTCTCTACTAAAAGCCAGAGGATTTTAGTTATTTTGTTTAATCATGCTTCTTATTCAGCTAGAATGGAACATTTCAATATCAGTGCCTCAGATCATTGTAAAAGACAAGAGTTATATATAATCTACACTAGACAAAATATTCAGTATGCCTATTGAAATAAATTACCTGGAGATTAATTTGCCTGACTATGTTCCTTCCTCATTATGTATCTTTTATGCTGGGAGATAATATAATCACCATATGAAAAATATTGATATAGTTTGATACAGATCTAAAACATATTGACTGTAGTTTGAAAAGTGAAGATTATTACTGTGACTTTTACTTTCTAAAAGGCCAGACACTGGAAATAACCAAAGAACATTACCTGTCCTTAGATATAGGAGCTATAAGTGGTGCATACCAATTAATTCCCACCTCACAATGGGCATCAAGGTAAACCAAAACCTTTGAAAGAAAAAAAAGAAGTAATTTATATTTCTGTATACAACATCATTACTTAATTAAGCTTATTTACATTGGTATACATTCATATTATAAAAAAGAAAATGAAGATTAAATGAGTAAAATTAATCTCTTCTTAAAACAGTATCAATAGTTTCCGCATGTCTATTGAAGCCACCACAACCTTCTTTTTTACCCCCAAAAAAAGAAGAAAAGACAAACTGGTGAGTGAACTGGCTCCTACCTGTCCAAGTTTAGCCTTCTGGGCTCCAATGCTTCTAGCCTGGATCAAACCTTCTCTCCTCTCATTTCGAAATACCTTTACAAGGCCATTCCACTGCTTTATGTAGTCATCCAGCCTCTCTTGTAAGTGTGACATCAGATAACAAAGAAAAAAAAAAACATTGGTGAGGTTTAATAATAAAGAGTTTTGTTTTCTTAATATAAGCCAAAAATACCTACAGACATTTACAAGAATCTTTCATTCAAACACTCACAAACAGTAAAACTGAGGAGATCAAGACCACTGACCTCATGGCACAGGTTTGTGTCTGGCACATCTGAAGAAATGGCAGCTGAAGTGGTTGGCCACACCACAGGGAGCTGGGTGGACAAGTCATAGTCACCTCAACATATCACATAGTGGCTTTCAGGTTTTTGTCTGTATTCCAAGCAGCCAGAGAAGTTTCTACACTTCAGCACACAGTCTACCCTCATCAGATGATGTCACATGTACAGCTGAAGGCACTATATTTCAGTTCAACATTTCCCTTCACTCACTTTCTGCCTCACAGGATTTTCTGTCAGTCTATCAATAATCTGGAAACCCGAGGCAGGATCTCACCATGCTGAAATTATTGCCCTCCTTCATCTAGACCTGTTCCCTCTTGTGGAGGTCTTATGATAATCTTCTAATGAAATTAATGAGAATAATTGGAGGCCCAGAAGCGCATCATACTGAGGAGATGACAAACCTTTAGCCAAAGGGACTTCTATCAGTAAAGGGACAAGTAACCACACAAGAATCAAGATGAGCTTAAATGGTTTCAGATTTGTAGTTGCAGATTTGCGTTTGTCTGTGCCAAACTTCTCTGGAAACCACATTCCTGCCACACAGTTTGAGAAAAGGATCCTAATGCTGCTCAAGTTTTGCCTAGATGATTCTGTTGAGAAAACTCATGAAGGCAGAAAGGCTGGCAATCAGGTGTCTGCTGTTTGTGGCTACGCTGATTTAGCTACTGGTGTTGGTTAAAAATCTATTTTTGTACTCAAAGGCTCAAAATAATTGCCTACAGCTTCAGTTTCTCCCAGTCAGGAACCAAAATAAGTCACCTAATTTATAGCTGGGGCATCCATGCACTGGTTTGCTTTGCACCAGCTCTGAGGGGCTGATTGCTACTATTCCTGTGCTTGATGCCTTGGAGTGGCCACCTAGAACAGAGGCTAGGCAAGATTGAGAGCATAAAGTGGGTATTTATTAAAGGCCTTCAATACATACACCTTGGGCATCCAAGCCTCCAGGAGAGGAGGCCTGTAGGCTTGTATCTACACCCAAGACGGATGATGGTCATGAGTTTTTCAGACAGATGTAAGTTTGGTCCATTTACATATCAGGGGTTAATCCTCCAGTTATAGCCTCAGGTGATGAAGTCATATTCCCCCAGTTTGCTCCCCCCCCATTCACTTTTGTTTATAGTTTTTGGGGCCTGAGGCTGTAAGGTGCCCTTGAATCTCAGGCTCAGAGGGATTGCTTCGTCTGACCAAAACGTGAAGACAATTAACTAACACTTTATATGGAGTTTAGAGTTCTGCACTAATGCAGTACAGGATTTGAAAAATATAAAGGCTAAAATCCTAAGGCATAATGCTGATCTAACAGGAGGGGGTTACATGCAGAGGAGGATGTCCCTTTCAGCAGCAACATGCCATCAGGTTACTGCCATCAGCAGAAACATTTTCTGCAACCTGAATGAAAATTATGAAGTCTGGAGATTTCCACAACTTATGTTTCAGTATGTTTTATATCCTTGCCAGCAGTATTAAAAAAATAGTTTGAACAAAAGCTACATGTAGTTGAAAAGGAAATGGTGTTTCTTGGAAGTGAAGTTTCCAATATCAAAAATTCAGCAATTCTACCAAAGAACGATCTTTTGAAATCACTGTCCTTTGATACTCTTATTATCCTTCCTCTCCACCTTTATAAAAGAAAACGTTTTCTCAACCAAGTTTTATGTATTTTCCTTTCCCACACACATTTAAAATTTCTTTTGTAAATCCTTGTGCATTAGGAAAACTTCAAGGATACACAAATGTCAAACTAGAGAAAGAACAATTTTATCACATATGCTGTAGAGAACAACATGCCATGTAATAAATAGAGAATATATTATTTGATAGCTGTGATATAAATTTTTATAGGATAAAATCAACAGAGTTTTGAGGTCATACTGAAGTGGTACTAAGAGAACCTTTATACTACACCATTATTTATGCTGCAAATTCCAAGTATGTGTTACAGAAGGACTGTCAGGAATGTTTTAAAGATTTAAAACCTGAAGTTATTTCCAGCTCTCCTGCCTATGAGGCCAAATGTTTTACTTATCAAATGTTCAACTATGTAAGGCTCACAGGGAGCTGTAAAAATCTGTCATATTGATTGTGTAAAGCTTTTCTACAGTACAAGGCTCAGGACTTTGCAGTCTATTGTCTGAATCCATGCCAGAGTTAGCAGCAAGTGCTATTTCCCACAGGAAAGCTGAATTTTTCCTCCTTCCCATACTACAAAGCCTGCATGACAGTAGTGTAAGAAACCCTGATACTTTTACAGTCAAAAATATTGTTTGGCCAGCATTAAATATTGTTCACCTAGAATGTGTATTTATGATATCTGTCAACAGTCTTACAGCAATCTGGTTTTTGTTCAAAAATGTATATTTTACCTTTCAAAATATTATAATCACCAATCTGGCCTTCCCCTGTTTGAGTTCCTCTCTCAGGTCTAAGTGCATGATTAAAGCATGAATCAGTGTCTTTTAAAAACACAGATTCTCCAAAGGATCTTAGGCACTGCAGATTACAAAGGGGGAGGAGGAGGAAAGCAGGTTTTTTTCCCCTCAACTCATGGACAGCAGTCTGAGAATGAGAAAAATGGTATCAGAAGTGGTTGCTGGAGCAGCTGCCTCCTGCCTGCGAGTACCTGTGCCGTAACACGGTTAAGGTGGGGCTCTCAGCTCCAACACAAGCACTGATTACTGCTTCAGCTTCCCAATGGCATGCACCATTACACAGGTTAATAAAAATACTGCTGCCTGCCCATGCTCATTACTTCCTCTTTGGGTATCTCATGGGATGCTGCATCAGTTGGAAATACAGGTAACAATAAGGAACATATAAGCAATCACAAAACGTAGACAAAGCCTTTAAATGCTACTAGGAACACGGGTATTTTTTACCTCACAGCCACCCTTTACAGGTGCATGGGCTACAAAAGCAGCTCCAGCTGAGATATTGGCCTCTGTGCTTCAGAAAACAAGCAAGCTGGTGCCCAAATACATAACAAGTGCTGGAGACCTATACACACAACTGTAATTGTAGAAAGCTTTAGAAAATACAGTTTTATGAATTCTCATTGCCCTTCCAGAACAGCTGTTTCCTTCACAAAGCTAGCATTCACAGAAGAATAAACTGCTTCTATTGAGAATAGAAGAAAAACTGGGGAAAAAAACCCCCCATGTGTAACAGCCTGGACTCATTGACACTGTGGTAGAAATTGCTGCAACATTTCTTGGACTCTAACATGAATTAATACAGAGGTCTCCATAGAAAATGGAGATAGAATCATTCAATTAGCTTGGCAATCTTCTTGTTACTGTTCTCTTTGTGCTCTGACAAAGAAAAAAACGCCAGAGTAGAAATCAGCACATATCTCTGCACAGTTCTCCACAGTCAAACCCTGCTGGTTGCAGGAGAGATTAAGGAAAGAGTGTCACTCAACAAAAGTACTGCTCCCAACCGACTTTATACTAAGAATTATAATGAAAAGGACATTTTCCAAGCAGTGCAACTGTTCCTCCCTGTAAGATATAGCACATATAAGCTTCTATGCAGCTGTAACTCCCTTCTGATGAAGCAGGATTTCTCACGAGGAAGGACAGGCAGGGGTTTTTAGGACCCAGGCTTTAGAAGTGTTTGCAACTGCTGTGTTCCATTTTAATTTCATATCACTCGAGAGGGTGGCAGCTAAGAAATAAGGACAGTCACACTGAGCATGAGCAAACATCTACCCAGCCCAGCATGTGTCACTCAGCACTGGGCTCCAAGAGCATAAGGTGGTCTGCTGGATGGAAAGGCAGACATGAAGCGTGCAGCCTGAAAGCAGGTGGGGAAGAAGAAAATCCTGTATCTGTGCTGTCAGCATGACTTTTATTCTGGCTGAAAAAGCAAAAAGCAACCAGCAGCTCTGCTGTAATTAAGAGTGTTTGTATTTTGTAGCTCTCCTAACAACTGGAGAACTCTTCAGGCAGCTTGGCATGCTTTGCAGCCCATAACAGTTCATCCTTCTCTCTAAGGAGAAAGAAGTAGAGCAAGATTCTGCTCTCTTGGCCATTTTTCATCTAGAACATAATTTGAATTAATGAAATTAAGTTAATTATATGTACCAAGTTATATCCTAAGGCAGTTTGACGAATTGTTATGGTGAACTAGTGCAATTGCAGAGAGGTGTTTAGAGTAATTCCAGTCCATGCTTGTCTTATCAGTCACCCATACCTGAGAAAACTGCACCTTGAGCTTTCTTTATTGAATTTTCTGATTTAATAAAGTTGTCTGGGAAATTGAAGTGTGAGAAATATAGAGTCTACTGGATCTTAGGTCCAGGCTAGCTGTGTCTGCTAACCATTCGTTTATGAGCAGAAAGCAAGAAAGTTCTGTATTAGAAAAAAAAAACCCAAACCTTTAAAAATACTGCTTTTGTTTAACAAATGTCATATATTGGAAAAATAGTACAAATTCTCTGCCAGACAAACTCATTCCATGAACTACATACACATGGCACAGAGTCAGCTACAAGTCATGTGAAACCCAAGTATTGAGACCTATCACTAGTAAAAAATCTGGTAAGTATTCTAGACACAGTGTCACAGTTACTTTATACAGCTACGTTAGTCCTTGAACAGCTCTGAAGGAAAGCTATGATCCTAGCTGAAAAGCAAAAACACAGCATATGTCTGTTGACTGAATTATTAAAATTTTATCGCTTAGGAGAGAAGATATTTTTGGTTTGTTGCATATATGTATGTGTAAGCCAAATTCCCAAACAGCTGTTAAAGCTACAGAAGACTATAATTTAGCATTCAGTATCTTTATTAGACTAAGCCAAATGTAGTCAAGTTTATAATACAGGTAACTTGCCATCTCCTGTTAAAACAAACAGAAAATGATACATACCTACAGGTATGATGCAAGGAATAACACACAATAACTATTTTTAATAGTGGCTTATACTCAAAAAAAGTTATGTGATGAGTTAATTTTTAAAATTTGTAGTGACTACACCCATAGAAAACAACTACCATGAGACTGGAACTGGGAGAAGCCTGGATCACTTAATAAAAAGGAGAATTTCAGAACAGTCATCTGTTTACTATGTCACTACACAATCCAGGTGAAAACAAAGGTGAGGGTATCCTGTGCTGCTGACCAAACTTGCCTTTGCTCAAAGCCATCATCAACATCATCTAGAAAAGACTGTCATCCCACACAGTCAAAATTATGTTATTTATGTGTCTACTTTTTTCTCTGTCAACATCTATTCAAGAACCATGCTGCAACAAAATCTTACAGAATGTGCAGCTTTGATGCATTTTGAGATTGGTTTAAAGTTTAAAAACAGTCTGTTTTCCTGCCTCAATCAGCTTATATCTGTTGGAGACCACTTTCAGTTCCTCTCTCTATTCGGCCTTGTATTGCATGAATGCTGACAATACCACCATGAAAGAAAGAAAAAAAGACCAGTGTATGCTTACATTTATAAGACAAGTACAAGTACATGCATCCTGACTATAAACCAAGATCAGAATGTAAATGACAAAGGAGGAACAAAATCTCTGGACTTATGTTGGCAGGACTCAAAGAAAGGCAGAAATTAAAACATAGTTACATTCTTAAAAGCTTCCTCCCCTCAATAAGAAACAATAAGCAGCTTAATGTAATGTTTAATTAAAAAAAGATATTAGAAATGAAAAATATATTGAAAATTAATCTGAATAATTTGATAGCCTAGGTAGATTTATATTATAGTTTTAAAAAAGAGACATCTGTATTCCTTTATGCAATAAAGGAAGTCTGTTACTCGTAACAGGCTTAACCCCTTTGATACTCTTCAAACTACTTATTTTCACAAGAGCTATGAGAGATACTAGCTATCCCAACTTTCTTCTACATAGTACCCAAAACTGTGGTAGAAAACTCAAAGGACTGTGAAGAAGCAATCTTTTCTCTCATAGTCAACTCAAACCATGGCAGGTAATAAATCAAAAGAAAACTATTTCAGGAAAAAAAAAAAATTCTTTTCTGCAAGAAGTATGTTAATAATCCAAATGTACCTTTGTTGCTAAAATCATCAATCAGAACAATTTCTGCCAAGTATTTCCTTGGTGTTCTCTTGATGACACTGTGGACTGTCCTCATGAGCGTGGACCACCCTTCATTATGGAAGACGATGACAACACTGGAGGTGAGCAAGTTATCATCATAATGCCAGTATTTGCATCTGTAAAAAGAGTTGACTTTATTAGTTCTCACACTGTGATTTACAGAACTGCTTAACAGCATCCTTGTGCAAATGAATCTTTGCTGACAGCTATCCTTCAGATTTAAGGCAGACGGGATTTAAAAGGTAAGAGAGCTTAAGTGCATCGCAGACACAGATACAAATAATAAAAAAAGAAAAGCAGACTGTCAAGCACAAGTTTCAGACCTGGTCCATTTTCAGTGGGCTCCTTCCTTGAAAGATATGACACATGGAGAAAAAAAAAATACAAGAATAGAAAGAGATTAAAAAAACCAAACAAAAATAGTGCAGATGACTCAAGTCTTTTTTCCTGAGGGGTTAGAGATGATTTAGAAACAAGCAAGGTGAATACTTCCAATACCTTCCACACTTTCCAATACCTCTAAATCATATTTATCAACAATGCATTTAATTTGCAATTGTAATGTCCATTTCCCCAACTGCATCCCTAAGTGAGACTATTCACAGTCTCCCTACAACCAGTTCAAATATTTCCGTAACTGGAGGTTTCCTTACCTGATCATTAGCCCTTTTTCCAACTATAATAATATAGTTCCTATCACCGAACATAGAGACATAGCACTTTTGATTTCAATGGGAAAAATCCTTCTTTTTTCATCTTTCAGCAAATAAAGTCTCCACTAGAGAGATTCTGACTTTTCAAAGACAGCTATCACATATTAAGAAATTATTAGTGACAAATAAAAACTTCTAAACTTACAGATGCACAAGCTTCCCTAGTTATAGTTCTCTTTATACAATAAAAGCTTAAGTGGAGAGAAACATTGCTGCTTTTGAAAAAAATCACCTTAATCATCAGCGATCACTGGAGTTTCTGAAACTACATTCAGTTCAACATGGAAAGTACTCACATAACAGATCTGTAGGTATTTAAAGAGCTTCTCTAGTGAAGGATCCATTTCACTTCTCAATACATCAATATGCATTTCACACCTCACAGAAGATAAAAGACATTGCTAGAAATATACTATTAATTTTGTTCCCGTGGGAGAAGAAAATTACAGAATCAAAACAGACTATAACAAAATTTTATCTAGCAAGGCATTTCATTTCTTAGGTGTGCTGTAAGCAACCTCTGAAACAGCACAACCCCTAAAAGTGCAAATTCCTGACTAAAATCCCTCAGCTTGACAGTTTTTATGCCTGAAGTAGCTGCAGCTAATCATAGTTACCAATAAAAAAGTGCTAGACTGGCTGTTTAAAAGGTTTGGACCACGGATGCCTTCCTTCTACAGATCCCTCTCAAAGATTCCAGCTACTACAGATTGCAGTACTACCATTTGTAGCACAAGCGTTTAAGCTGTCAACAACTTACTTAGCCATCTGCAGAGATAAAATGGATACCCTACCTAGGTGTGTTAAGTAGGTTGTGTAAAAGGAAGATTTAATATGTTTAATAACAGATTTATAACAGAACGGTGTTGCTTCACACATATATTCTCAGTATTAATTTTGGTGATGTGGTTATGTTAAAAGGTGGAAAACAGGGTGTTACACTTTCAAAAAAACCAGCATACCAGCTGAATGTCATTCAAGAGCTCCATGCAAAAGGTAGCAGAATAGCACACTTGTCTCAAAGGAGAAGGCAGGAGCTGATGCAGCTTGCACTGTGCTCCTGACCTGCAACCCACTGCAGTTTAGCTAGGAAACTTTTTTGCTTATTTCTGAATAAAAAGAGAAGGACAGGTACAATGTTTCAGACTGCCTTCAAGGACAAAAACAAAGAAAACCTTGAAAAAGAACTCAAATCCTCTGTTGTTTATTTCTTCCATTTCCTGCAGTATAGATTAGTCATGTTTAGGAACAAAATGGTGAAGAGCATAAGAATGAAGGACAGTAAGTAACTTTGCATAATTTTAAAAAGTCAAGCCTATTACAAAAGCCTGAATTGAACAATACATCTATGAACAATTTATAAGCATTTTTGATCTGTATTTAATACATTTTTGAAACATAAACCAGAGGTCTAGACAGGCTTTTTGCTACATAGCCAACTTAAATCTCCTCAAATGGTGTTGCTAAATATGCCATTTGCAAGCAGTGAAGCACTACATTTATATCTCTAGTAGGATCACGCTTCCAGCTTTTTCCAGACACTTTATTTCACTTATTAGACAGCCCACAGACCGACTCATCAAGCCTATAAACCCTGACAGACTGCAGTAACTCCTGTGCACAGTCTTCTTTCTCATCTTGAATTGAGAATTAGACATTTGAAATACAGTAGCTGTTTTAGATATGCGCAATTAATAAATGTTTTGATCTCTGTGGCAGTTTTTCTTCCATAAATGTGAATGTTGCTCGGGTATTTGAGCAACAAAAGGCAGTAGCCTCAGCTCTCATTTCCTTCACATCTACAGGGAAGGAAGCTGGCAAAGCTTTCCTCAGTGGAGCCTTTCCTCAGTGGAGCAGCACTGACATCCAGTGGTTGGCAAACCACATACCAAAAAACGATCAATGCACTTTCCTTGTGTTTGAAGCTGAATTTTACAGTATGGGTTTCCCTGTAGATTTTAGCCACCAAAACAGGAAAAAAAAAAAAAGCCTGAATTTCCAGGAACGCTCTTCATTTTTAAAAGAGAGGGTAAAGTAGATATGAATGTTTAGGCAAAAGCTGCAAGCTACTGAAAACTTGCACAAGCAGATTCAAAGTACAGAAGGGTCTGTGACAAAGAGGATTTAAGTGTTTCAACCTCTAGCTTCATCCCCTGGGTGCTCCATCCCCTGCCCACATACTAGCACAGTGCCCTTTCAGGTGTATTGCCAGGTGTGGCAATACTCTGTGAACCAAATTAGTGTACCAAATTAGTACACCAAATTAGTGTACCAAAAAGGTATTTTGAATTCTTGTTGATAGAGCTATGAGGATGGCACACTGCAGCAGATATGCAGGAATGACAAGGTAGCATCCTTAAGCCAGGCTTGTGTCTAGACACTTCACATCACTTTTCCTGAGTCCTGTAAACAGTTATTGCATGGGGAAAGAGGAACAAGCGTGCACAGATTAACCTTCCCTGCTGCAGGGAAGAGCTGCTCTGTTTGTGTGCCCTTTCCTTGGGGAACTCATGGGTGAAAGGAAGCAACACTTTCAGATCAGTCCATGAATAAAAACTTTCCATTCCGCAATCAGCGCTGGTACTACTGGGGAAAACAGGATTGACTCATCGCTGAGGCAAGACAAAACCCTTCAGAAGGCACAGTTGTGATCTAATTGAGAAACAGTGAGTAATGTTTTTTCTGTCTATTAGCCTACATACTTAGGATGTGAATTAGTTCTACTCCCTCTCCACCCCTGGAGGGAACAGCTCTGCTGCAGCCTGTGCCACACCAAGGTCCCTTATCCCTCAGCCACAAAGCTGTGCACCAGCCACGGCAGAGAGGAGCACTTTATAGGAGACCCTCTGCACAAGTGCTGAGCATCTGGGCTGGAGTGGTCCGTAGCCTGAGGAAATTTCTGCTTTTAAAGCTTGGTACTCTATTCATTGACTTGCTCTTAGGATGTCCTGGGGCCTCACAGTCGTGATTGTGGGTGTATGGTCCAAGGCTGGGATGGCCATACAGACTCCCTGTTAGCTACCACTGAAGATGCAGATTCAAATTTCCTCAGGCTTAAAAAAAGCCAGAAGTGCAGTCTGCTTTTCCTGGAAGAGTAACCCAACCACCAACAAAAATGCAACAGCTGAAAAAGGAGAGCATCTTGACAGCAATTTAAGGGTGAGCCCCATCAGATAGATATAGAGAGATAGATCTTAGAGGGCAATTTAAGATCTTGAGTCAACAGAAGTGTTTCTCCTGTCATGCTGAACCCCTGACTGTGCCAGTATATCAGCATCTAAGCTTCAGAAGAAGTAAGAGGTATCATGACTGTGTATCATGACTCTCCATCCTGATACTATCTTCCTCATGTCAGCTCTCTAACTTGCACCTGCATGTAAGACACATCAGTACCCTCTGGATTTTAAAGCACTGTACTTGTGTGCTAAGAGCAAAAGGTACCAGCACAGATTCCTCTAAGAGGGTAGGCAGCTGCCATCACATTCCTGTAATCACTCCAGTAGCCAAAGATGCCCCTGAGAAGCTAATCAGCCGTTGCAAGATGAAGGACCTGAATCAGTACAAAGCTGAAGGTCTCAATTTATTATTTATCCTGAAATTGTAACAACATTAAAAATGGGATTTCTCTTCTCCATTAATACAGAACTGTTCACAATTTTAAATTGCAGTTTAAATTTTATTTCACATTTAAAGTGGTATGAAATTGTAGTATCACCTATTATAATTTCTTTCTAGTGCATGCATTTTTCTCAACTCTTTGAAAGAGTCCAGCACAAGCAAATCCCAAGAATAAGTTCGGAGATCTGTTTTCCTTCTCAGTTTCCTTTTCTAGTAAGTCCTGTTCTTATCTTACAAGGAGACAGGCATCCAGCTGACAGCATGCTGTTTACATACTTTTAATACTGAATTCAGGGCTCCTTGTTATTTTAAATCACCAATTTATTATGACTACTGCAGTGAACTGAATCTAACCCCTAAGAAGATAGATGGGAATTTTTTTTTCACAAAACATCTTCAACTGTTTGCTCATCTATAAGGTTGACATCACCAAGGTCATAGCTGAGACTGGCTGCTTAACACCTGCAAGTCAGAGGGATCATTGCCTAAGTCTAGAGTAGACAGGGTAGACAGAAACAGATCACAGAACTGGGCATTTCTTTGTTAGGATACAACCAAGTAAATCTAATGCTAATACTGGGTTTGTTACCTCTGAAGCCTTGCGTGGCATTTTTGTGCACCAGCAACATCAAAATGAGATTATAGCAGTGGACTTAAAAACAGGGGTTCTGGAAGAGAAGTAAACAGACAACGAAAGAAGGACAGATTGATCAGCTGAATAACTTTTTTCCCTTCAGCAGACAGCAGCAAAACCTCTATTACACACTACCAAACAGCTTAACCTATGCTGAAAGCTGAAACAGCATTTGCTATTTTTAAAATAGCTACAAGCTTTGCCCATTTCCAGTCCTGAAGTAACTTGCAAGGCTATGTGACTACATTTTATTATTAGTGCCCCCGGAAGCAAAAGCTATATCTACTGTACCTCTGAAAGCATCACAATCCAAACCCAGGATGAGGTTTGCATAGAAACCCAACATTAGGGGTAACAAGAGAATGAAAGAATAACCTTTGCAATTTCTCTAATCACAAGATACTATCACTTACCTAACACTGAAAAACTGAAGCAATGAACCCCATAGGGCAGGAAAGCTGGGGTACCTAGGTGGCGAAAATAAAATCTTTTCCTTAGGGAAGGGGAAACTCCCATAGAGGGAGATGAAGCAAAAGCCCTCTGCTTTCCTGTTTTGGTTTAAAGGCAAGAAGAGCTCACAGCTCTCCAGGCCTTCTGCAGTGACACACTGTGGGTATCACAGGGAGGCTGTGCCTACTTTTGGATTTCTCAAACTTTTACAGGCTTTACCTAATGTAATAAACAACTAGAAAGAAACTTGAGGCAGTGAGCTCAGTCCCACAGAAATTCTGTATTTCCAGCATGCCTTGCTAATCAGATATTGAACCTTGAAGTTCCTACCCATGCTCATCTGGACTGCATTATAACTTGTATCATGCACATTTATTTGAATGCTCTAGCACAGTACAGTCTGGTTAGCAGGAACAAGACATACATAAGAACTGCATTTCATTTTTTAGTTTCACATTCAGATTACAACTCATTTGATAAAATGATTCCTCCACGTGCCCCCGAATTTCCGTGCTGCAAGTTGGCACCTGGAGGGTTACATGAACAGCTGCAGGAAATAACTCCCACTCTTCTCTGCCCTTCCCAAGAAGCCAAGGTTTAAGTCAGAATTTAAATATACTCCAGGTGCTGCCCTATATATTTGTTTTTGTTGAGTAAGAGGTCATGTTCAGAGCTTGGTCATCTCTTTTCAGATGCACACACAGAGAGGTAAGTAAATCCAACTACAGATAACACACCTGGTGCCTCTGTCAACCTCTTTGTACTCTTCGGGTGAATTATTTCTCCCTCAAAACTTAACATTTGAAACGCTAGCAGCCAACACTGAAGAGACAAAGTATCCATTTTCTCTGTAGTTTTCACTACTGGGACCTGAAGTTAACAGAAAATGCTGGGTTTTGCTTTAAGGCAAATGCCTGGAATTTAAATCTTTCCTGACCACATGAGATGCTCTCACAATACATGCCTAATTACAATTTAAACACCATTTTTTTTCCCTCCAGGAGTCTTGCCAGCAGTAAGACAACTGATAATCTGCAGTGGAAAGCTAGCCTTCCTGATTTAGTGTGACCACTATAATTCACCTGATTCTCAACTCCAGCTCTCACTGAGGTGCACAAAAATTTATGTGCACATTATAGAAGTAGTTTTATTTGTTACAGAACAGTTCCAGTCTATTATGTGGCATTGGAATAAAAGATTTTCCCAAGGTACCATGTGAAATGAAACCAAGTCCCTAATGTTTCGTTTCCAATGATATAGATACCAAAAGTAATTACTGAAATCCTTTTTCTTGTAACAGTATCAAATATGTAATTTGTGAAGTGCTATAATTAAGGAACTAATCACATTCCTGAAGAAAGCAGGCTCCACTCCAGAGCCTTTGTATTCAATCTTCTTAGCTACAACAAGATTGACTGGACAAGTAACTACTCGCTGTAAGAGAACATATTAAATTCATGTTATTTGCCAGAGTAATAAGACTGTCCATTTCTAACAAGGAGCCAAGACTCATCTGCCTTATTTCATACCCTTAGTAATTAGTTGAAGCTAAAGATTTTGGTATTTCTTTACTCCAGTCTAGCACTAACAATTTGCTATACAATTCAATATTTTGGACCATAAAAAGGGTCCAAGCTGGCACCATCAAACTATGATAGAAAAAATATCTTTACTAACAGCTTTGCCTTACAATCACACAGCTCTGCATGTATGTGTTCTTAGTAAAGTTTGAAGTCTATTTTTGGCAAGAACTCCTTCCTTTTTTTATGCTAAAAATAATTGAAAATTAAACACCCTTCAAAACTACATGTGCAATTTTTCAAAACAAGCCAATTCTCACTCCCTTTTGTTTTATAAAATGAGCTGCAAGAACAGTTGTCCAAAAATACATTTCTGTATGCACACAGCATTGTAACTCAAGCAAGGAAGAGTTACCCTTTCAGGTTTTTCAACAAAAGCTCATTGCCAGTTGTTCTGTTTGAAGTCAAAGGTGACCTGTGGCAACAGATCCAATTATTAAAGTACAAATTTGTATGGCCCAGGGGCTATGCCCTGTAACAGCAATAATGTCCTTATAAAGGAAAACTCAAACTGGATAATTCACAGAAGGAAAAAACACTTTAAAATATTTATTCTGCTGCAATCATACTGACAGATGTGTGTGGGTGATGCAGCTGAAATTCTGGCTCATTATGATGAATAGACAGCAGCTATTTATTTTCATACTAAAAAAAAAATCCAGCAAGAGATTAATTTGTCTCATGCCATAAACATTAATGATGTTTCCTCTCCCAGTCAAACTATTCCGGATAAAATTCCTTCAACACTTGTCAAAAGAAGCTGTCAAAAAAAATCTAGCTTAAATAAAGTCATGAGACTAAAACCTTCTGGGTCAGTAAGAATAATTTGTAAACAAGTCTTCCATGAGTTGGATAACAACAGCGTATCAAGCCTGAGCAAAGCACATTGAGCTCTAATCCTTTCTGTCAGCCAGCACAGTTAATTACCCTGGCATGAAATCTGATCAGCACTACGAACATCCCTGGCTCAAGGGCTCTACAGCAGTGTAAGTTTGTTAATAGGAGAAACAGGGAGTTTCACAGTGGATCACTTAAATATACTGTAAGAAAATGCTTCTTGATTTCAAAAGTGAAATAAGCATGTCTCAAACCCAGCAAAATACAGGAATGAAAATGGCAGATGTGGACTGGAGTGTTCTACTGTGAAAGTGGACTTCAAAAAGGAAAATCTACATTGATTCTTAGTGCTTTTGAGCTAGGAGTATAAAAAGAGGCTACTACAACTAATGCATCATTGATAGGTATTTTTTAGAAATACTGAATACAGATTCCTTGGAACATCTTGCACTGCTTTGGTCTTGGATAACCAGGTGTAGCTCCTTGAGCCATACACTAAACAGCCTCTTCTCAGAGCTCTACATCTGTGGTCATCAACGGCTTTGTCCATCAGGCAGCTTTCTCTCCCTTTTTGACTCTTCCATGCATTATTTACATGTCTCCTTATATCTGCCATAAGAAGTTAATGATTTTGGGTGCTACAACTTTGTTGAAAAGGGCACAGGAATGGCATCTCTGAGGACAACCTCCCCAAAACACAGGAGCCATCCATTCCCACGTGCACTAAGTCAAACAGGCATGGCAGAAAATCAACCTGGCTGCACCAAGAACTCCAGAAGGTAGAGTAGGGAAGGTAGAGGCATGGATTGGCTACCTAGAAGGAGTACAGAAATATTGCCTGAAGAGAGCATTAAAGGCAAAGCTTTGTAGAGTTGAAATCCCTAAGATGGAAAGGGCAACAAGAAGAGCTTGTAGGCTAAAGAGAGACTAAAGGAAACATGAGTTTACCAATAAAAGAGATGAAATTTTGTGTCAAAGGACATATAAAAGACCAAGACACTCAACATCTGATTTCCTTGACTTGCAAGGTTTGCTGTCACACCTCCCAAATCTCTGAGTCTAGGGGCAGCCTGCAGAAGAGAAAGAATATCCACCAGAGATGAGTCAGGGACCACTTCCCTGGACATATCACAGCAAATGGGATACACACAGCACAGGTCCATGGGCCTGGATGGATGGCATCAGAGGGCACTGAAGAAGTTTGTGATGCCATTGTGAGATCATGCTCTACCGTATTTACAAGGTCCTGGTGCTCGACACTGGTTCCTGAGGACTGACTAAAACAAATTCTTGCCCACCTTCAAGAGGCAGGATCCAGGAAATAATGATCTTGACTTCATTAGCGCTGGGTGAAATTTTTGGAACTGATTAACTTTAGTTAACTTTAGTCCATGAAGGACTGCCTTCTGCTAGAATAAATCAGAGCCAGTTTACTAGAGTTTAAATGTGCCAGGGATTGTTTAGCATAAGGTCAAGGGGAAGCCATCAACAGAACCACACAGAAGTACTGGATGTCCAAGAAAGACTCAGCACCTGTGTATGGAAGAATTGTGACGTGTATGGAAGGATCAGAGCACCTGACAGGACAGAAGACACAGGCAGGAGATACCTCCTTTTGAAAAGGGGAACTGTGAAGAAGGGAAAGACAGCATGATTAAAAACCAGATGTTGTTAGCAGTAAGACATACATTCTTTAAATGCACAGGGTGGTGTCCAAACAAGGGAAACAGAAATGAGCATTAATTCAAGCTAAGTGCATGTAAATAAAAAGGTAGAGTAAAAAAAAAAAAAAAAACAAACCAAGTTTGAGAAACAGCTTACTGAAGTATGAAAGCTGCTATTGAAATATTTTTTTCAAACACCAGAAGTAGGATGCCTGCCAAAAAGTCTGTTGGGCTGATACATCATCAAAATGAAAAGAGCCCACTTCAGAAGCAGGAAAGCTAAATTAAGTATTTCCGTTGAACTCTTAGCAGTGCCCAGTGCCAGATACCCTGAGAAAAGAATAAAAAAAGGGCAAGTACACAGTGATACTTCTTACTAAATAGCCCTATCTTCAGATAATCTGCATGATAGCTTCTACTGGAATTTTCTGCCATGAATAGCCTCATTGCCTTTTTTTTTAAATAAACCCAGCATTTCCTAAACAATGCAACATGAATTGACAAACTATTGTAGTGTACTGCTGACTCCAGTCTTGTTATCAAACAAGAGGAACACACAAAACCAATTTTTATCAAAGGGCTCTAGGGTTCTAAAGAATTGCAGACCACTTAGTCTGACTTCTGTATTGAATAGAATCTAGTAATAAATAAAAATATTAGTAAACCATAGACATAGCTTTTGTGGGAAAAAAACCACGCCACAGAAAAATGTTATCATCTTTTGAAGAAATCAAAAATTATGTGAACATGAGTGAGACTATTAATACAGTAACTGAATTTCCAAAGCATTTGATGATGGGGTTCTTTGCTTTCTTTACAGGTACAGTTCTTCATCAAAGTACGGCAGATCTCTTAGGCTAGTAACTGCTAAAGTCTATTAATTCCAAAGTGTAAGCAAGTTTGCAACTTTAGCAGCATAAATGACTGTGCTGGGAGCTAAGCAGTACACCCCCTCTTCTAGGTCATTGCTGAACAATAGGAAAGTTCTTGGTAGTTGCAATTAAAATGACTATAAACAGCTGCAGAATGATTCAAGAATGCTATCTTCAAGGAAATGAACCATCAGGAGAGATCAGTGCAAGTGCAAATGATTGTATATGGAGTGTTAGACCACTCAGTGCACATACTCAGTGACAGATCCTAAACTCTGCATTTTCTGGGAAAAAAAAAATTAAAAAATCTTGGAGTCAGATGTGGATAAGTCTTTCAGAATTTTAGCTCAGAGTTAATGAAAAGGGAAATAAAATAGCAGGAACAATAAGGATGGAATATGAAACATTTATATAGGAACTTCATGGAGCTGTCTCTGATATTCCCCTATCACAGGGCAGCAGAGTCACAGAGGCACATAACAGTGTCTGTATCTGGGAGAGGAGGTTAAAACAAGCACCACATTCTGCAGTCACTGACTCAGGATGTCATTAATTTCAAGACTACAAATGCATTCAAAAGACAAGTCTGTGCACAGAAAGAGGTCTCTGAAGCATGACAACCCTGTTGCAATTTTTGGCTCCAGTGCCCCAGTGCACTGGTTGCCAGAAATGATGCTTGCCCATTCTTGTATGTTTTCTCACCAGCATATGTTTTTGGCCAGAGCTAAAGTCGTCAAGAGAAACAATCAGTGGTCAGACCCAGTATAGATGCATTTTTTAAAATTAAATTTAATTTTCAAATACTCTGGGCAAGTGGATCATTATACTGGTTAAACAACTCGATTCTTGTTATTCCTAGCAGCAATTCTCCACAGTTATCCCTTGATTTTTTTTTTGACAGGACACACCGTGTCACCCCACAGCATTCACCCTCAAACCTAGGTGCCTTTTTTTTTCCTTAGCACAGTGTATTTATCTTGGATCCAAAATAATCCAGAAAATTTTTTACTTCAGCTCTACCTCTGTGCAGACTCCTGAATACAAAAAAATAGAATTCAGGAAGCAATTAAAATTTTATTGATTAATCTATTAAATTTTATTTATGAATTAATCAAATTTTAAATTAATTAATTAAAAATTAATAATAATAAAATTAATACCCTTCTTCCCAAAAGCTAACATTAATTTTATTACAGGTCTGCTAGGAAGCAGAGATAATGTGTAAAATCCTGTATAAATGACTGCTCTTAAGGGACTGCTATCAGGATGCTAAAAATAGATCCGAAAATAGTAAAAATCACCAAGTTTAAAGAAAAAAATTTCTTCCAGCTACTGTACAGAGATTTAGGCAGGGCCTGCTAAGCCTGCTCTTCTTCCTTGCTGCTAGAAATAAGGTGGAAACCAGGTATTTCTCTACTAATCCAGTTTATGTTCCCCCTGCCCCTCTTGCAGAGTGCTGAAAGACTGCAGTAAGATGAGCCATCTTCTAAATTTTGTACACTGACTTTTACATATCCCCGTACATTCTTGATTTTTTAACCAAACTTATGACTTCTTGTATGTCAACACCAGTACTAGGCATCAACACTGAAATATATTGGCTAAAATCCATAAGCCAAGAGTATGTGGTAGTGGCAAAATGGAAATATTCTGATGTACCTGACAAAAAACTTTAACACACCATCCAGTGTCGTTCCTTTCTATGGGATATAGCAAGAATTAAGGCTTTTTACAGCAGCTGAGACTGCCCAGAATCACCAGCAAAGTTCCTACTGAATCAACAAAGGCAGCTGGCAAATCATCCTGGCAGCATGTCAGACTACAAAGTCAAATCCAAACATAGCAGAATTGAATCTCCCTTTATTGGCATTTCTTTCCTCTTCTCGCTCCAGCAGGGACAAGCCCTGAGGCTACATGGCTTTTAAGCTGAGAGAGACAGTTCCTGCAGCACTATTTCACTCTTGCTAGCACAGCCTGGGAAAGCCTTTGGCATACTGCACTGAACAGACCTGACTGCACAGGGTAATGCTTCAAAATGCTTGAAGAAAGAGAGGGCTGAAGGGAGCTCTACCTATCTATGAACGAATAATTCAGTCTACCAGAAAGATCTCCCTCAATTAGCAATGCCAAGATACTAGTAACAGCAACAACAAGAAATACTATATTGCTCTTTGGTAGGATTAAAGTGAAAGTTGAGTGCCCTTACCAGCCACAAATGTCTTTTTAAACAGATCAGTGGAAGGAAAATAAATGGTGCATCCAATCTGCTACCTTTTGCTGCATTTCTCTCTGGTATTGGGGAGTGAGCAGGGAAGTGAGCATGTGGGAGCCTGAAAGCACATAGCTGTATCAGCCAATCCCACACTGCTTCCCCTCTCTTCTGTTCCCAGGAGACAGGCAGAAGCTATAAACCTTCAACCTACTTAGGCAATTGCAAGCATCCCAGCTATTCAACACAAAAGTAAGGGATATAATGTTGTCTGAAAGATACCTTTTGTTCACATTGTTTTTTCATGCTGTTTTGTTTGCTTGCTTCCAACATTAAATCATTAAATACTAAAACCTAACTGATTTGAGCTGCTGGCTTTGACCTCCACAAAGGCTTATCTGCAGCTGTGCTTGAATTAAACAGTTTCTAAAATTCATCTTTTCATGGCTGTCCCTCCTCTTCCTCAAAGTATTTAAGAATTTTCAGGAATATCTATTTATTAATGTCCTTCAGAACAGAAGACAAATTCTGAGATTACACCAAAAATATGTCAGCAAGCTACAGGTGTGGAACTATTTGAGAGATACTGTATGCTCTCTGATGCCCTTCACCTTGAGTAAAAATGAAGGGGAGGGAGTACTTGAGTCCTGCTGCCAGAACTCACCTGGGTAGAGGCAGCCCAGTCCCACCTGCACGTGACACATTGCCACCTCTGATTTGCTGTCCTTACAGAGCAAAGAAATGCTTCAGCAGAAGCAGCAGAGAGTAGGGAATAACCTCCTAAAAAGAAAATGCTGACCTATGCAGGTTACCCAGAACATTTCTTCCCTTTCAGAAAAATCTCTTTACTATGAAGGACCAACTTCTGAGCACAGCAAAGAAAGAAAAACAAAGTGAACCCCCAGGACAGCTGGCACTTCCTTGCCACCAACAGCAGACAGGCATGGTAGTCTCCTCTGACTCCCAGCAAGTGGGAGCCTGGCTGGTACAGATGAATACCTAGTAAGTCACCTGAGGAACACAGCACAAAGGAAGTGAAATGCTGTGCTCCGTGTGCTTCATTTGCTTCCAGGGAGTGCACACCACATAGCAAATTCAAGCAGCTGCACAAGCATGGGTATGAGTCAGACCCACAGCTGGCCAATCTCTCCTACCTTGCAAATGAAAAAAACACCCACCAAAAAAGCCCAGTAACCAGTCAATGAACCACCAACAGATTATTTACCACAGCTGGAAACATACAGCCCAGAGACTGGCACCCAGTCCAGGGATCAGCACAGCTCCCTTGCTGGGGATGAGGGGGAAGTGAAAACTGCAAAGTACTTAACGTCATATCTAACTTCATACACCGCCCACAAAACTCCAACCAAAAAACAGACTAAAAAATACCCTACTATTAAATGTTTGCTCAGAAACCTGTCCCTAGCTGATATTTAAGAAGGAAAATTATATCAAATACAGATTAACCTGAGAGCAAAATTGGCTTCAACATATATCAAAAGTCAGAATAGACTGTAAACCTGTTAGTAATTCTTCAGCAAATGTTAGTAACTTTCCAGAATGTTCCCATAACAAACTAGACACCCTTTCAGCAATAAATGTTTTTCCTAAGGCTGCTTTCCTCTTTAGGGCAAATGCTGTGAGAAACTGTTGGAAGACAATTCTAACCATCACTATGGCAGATCCATACTTCTGTTACTGCAGGTAATTAGGCAGAGTTATTTAAAGAGAACAGTATTTCTTTGTTTCTGTTCTCTATTTATGCTCCATTTTAAAGGCATCAGGGTAAACCAAAACTGAATAAACAAACTAACATAGGCATGTCTAATAAAGATAATCCTTGCTTCTTGAAGACAAATCTTAAGAAGTTATGGATTAAGAAAAGATATGGCAATGAAGACTATGACCAGACACGGAACATGCAAATACATGCAATTAGACACTAAAACAGATGATTTCAGAGATAAATCACCACAGCTTAAGTATTCATGGAAGGAATCATTGCAACAGCATTGAAGAGAATATATGGAAATGTGGTATAGTACAGCACTCATGCCCTCAGTACAAGAAGACTTAAGTGGCCTAATAAATAATATTTTAAGCCTCTAGTCAGATATATGGAAAGCAAGTAACTGAATCCCATAAAAACAGAACTAAAAGAAAACAAAAGCTTTGCTTACTCTTCTTGACGCAAGTCATTAACGCTCCGATCTAGTGAGATCATATCACTTGCCACCATATTAAACCCAAACTCTTTAATGCTGGCTTGAACGGATTCTTTGTAATCTGGTCCTAAAACATATGGCTTCGCTTCCTCTCCAGGGCCACCAACAACTCCATGAGGCTCAGGCTCTTTGGGTTCAAAATTACCAAGGACTCCAGGTCGTAACACAGGATCTGGGTATACAAATGTCTGAGGTTTAAATGTGAGATACTGCCTCTGGATGATGTTTTGCTGCTTGTTATCAACACCATGCTGATTTAGTTCATTTTTGGCCTTATTTTTCCTTCGAATGGATTCCAAGTCCACTTCCACACCTTCAACATGAGGCCAAGGTACCACAGGTTTGAACTTCTCATTTCCTAGTCCATGGTCTCCTTTGTTTGGCAGGGGTCTGTTGGCTTCTTTGTCATCCTATATACACACACAGAGAAACAGCAGACCATATCAATTGATGATCCTTTATTTCTTTACATCCAATAGCTTAATGCAGTAAGAGTTGGTACTAAATATATGTTGAGCAAGTATGGAGAAGTCTGTTGAGGGGCCCAGTGAACACTTTTTACTAAAGCTACTGACTGCTGGAGAACATCACCAGCTGTTGGCCACACTTACCTTGGTGAGTTGGTCCCGGAAATGACCGCATTCCCAAAGACCAAATACCCATGTAGGACATGTTCACCTGGATGTAGTTTGAGCTGTAGTTCAAGCTGATGTGCAAGGGGCACTGACAGAGCATTTTATGAAGGAGAAGGTAACATGGAGGCAAACAGTGCCACAGTCCACAGTCCTTGTCCCACTGTTGGACAGGCGGTGCTTCTGAGGCTGCTATGGCTCAGACCTCTGCAGGGTCTCAGTGGTTGCTAGAAACAGCCTCAGCTGGGAGAGAGTGCTGTAACCACGAGTAATGTGGCACACTCACCAGTCCAGCCATGAGCCACGGATCATCCCTGCCCTCCACAGACACCCCTGTCCCCCCAGCACGCTCCCACCAAGCTCCTCCCTCTGCTGCAACAGCTTATTTACAGCTGGGAGGTGACACTGATGGCACCGGGGACAGCAGGCAGAAATGAGATCAGCTGCATGGACACAGGGAGGCAGTGCTGGTGCTGAAGAGGACTGCCACAGCCACTGGCATCTCCTGCATCCTTGTTTAAATCAATTTTACCACACTCCTCCCTCTCTCCACACCAAGAGATTTGAAGTTCTCACTGAGAAGAAAGGCTGGCATTTTGAAAATTGCTCAGCATTTTTAGTGATCAGTGAGGTTGGTGGGGTTAGAACAAGGGTGGGTGATTTTGGAAGATACTAGACAGAAAGGCTTTGAAGTGTCTGAGTGTGAAGTCTCCAGAATACAAGAGCATCACCCATGAAAGCACTCCAAAACACACAGTCACAACTTTTTCCAATACTACTGTCCAAGAGTATGACAAGGAAATGTTGCTGAAAGTTCAGATATCCTGATATAATTGTTTATTTGTAAGCAAGACAAATGTTAGATCATTCAGAAATCTGCTGAAAACATCACACATTTTAGCAATGTCTCAGAATCAAACAAAATTTTGAGATCAGAAGGATGTCACCCATTCAAACCTGCTGAAGGCAGGTTCACAGTAACGTGGGGTTTCTCAGAGGCTTGTCCAGTTTCTCAGGACAAGCTGCTCCAGTTGCTTGACCCAGTGAAGGATTTTTCCCTCATACCTCATTAGAAGTTTCTCATATTGCATCTTTCTGTCTGCACTCCTGAGAGGATTTTATTTCTATTTGCTCTGCAACTTCACTTTTTAGGGTGAAAAGATGCAATTAGAGTCCCCATTAGACTTTTTTCCAGCCAAACCCAGCCTCCCTAGCAGGTCTTTGCTAGGTTCTCTGCATCTGTGAACATCTCTCCCGTGTTGGGGCAGTGTGGGAGGAGAAAGCACACGGAGTTCCAAAGAGCTAAGCTCTTTCTAGGGCATCCACCCATTATGTACTCTGCCTTCACTGCAACAAGGATACAATGCTGACTCATGTCCATGTTCAATTAAACTACATAATACTTCCTACTACATTACATTATTTTTCTCATATAATTCCATGTAAAAAACCTTCAGTGACTAAGAAAAATACAGTATATAATATTTCCAGGTTAACATGGGAGTCAGAGTGTCTCCAATTCAAAATAAGGAGTTTATTCAAGAAAATTTCTGAGTCCTCTGTTACAGTTCAAACAGGGAGGACATACAACATGCAGAAGTGTTACATTATTCTGTTCTTCCATCATCATTTTTTCAGGAACTCAAAAGTCAGTGTTAGAAAAGGGAAGTTTAAGGGCATGTGAAAAGGCGTATTTTGCAAGAAAGTCAAAGGCTGTCATGGATCTAAATAAAGCCCTGAGAGGACTTTTGAAGAGAGCATCATCTCACACTTATCCTAGAAATCAAAAGGAAGGCTTTGCCACTAGACTGTCAGAACACTGCTGAGCTCTCAGCTCACATCTAATTCCTGCTCTGAGTGCGGAGGCAGCTATAAAAGCCAACAAAACAGTCAGCATCATCAGGAAGGATGCTTAAAGAGAGCATAATTTTGACTACACAAAATCTGATGCTTTCATGTATTCAGTAATATTTAGTTCTGGTCTCCACACCTCAAAAGGAGTCAGAGGAAGTGCAGAGTAGGGTAACCAAAATCAAGGAGAAGGTAGAAAGGTACCTTGAGATGAAAGACCAGAAAGGCCACTCATCTTTCATCTCCAAGACCCTGCAGCAGTTTGGAGATGTGATGGCTGAGGGGTATACAACTGAAGTTAAAAAACCATAAAAGTCATGGATAAGCCCAGTGTAAACCCAGAGTTTACTCTGTGATGGATGACAGGTCCATAGGGGGACTGTAAAAGGGCTGTGAGAAACCTTCTGAAAATTTGAATTAAACAGCTGTAGATGCCAGAAGAGTCCAAAGAGAAGGCAGCATATAAAGTAGCCAGGTTTACACACTGCCATGCTGAGTCATCACCCTGGATCATCAGTCTCAACCAGGCAGGAATTTCTTATTCCCCTGGTTTGTGTGGAATTAAATAACCTTTCATTCCACTTCCATTACCTATAAAACAGTTATGAGCTTCCACTTCGCCAATTCTTCAACTGAAGCATAACGCTTCTGAAAGAAATTTGTTTATTTTGCTGCTGTCAGAACTATGACTTATCCTTTATTACATTTGGTCTCATTATAACTGTTATGCACAATTTGCATTATAATGCACATATCTGTAGTTCCCTTCTATGCACTAAATATATTCCATATTTGCTGGCCTGGAAAAAATATTTCATAAAACAAGGAAATTATACACAAACACATAGGCACACTCATTGACCCCATTCCTCCAATATCTATGCACAGAGGACAAATAAGATAGAAAGCATTTGTTGTGGGTTAACCCCTGCAAGCAGCTCAGCATGACACAGCTGCTCACTCCTTCCTCCCTACTCCTGGACACAAATCTAAAACACAGCAATCATATGGGATGCTATGAAGAAAATCAACTTAATCTCAGCATTTTATGGACATTAAAAAAAAATAGAAGAGGAACTAGCAGTGTTTAAGTGTGTGGTCGTGCCTCCACAGATAAGGATTTTCCAAATAGTGTCTGGAAAAAGAGCAAAGCCAAACCACAATCAAAGAACTACTTCAGTCATCATATAGACCACAATGCAATGGTTAGGAACTTCTAGAGCTTCCTCTCTAATTTATGAATTATGACCCAAACCCCCTTCTTAAAAGAAAAAAAATTAATGACATATCAAAAATCTGAAATAATTTTTAATCAGTGTTCCTCACTGATTACAAGTTTGGCTCAGGTAAAAGTAGTCATACAATAACAGTTAAACTGGAAGGCGTACATATGAAAAAAGATAAGACACAACAACCTTTCTAAAGTGGCAAAACAAGATGGCCTGAAAATTATTTTAAAAGCTTTGAAAGAGATAGTAACAGCAAAGTGAAGGGAGGGCTCAGAAGAAGTGAGCACAACATACATCTGAATACAGCACTTCTAGATTGTCCAAAAATGAGGGGAGAGAAGCAAAAACTACGAATTCTCTCACATCTGAAGACAAATAACAAAACCAACAAAACCTCATTACATCTTTATAAAAAGGACACATAATACAGAGAGAAGTTTTTCCACAGATCATTATTTTTTCCCGTAGGGTTGGACCTAGGATTTCCTGCCAGCTTTCTAGATCCAGTTTGGTGCATGCTTCTTTATTTTTTGAATGTTTTTTTCATTCCTTCGGGAAATGTGCATGAGTAACTGCAATGGGTGTTTCCGAAACAGTGACATGATATAAATAAAGTCACTACCTAATTCTAAATAAAAAAAGGGGGGTTATTAATTGTCATTTTACTTCACAAATTAGGTGCCTTATTGCAGAAGACAGGAATGCAGTTGAAGGTATAGAAAACATAATTGTTTCCCTTTGAAAACATGCCTATAAATTACACAAAGTAAAGACCATGAGAGGTCTTAATAAGGCTGCAAGATCAGTCATCTGGCAGGAGGGCTGGAGTTGTAGCTGGCAATAAAACTGCCAATGTGAAAGTTGCATAATCTGCTTTTCTTCAGTAACTAGTTCAAGACTGGCAACTCCCTAAAATTCTCTATTAAATAATGTCTGAAAAAAATTCATTTTAGAAAAATGGATTTGCTTCAGAATTTTCATTTGAGAACTTCAGAATAAATAAAATAAGCAATGATTCCCTTAACACAGTTGTCTGACTCTCAAAGGGTTCCATCCCATAAGATTTCACACCTCCCACCCCTGCCATGGTAGCCTCCATTCGAGCAATCAGAAATTATACCTACTGCAAGACCAGCTGCAGACCAAAAGCACACACAAATGGAAAAACACCCAGCTTCTCAAACAAGGATAAAGATCTATGGCATGTCTGCTGTCACTTAAAAAAAAGAAACAAAAAACCAAAGCCTTTTCAATCAACTACAACTTTTTGCACAAAAAAATCTGTTTTAAGCTCCACATGCAGCATTGCTTCCAAATTGTATTTTGCTAAACCTTCCATCAAACAATTTTGTCACAAGACGACCCTGTTGACTCAAATTAAGGCTGAAGTTGGACTATGAGAGTTCTTTCGTTAGATATGAGCAATGACATTCAGGCCATCTGGCTCGAAAGGGCCATTTGCTGTCACAGTGCCTGGGCAGAACAGCCTCTCTCCTGCCATGACTCCTCTCAGTGTATTTCAGAGGCACTCCAAAGGTGATGGAATGCATACCTACATGCTCAGTAGCTCCTACAGTGACTTTCAAAACTTGTGGAAAATTAGAATAGATCATTTATGAGAACTCCAGAAACACAGAGGTAAATACAATTTGACACTAAATTAGAGAAAACTTTTGAAGTTTAAAAATGCATGGTTGTAAAACTAACAGATTGCTAAATCCCTCCTTTACATGCTTTGTGCAACCCAAATGAGAAACCATGCTGTTGATAGTGTTTGTCACCAGCAGTTTGAGGAAAATACAGTTCTGTAAGTTATACTTTTATGTTCACAGTTGCCCTCAATTTGGACATATACTGATAAATACAAAAGTCCATTATGCAGTAAGTGCTACCTCTCCGTAGTAGATTTCTGCCCACTTAAACATCCTAGGGGAAACAGAACAAACTTAAACAAGACCAATTCATATCTACCATACTGGAATAAATTTTGGTACACAGAACGACCACGACTATACAGCTTTGTACCACAAACACATTGCTGTGATGGCATCTCCAAAGAGCAAGTACTCTAATCCCACAAGGCAACAACCACATCTGTTGTTTTTTGGAGTCTTCAGCATGAAACTTGATCAGAAGCCACTTATGAATCACAAAGTCCAAACAGCCAAAAAGAATTTGGACGATATAAACAAGCAAGCATTACAATATATGCATATTTACGTGTATATATATATATATATATATAAATGTTCTACTCACTAAAAAATACATAACACTTCAGTGTAAATGAGGTGCAAGGGCCAGAAGCAGCTTTGGAGAAATGAGTGTTCAGCAGTACTTCTATACTGATGTGTTTTGTACTCCCACCTGAGTACAATCTGAGGAATGGCAAGTAAAATGTTGTGGCTTGGTTTTTATTTCTTCTTTTTTTGAAACTTAATTAAAAAAAAAGCAGGGCAACTTCCTCCTTCACCTGTTCCCTAGATTTCACAGCATCTATCAAGCTGATTGACATGTGATACACTACTCCTTGCTCTGCACCATCCTTCATCCAACTTGTTATTCTTCTTCTAGATCCCAAGTAGCTCTTTGAAACAGTTTTGCCAGGAATAGATACCTGTAATAAAACTGCTAGTCATCAGCATTGAGTGAAATCCCTTTCCCACTCACTCCCTATGCCCTGTGTGATAAGGCAGAACAGGACAATCACTCCTACAGTACAGAAGTTACCAAGTTTTCAGTAGATATCAGCAGACCACAGCCATTAATATTGACTCAGCCCATGGACTGAATAGTAAAGTAGCAGTACTTGTCAGACCCCAAATTACCTGTGCTAGTGAAGGCAAAACAATTTAGTGGGGAGTAAGATCAACAAGTTTATTCTATTTTACAGTTGACATTTCTGAGATAGGAGAGCATTGCTTGTGGGAAAGTGGCATGTCCAGAAATAAGAAGGGCACATAGCAAAGGAGAGGAACTGTTTGTAGAGATGTGAATTTGGTAACAGCTCAGTGTTCTGCTACAATGAAGGAGTTTGACAGAATTTAACATTCAAGTTCCGAGTGACTTGCATGAATCTACATGAGCCTCTGTATCACTGATTCCAATTAATGGATAAAACCAACCTCTTTTTATCTAGTAATGAGTCTAAAAACTAGCAATATTCACTAAGATCTGAGGTCATCTCTGCTGGTGTTTGAACCTGTGAGCTCAAGAAGGACGCTGACGAAGATAAGGCTTAGTTCATCAACTTTATTTCATTTTTTGAATGGTTGCTCCAAGAGCTCCCTGGGCAAAAAGACCAACTAGCTCTTCCTGTCTTCTTGGATACCATCTACTTTGTCACAGCAGAGCATTCATCTAGGACAGTGACTTCAGGCTAATGCTGCATACTGCCATGCTCTGCAGCCAGCATTTCACAAGGTCAAATGCTTGTGAGTTTCTATGCCTTGTGCAAGGCATAGAAACTGGTATTAAGCTGTGGAAGCCCTCAGATAACAAATCCTACAGAAGAAGGAAGGAATACTTATTTCCACTTGAAATAACCTGATTCTCTGCTTATTTGCCTAACAGAAGGGAACATAACCAATCCCGAGTTTCACCTGTTTACTTGCAGAATACCTTGTTTACAGAGGTACCCAAATTTGGATGTCAGTATGATACCCATCTAAGCATCCCATTTAAATGAAATTGTTCTGTTGTGCCATTATCTTTCACTTGCAAGGGGAGCTAATGATACTTCTGTCATCCTCTTTGGCCTTGCTGTGTATGTATAATTTAAAACTCATGCAATCCTGCCACAATTGCTCTTTCAGCTTGCACTGCTTTACCCCCTGTCCTTGCTCCTCACTCCCTCTCCCAATGACACTGCTCTTCCAGAACTTACTGCTGGATATGTCTCTCCTGGAGTCTGGATTTTCTACAAATGCAATTGTCACATTCATATGCTTCTGGTCCAGACTGAGCAAGTTCCTTTCCTTTGGGAAGTTCAGATACCTTCATTGAAAGCAGAGACTACCCAGAAACCTGGCCAGAGTGCTTTGTGCCAGATTTAGTCTCTTACAAGGGATGCCACTGGTCACCCAAAACTTGCAAGCTTCACTCTCTCACCTTCAGGGAGATTTAAGAGTACAAAAATGACTGATAGAACGTGGCCTGTACCTTACCTATTTTACATGATGCCTCCTTAGGAAAGGTGCAGTACTCCTCAAATTCCTGTGCGACAAGGAGTTTCACAATTAGACCTTGCCTGACTGAAAGCAAGTAAAAATAAAGACACTGAGTGCTTCAGAACAAATTTCTGTAAAAAATAGCAGTCTTAATGTCCTCATTTTCACTAGCACTCAGTGCTTAGGGAATATTGAACCAGCTCTTAAACTTACCAATCTCCTTCCTCATTGCTTGAGATCCAACGCTTACTCAGCTTTTACACATCCCATCCTGCCATTCCTGGTCCTGTCACACTACCCCTGGTCCCATCTGCAGTTCAACACTCACAGTGTGTTAAAGAAGCCTTGACAGAGATCCATTTCACTCAAAGCCCCCACTTATGCCCAAGAACTTTGCAGAGTTAACCACAATCAATCACAGACTTATAGAATGGTTTGGGTTGAAAGAGGACCCTGAAGACCACCTAGTTCCAACCCCCCTGCCATGGGCAGAGGCACTTTCCACTAGACTAGGTTGTCCGGATCTACATCCAACCTGGCCTTGAATACTACCAGGGATGGAGTGTCCACAACTTCCCTGGACAACCTGTCCAAGTCTCACCACCTTCACAGGAAAGATTTTTTCCCAGTATCTGATCTAAACCTACTCTCTTTGTACCTCATGTGGCTATGGAGAGTACCATGTAATCTGGATAGTAATTAATGAGATCTAAAATAGAAAGTCTCAGATAAATACCTGATAAATACCTGATAATAAATACCTAATAAATACCTGATAAATACCAGATAAATACCTGAATAAACTGATATCAAAGACATCTGTCCTTGATTTTGTAACTTAAGGCTAGTTTTGAAGCAAGCAAAATAGTCTCTTATCATTAAAATTACAATCACTTCCAAGTAAAAGAAATATTCTTAAACTGAATCATAAATGAAGGTGCTGCAATACCTAAGGGGATGTATTTTAGTCTCTCCCATGCTCTAGAAATGAAAACATGTTGGCACTAGTAACCTGTGCAATAAAAAGAACACAAAACTGTATCTGCATCTGCTTGGTGCAGAATAACAGAAAAGTTGTTATTCTTTAGATAGAGGACCTTTGATAAGACAGAAGTATGATCCAAAGCCTCTTAAATCCTCTCCTTACAGACATCACACTAAAGATGACACAAAAACTTTAAACTCAGAATAGCAAGAATTTATTACAAGTTTATTACAACTAGACCAATCAACATTTTCAGTTGAAGAAAGCTGAAGTAATCACAGAAAAGACAGAATGGCTTGGGTTGGAAGGAATCTTAAAGACTAGACCAGGTTGCTCAAAGCCCCATCCAACCTGGCCTTGATCAAGTAGGACAGAACATAAAGAGGCATAAAAGCAAGTATCTCCCTACACACTCAGTCTTTTCAGGTGTGGTTTTGCTCCTTGCTAATTAAATGGCTTGCTTTGTTGCATCCAAGGGCAATTTGTCTGGTCCCCAAGGAACCAGAAACTACAAGAGACCTGCCTGAACTGATCCTGGCTCTCTTCTTGACACAAACCGAGGAAAGACAAATACTGTACATCACACAAGGTAAGTCAGTTTAGGTTAAGCACTTAAGACTGATCTAATAAACCACCAGCTGACCCAGTGACTGCAGAACAGTCTGCCACCAACAGCTTTTCAAACATCCATAACCCTCCTTCTCTCTTTTTCTGCCCAACAGATAAATACATTTCTACATATTGCAGCCTACATTGTCATTAGCATGTATTTAGCATGGTATTTCAACTACGAACTTCTGTAGAGTATCACCCACATTAATTCATTCTTAAACAGAGACTGCAGTGACTCAGAGCTCCAAGCCAACAAAAAAGCACCTGTTAGTTATATTTACCCTGAAATACACCATATGGGTTACTATACCATAAATGAGACTCCACACAAATTAAAAAAAACCAAACTCGTTTGTATGCCTGTTGACTAATTTCACACTAAATCCAGCCATTTGACATTTTATTGTATTTTAGTTGTTCAGAATGCTGTTATGATAACAGCCAAGCCCCATGAGGAGGCTGAAGAGAAGGAAAGCACCAAGCCCTGGGGTACAGTTCTACTGCAGCACCAGGGACAAAATCTGTCCTAGGTAAGCAAAGCCCATAAAACTCTGACCCATCTTTCCAAGATAAAGTCTAGTTCTTGTCTAGTCTTGAGAGCAGAGACACTAAGGACCCAATCAATTTCTTTTTTTTCCTGAAGCCACTCTCCACATCAAGTCTCAGGAGATGTCAAGTTGCATCTATGCACAGAAAGGCCAACTCTTATTGCCTAGAAAGTTAAACCTTTTTTTCACTTAAATATGTAATGAAAATAGTCCTTTTTCAACTCCCCAGCCTGGAGGGTGCCTTGCTGCACAAGAAGATCAGCAAGGTAACTTGCTCCTGAAGCTGATGTGCCAGCAACTGTAGGTATCACAGGAGTAAAGCAGCAGCAGAACAAGGCATTTCTAAAAAAAAAGTGCATGCAACTGGCTTCTAGGGACACAGCCAATTCCAGAACAATGTTTAAGCAGATGAAGGCTATGGGAAATCCCCAAATACTCAGAATTCTGGTGGCTCTAATCAATATCATCATCACTCATTTCTGTAAATATTTACTGCTGTGTATTTAGTTCAAATGCCACCTTCTGTTCTCCTTTTAATTTCTCTCAAATTTCCAGTTTTGTTTACAATGTTTTGATGAAGATCATGCCATTACTTACCCTTTTTGAAAAGGGCAGAAGGTGAAGGTAAGAAATTTTTCCAACTCTTTTTTCCAGGCAAAAGATAAATATCAGGAAATGCCTTCTGAAAAATGGACTGCAGAAATGATGGCACAAAATGCAGGATGTTTTTATCCTGTCTCCCTCCTCCAAGTGATCAGGAGTACCAGATTTGCACAGGGCTATGTGGCTTGCAGCAATACAATCAGATTTTGAAAACAATGCTTAATCAGAAGCATACTTGAGCTATAGCAAATTGCTTCACAACGCTTTGAATAACTAACACCTTTTTGGCCTATGATGCAAGAAAAAAAAGGGGAAACATGGCATAATTAAACAACTGTCCACAACTTTTCTTTTTTAGAGGGATTTTATAAATGCTTAACTGGAAAAATAATGAGTATTAAGAACAAAATGGACAATTGCATCATCTCTATGCTGAGCTGACTGTAAGATGTAAAAGGGCCTCTGGATTTCAGGTCTTCGTGACTCATGGAGTATTTCTTACCCTCTTAATTAAAAAAATGCATTGAAATTTTTTTACCGTCTTTGCATTGTAATGAGAGGCTAGCAAAAGAGGACTTTTTTTAGTAATGCAGATATGCAACTTCATTGATTAATAAAAATTAAGAGGAAAAATGGCCTGAATACCTGAAAATAGTGTTGTATTGATGTCTTAGCTATGTAGTATATGCTGACCCATGTAGTCTAACTTTTTCTACAGTATTATTCTACTGCTGCCACAGGTACACACTGTCAAATGCTTGGCAAACAATTCCTGTAGTTTTTGCAATCAAATGGAAGAAAGACAGAGCAGACATGAGAATGGAATAGTTTGCAGCAATATTGCTACAATCCAGACCACCAACACCTCTATCACTCGGATGTTTTCTCTGGTAATTTCACATTTCACTCCTGCACTCTCTGATCTCCAGCTACACCACCTCATCTTCCCTGCCTGGCTGCTGGTCTCAGCCAGTACTACACTTACACTCAGTGCTTTGCTACAATTGCTAAGAACTTTATTCCACAGCCCTTAATAGTTCAGCAATAACAAACATTGCCTTCCCACCCAAAACCCTCCTTCATCCTTTTTTCCTGGGAAGCTGTGCCCTCCAAGGTGAAAAGGCTTGAAACACATCATCACTCAAGAGCTTTAATACAAGATTTGTTCTCATCACTACATTTCAACATTAAATGAAGCTTGTGACCTTTCTAGTTGAGTCATTGTTCCTTCCACATTTTGTTTCACTCTAGGAATATCCTTCATTTCATGCATATGTTTCAATGAGATCTTAAAAATAGAACTCATGTTTATTCATATGGACATTAGGAATTTTTAAGAACTTCTAAGATGTCCTCTGTCCAGCTTCATTTCCTTCCAAAAAGCAAAAATTATCCTCCTTTTCCTGTGTAGTGCTATTATACAGTGGACTAGGAAGTACCAAGGCTTTTAATTTTACCAAGACCAAGCCCATTTTATTAATGTTATCTATAAATTGAAGAAAGAAACAGATAAAACTGTGTCTTTTGGACTGAAACTATCAAAATTTAAGTAATTCAGTTTTAAGCTGTAGAGATAAGCAGGTAAAAACAAGCTGTGCTGGTTTTGGCTGGGGTAGAATTAATTTTCTTCCCAATGGCTGGTATGGGGCTGTGTTTTGGATTTGTGCTGAACACAGGGCTGATAATGAGGAGATGTTTTTGTTATTTCTGAGCAGGGGGTGCACAGAGCCAAGGCCTTTTCTGCTTTTCATTCTGCCACGCTGGGGAGGAGCCACAGCCAGGACAGGTGACCCAAACTGACCACAGGGATATTCCAGACCATATGGCACTATGCTCAATGAATAAAGTAGAGGGAAGAAGAAGGAAGGGGAGGAACATTTGGAGTGATGTTGTTTGTCTTCCCAAGTTACTGTTCCATGTGACGGGGCCTGCTCTCTGGAGATGGCTGAACACGTAGGAATGGTGTTCAGAGGCATGAACACCATTCCCATGGCTGAACACCTGCCCATGGGAAGCAGTGAATCCATTCCTTTTTGCTTTGCTTGTGTGCTAGGCTTTTGCTTTCCCTAACAAACAGTCTTCATCTCAGCCTGTGAGTTTTCTCACTTTCACCGATCCGATTCTCTCCCTGATCCCACTGGTGGGGGAGTGGAGAAGCAGCTGCCTGGGGGCTTGGCTGCTGGCTGGGCTTAAACCACAACACAGGCATTCACTTTGAATTAAGAGTTACAATACATAATCCATAACTTTACTATAGATAAAATCCAACTTCTATAATTTTTCAGAAAAAGCCTCAGAAAGAGACAAGAACTACAACCAATCGTCACATTCTAAGTGGCTGAGGCCAGCTTCTCTGGCTCTCCAGGCATCAGCTTTGAACACTGCACTGGTTTCAAGCCTGCAGAGGAACTTCATCCTTGTTTCTCAATCATCTGGGACAGATGGATATTTAAAAATCATGCATTTCTTTTGTATAACTCAGCAAGTAAATGACATTTACTATACAATAAATCCATCGCTAATGGACATGCTTGATCAAGGGATGCAGTTTTCTGTGCTAGATCTTGTCTGCCTCAATTTTTAAAGACAGACACGTCAGCCTCACTTCATATTTCTTGCTATTAAGGAGCAAACCGCATGATTAGATTTTCATTTATCTTGAAATATTGTCACCATTCTCAAGCTTTACCACAGTCTATTTCTCTCTTTTTTTTAAATTGCTTTTTAGAATTTGATCAACCCTACCATTTTGAAAGCTTCTTCAATGAAACAGCCAGCTAAAGCCAAAAACTGCATTGTATGCAAATTATACATACAGTCTAAAACCCGCTTCTGCAAGTTTCATCTGAACTCCCAAAAGATTTCAAAAATTCAGAGTATTTATGTAATTACCTTGTGTACTGCTTGACTAGACAAGAGAAGGGAAATAACTTGTGATCAATTGTGTTCTCTGAGATTTGATCTCATCTTTCCTTGGCCCGTCATTCCTGGTCTTTCCTACATAGGAGAATGTGTGTGGCATTTGCCAATAAATTAGTTACAGTCTACTGAATCATGGAGGTAAGATAAGTTCTTATCTGCACCAGATACTTAAAAAAAAAAAATCAACACAGCACATGCATTTGAAGCATAAAAAGGAAAAAAATCTGCAGCAACACTAAACTAATAAAAACCAATTTATTGAACAGATAAATCAATCTTGGTAAATAGACTACTCTTTCTGTGACACACACAGCTAGGGATATCGTTTGTTTTGCTGTGAGGTAAACATGATGAATACAAAAATCTATCTTATAGCTTTGTTTTAAAAGCCACATAATGTGTTAGCATAGCCAGAGTATCTGCATCTTTTAGATATCCAGCAAGAATGCTATGATAAAATCCACAAACTTCTTTAAATGGGCTCCACTAAACCAGCCTGTTCTCCACTGTGCTTCCAGCCTTGCACATGTCTCTGCACTTGCCATGCAGTATCTTTCATTTGGACCATGGAAGCCACTGTGGGCACCTTGAGACCACAGGACCGATCAGAAAGGCAGACACATTGCACCTGAACTTCAAGTAATGGCCTGCTCTGACATTTATTTTGTCAGTGCAGATGATCCATGGTGGTGCCACAATATAAACTCAAAGCTGTATGAGACTAATGACCAAAACATTACTCTCCAAGTCAACGCTGGGAGCTGACATCCCACTGCCTTCTCCTAACATGGCACCAAGGATTAACCTCTAGCCCTGAACATCTTTTGAGGGACCGCTTTCCATCTGGCAGATCCTGAAGAGGCTTGTAACATGACCTTTGTGTTTCCAGCTCAGGTACACTATGGATGGCAATTCTGACCACACATCTGGGGAAGATGCAAGTGAACAGCATTCTCCCATCGGCACTGACTCCTTAGCAATGGGACTGTAGCATTCCACTGTTGAAATTAATGGGTGTACAACACACACAAAGAAAGAAGAATGAGGCTCCTTCTTGCTCGGAAAAAATGGAAGTCAGTTTTCTCAGCACGGTGCCTCTGTCTCCAGGGCACTCTCACCATCCAACCAGCATAGCAACAGGCATTTCTCTGAAGCAATGCAATCATTTCAACAAATGTTCACTTCTTGTTAACACTTTTGTTATGAAATCTGAAGTTCTGGCAATTCAGACTCTCCATGTAAATACTGAGAATGGAACACTGGCTAAAAATTGATCTCAAAATGACAGTGAGCCTTTCCTCAGGGTATAATCAACCCAGTAATGCTGTTTCCATCTGGAGTGACTTCCACAAGCCCTAGGCATGTGCACTACTTGTGGGTTTCAAATAGGGCTGCTAATAACTGCATCTATGAAAACTGTGCCCTTCACTTACTGCATCTTACACAGAAGAGACATTACAAAGTCTACTTCTGATCTATCCAGTTCATTAAATGGGTGTTTAAATTGGAACACAGTTCACTGAATCAAGACCTTTACGTGCTAGCCTTGCACTTTAACTTCTAACAAAGACAATTTTGTTAAAGCCTGTCAGAAAACTGAGTTCAACAGCCTTCTGCAGTCCCTAGGAAAGAGAGTCTGTTGTCTCTAACACAGGAAAATCTGGCCTGCAGTTGGAAAACGAAGAGTCAGTAAGGCAGTTCATACTTTAGTCTGACTGGGGAGTGAGACAGTGCCTCCCAGGAGAAGGAACTGCAAAAGAAGAAAATCGTCAGTATTTCAATCTCCAGTATAAGAGAGAAGCTACATACATCAGCATCAAAGACCACAGAAGAATGAACTGGCAAATGTACCAGGACAGGACAGTAAATAGTATAGAATTGTTTACTGTACATCAAAACAGAATCAGCAAAAGAGACCAAAATCCACAAGAATGAGACTCTAATCAAAATACACATACACAAATCCACTGTGTTTTGCCACTGTTCAATAACCTGCAAAATTCTTATTTTGAAAATGGTAAGGAAAAGCAATATAAAAGAGCTTCTTTTGTAAGAGACCCTACATTCTCATGGTTATCAGCCACGCCAGAATTACTGCTGTCAATAATCAGCCTTTTGGGATGATGTGATTTCTTTTGGGAAGTTCTTACACACAAATGACAACAGCATAACATAAGAGGTATAAGCTCTGTTTAAAACTGTCATATGCAAGTTATCCAAATCAACATTTTCTCAATATATTACTTTATCATCCAATATAGATTTGGACAAATATTTTAAATTAAGACAGAAAAATCAGATTGATTCACTATTGCACTAAACATTTCCAGTAAATTATATAAATAAAGCAAAACAAACAAACAATGCAAAAATTCCACCAAAACTTGGAAGTTTTCGCTTTTCCATTCACTTCAATTAAAAAAATAACAGCTTAAAAATAAGGTACTAGGCAGCTTTCCATTTCTAATAATTTCAACAGAACACGAACAGCATAACTCTATGCATTAGCTGTTGCTTCAGACATAGTATTTTACCTGGAAATAGCATATTTTCCTGTTGTTTAGTACAGCACTTCCAGTTCTATAATTCCTGACAGTATGGCAACTGCAGATTTGTAAAGGATGTCAGATTTATATAAGATGTGGTAAAGGGAAAAAAAAAATCACTTGCCCATTCTTCCTACAGAGTGAAGAGGCTCAAAGCTAACTTTCCCATTCAATTTAAAAGGCAAAGTTTGGAAGGCTTTTGAATGTCAACACTGATGCATTACAGGGATGTTTATCTCCCCATCACTGCAGATATACATCAAAACCTGAAGGGGATATTTTCCATCTCTGCTGCAATGAGAACTGTGGAACAGCAGAAATATGAATTATAAGATGCAGCTAGTTCTTGCAGAAGATTTATGAAAACTGTATTTTTTAGCTGCTGCAGATGAGCTGCCTTTAAATTTTTGGTTTTGCTAATTTGTTTTGGATTCAAACCTCTGTCTAATAGATGCTGGATATTTCAGGCTGATGTTATGGAGACGGATGGCTACATTTCTGCAGTCAGCTTACTTCTACACCATGCATTTTCATCCTGTCTGTGTGCCAACGCCAGCACCTTTACACCCGCACGCTGAGCTGGACCAAGGACTCCCCGCAGACAGCTGCATGAGCAAGCCAAATGAGTTTGGCATCCATAAGCAGGGTAAACACCAGTGCTCAGCTAGCTCAAAACAGGACTGGGGCAGGGGGGAAGCTGCTGGAAGCAAGGGGTAGCTGAAAAACAGGGTGCCTGGGAGTAGCAAAACACAGAGAACACTGCTGCCTCTCCAGATGTCTACAACCACTGCCTGTGCACAGGCACACAGGGGGCTCCAGGGCTGCCCATCCTCAGAGCCCTCTCAGCACCTCTGAGGGACACCAAGGAGAACAAGTACCTGCAGAATGGCAGCACAGCAGCTGCCTGACTTGAGGGGGTTGGTTCTTTTGTACCTTTAAAACAAGACTACACAACTCAACTGCAGCACTACACTGAGTCCAGAGGAGGGCCAGAGGGGTGGAGCATCTCTCCTATGAAGGCAAGCTGAGACACTTCGGGTTGTTCAGCCAGAAAAAGAGAAGGCCTTGGGATGGCCTTAGAGCAGCCTTCCAGCACCTAAAAGGGCCTACAGGAGACAGGGAGAGGGACTTCTTACAAGGACAAGAGAATGGTTTCAAACTGCAGGAGGGTCAGTTTAAATTAGATATGGGGAATTAATTCTTTACTGCAAGGGCGGTGAGGCACTGGAACAGGTTGCCCAGAGAAGCTGTGGATGCCCCATCCCTGGAAGAGTTTAAGGCCAGGTTGGATGGGGCTTTGAGCAAACTGGTCCTGTGAAAGGTGTCCCTCCCCATGGCAGAGAGGTTGGCACCAGCTGATTTTTAAAGTCACTTCCGATCCAAACAATTCTATGGTTCTTGTGAATAAAACAAACACCAAAGAACCTTCCCCACCAAGCTATTCTCCTTAAAGATTTTTTCTCTTTTGGAGGAGACCTGCTTGCTGTGCTGAGAAAGCAGAGGCACAAAAGGCAGCACACTTATGTCCCTAATGCATTTAGGGTCAGGTACTCATGGTGTATTAAGAGCGTCAGAAAAAAACCCAGCAGAATTGCCCAGTTGTGTGGTTTACTGAGCCACCACACCCAGATCTCGTATCAGAAATAATCCAACTGGAAATAATCCAAGTAGGAGAAGCCCACAACAGTAAAACAGATTGAGTGGTCTGGGTGAGGGGTGCTGCTCCTCTTCCCCAGGAGCCCATGACTGCTCTCCCAGGGATTCCTCTGCTATTAATGGTAATGCAGGAACACCATTATGCTCTACACAACAAAGCATGTTTCTGTTAAGCATTCTTAGAGATATGAATCTCCCTTTCTTCTTTCAAGCCAAATCTACACACAGAGGATTATTTTATCTCTTACTACAGAATTTAGGAGAGAGCTACATGTTCTTAAATTTGTGGAGGAGAGAGAAGACATGCATAAACCAGTAGTTGCCCTCCACTAGGAGAGGGCACTTCTTGCTTTTCAGGAAAGCTCTGAGTCTCAATAGAGTTTTCATTAAAAAATATATATAGAACTGGTGACTTTTCACAGCATGATGATTTGAACACATATTTCTAGGTGTCCAAAATTACCCTTTCCTTAGAAAGTGCACCCAAATGTCAGGCAGAACTCCCTTCCATGTACTTTCTCACTCTTGTATCTGATCTTTTATGCCACTACAGCTAGATAAGAAAGGATATTAGGGAATGTGTCAGCCTAGTGCTGGTATGTCTTCAGTCTGCAGACAAAATAAGTTAAGAAACCAAAACTTTAAAATGGACATATTAAGGTAAAGGAACATAATGGATTTTATCCCAGTGCATGTTAACCTCCATAAATCATGGAGGTTAACATGCACTGGGGATAAAATCAGCACCAGTTATAAAACACTTGAGTTACCAAAACTGGTATTTTTCATGTAGTTTAAAGTTTCTTTGAATGCTATGGACCGTACAGTATAAAAGCATTTAAGGAACATTAAGGCATGACAGAATTAATAAATGCATGTAGTGCAGAAAATGGACTTCCTACAGGAAAGTTGTTAGGGTTTGGTGTTAGGCTATGAATAGACCTACTAAATATACACTGCTGAAAAGTTCCCACATGTAAAGCCAAAGTGACTTACAGAATATCAGAAATCTTAACTTCTTCATCAGTAATACTCAGCTTTAAAATAAATGCCCATGCATTTTAGTAAATATATTAAAAATATGATGCTCTGCAATAAAGAAATCTCAGCTTGGAGAGTAAAACAAGGAAAAAACCAATTATTTCTGACATGCAAAAGCGTTCTCATTAATGAATGTTTTAAGGCCTCACAGTCAAGATTATTTTTTTAAGCCAATAAAAATATTTTTAAAGCATAAACCTAAAAATTATAATGAATTCTGCTTGCAACATTATGCCTTTGGTAACATTAAGTAGTACATTATGGTTGCTAGATAAACCAAATTAAAGGTAAAAGTTCTGTCTGTTTCTTAGAAATTAACATCTGTGAACCCATTCCTGAAAAATTATGATTGCTGGGATTAGACTGCAAACAGTATTTTGACAAGTTATCGGTACAGAATAAATTCTTGCAAATATAATACAAGATAAAACCTGTTCAAAAACCTGTTCAATCTGCCCCTCCTTTACATCAATATTAACTGGCCAAGTCTATCAGTAAAAACTTTGGTGCTTAATGTTCAAGGCTGTGAAGTCTTCTTTAATCATAGACATGAATTGTAGAGTTTAAAATGAAAACTTATTTTTCGCATAAAACCCTTAGCATGTTATATCCTGTGACAAACCCATTGGAAATTATATTGGCCAAACTATTATAAAGTCAAGAGCCTTATAAGCCTGACCACTTATCTTTCTTCCTTACTTCTAGATATCCATGCCACTTAATACCTTACTGCAGTGCAAGAAAATTCTTCAGCTGTTGAACAGGGGGTAGTGAGAATAAGCCTTATTAACTCCCCAAATTCCCACAAAGAATGAATGATGAAAAAACCCAAAATGAGCAGGAAGAAAAGAAATAGAGTAAATGAGGTATTCATCCTTCAGCTGAGGGAATAAGAACATGAAATAACCAAGATATAAGCAAGATCAATGCATCTCACTACACTACACATGGACTTGTGCCGGCTGCAGTCAATCAATGATCACCATCAAGGCTCCTTGTAAGGATCCAACCACACCTTTGTCATCTGATGCAAACTTTCAGAATTAAAGTTTATTTTAAAGAAGAAAAACAGATCATTGTTTCCAGTAAATAGAAATGTTAAGACCTGAGAATCAGTGTCTCACACACCTCACTGTAAGCGGAGCAGCCTCTCTGTTCTCGGCTTAAGAGCAAAATCATAACTGGGTACCTCTGATTACCTGCAGCCCCTGTGTGCATTTCACCACACACACACATGCGAGTCAGCTTTGATTTAGAAATTATGCACCCCTGGGAAATATTATCAAAACAAATGCCTCCCAAAGCGGCACAAGGCATCTCTCAACCACAAGATCTAGGCATATGAGATTCAGAGAAAAGGGGACATAGGACAGATGAAGTGTGCTCAAGGACAACAGATTTCAAAGAATTCTAATTATTTTTAAAGTAGGCCAACCCCCAGGACATATCCATTTCATCCAGAAAAATTAATCCAGCCTGCTCCCTGCCATCCTCTTTTCCCAAGGCCCCTCAGGCATACACAAAGATTAAAAGCTACATGAACTATCCTGGCAGTCTGCTCCCTTTTATCACAACAGCTTGACAACTCCCCTGTCATCACCAGTCTTGGTAGAAGATAATAATGGGAGCAAAACTTGTTAACACCCTGAAAGGTGACTGATGTGCCTACTCATGCAAAAGGTAAGCCTGCTCTCTAAGACAGAAACTCTGCATCTTGCAGAGATTTCTCCCCCACTGTTTCTCTACACACAATAATGGTGATGACTTTGACATTTTGGACACCTACTCACTGCTCTGTCAATGAGCACTCATCATCCACTGCCAAAGCTGGGCCAGAGTAACCATTCGCCCCAAGTCTGGCATCAAAGTCTTGTCCCAGGCTTGATTCCAGTGTCATGGATAGCTGCTCTCCTTGAGGATGGTTTTCAGATGACCCTGAAGGATGACATTACGCCTCAAAGAGCTTCACAGCCTCACTGTCAGGTTAACATTTCTTGTTAACCAAACTTTCCTGTAGTGTTTACACAAATAAAAAAATAAGCAAGTATTTAAGTAAACACAGTGAGGACAGAAGACTCACCAAGATTACACATATGCATCCAAGGAACTAATTCAAAGTCTTACTTCAGACACCCAGGGCTGGAATACCTCTACAGAGAGTACTCGAGAGTACCACTTTACTAACTTGGTAAATCTCATGCAGTAGGAGTACCTTACTTATATCAACTGAAATATCAGAATTTGGAGCTGAAGATCTCCAAAAAGCTATCCAAGGCAGCAGGAGATTCTTACCACTCACCAACAAGAGCTGAGGCACAGGAATCCCGTGAAGCATCGTTCTGTATTTGAGGGCTCTTGGCTAAGAACTCTGTGGTTAGAAGTGGGTGACACATTTCCTATGGCTAGAATCTCCTACTCCATCAAAAGAAGCAAACAACAAAACTCCACCTACTGCACCTTTATCTCTGCTGTTTACTGAGATATTGTTTTCATGCTGTCACTACTGAAGGTCTTGGCTCTGTACAGGCAGAACATACTTCATAGAGGGGAGGAAAATAAGGGTGGAAAACATGGAAGAGGCAAGCAAGAAACCAATGTATTTCATCACTGTGGTTTAAAAATTCTCATAGACTTTGAAATGCTAGGACAACATTGTGGGAGATGGAATAGCAGAGCCAGAGCAGGGGAAGCAGTCCAATAAAAGCAATATATTACAAGCTTTGAAGAGCTGACTTCAAGGCCTCATTTAACTGAGAGTGTAGCAGAACTTGTTTCAAGACTAAAGCATGCAGAGAACAATTAATTTTCTCTGAAGAACCCATTATCTTAATACTTTCTTTCTTTATCCTCTTTCCTCAATTGGAAAAAAGGGAACTTTTTTTAAGAGGTAGCTTGGTTGTTTCTTTAAGGTTTTACTTCAAAACATTACTACAGATGAGATGTTTTCTACAGTAAATTTAAAATGGCAAATACTTTCTCTGTCACAGATAGAATTCTTATCAAATAACTCAAAAGAAAGACAATGCCTCAACATATCAAAACCATAAAATGCAGGAACTGAGAAATCAAATGGGATGCTATGCTTTGGCCCTTTGTTCATTTTTTAATAGTTAAAAAGAAAATGTTTTACTGCAGGTTAAAACGAAAGCAAATTTTAATCCCCAAACTGTGGCAAAAATGCTTGAATATGAACAAGACTATATTTGATTTAATTAATTAATTTCTTTCCTAAAACACAGTATTTAAAATAACACCTTTCTGCCTTATTAAAAAGATCAACTCAAGTCAGAACAGTTCTTGCTGAGCCCTTTTCATTGCCAATTTCTTAAAAGACAACAAAAATAAGTATGAAACTTTGTGGGCTGAGCACCATCTGCTCATGCTGTAGATTCATTAACAATTATATTTTGAGACTGTCACCTGTAAAGCAAGTTTTCTACATGTAAACATGTACTGCTTTTACCTTTTACCTTCCTGCAATTCTTTCCTGCTGCTCAAAGGTTCACACATCAGTGCTGACTGCTTCTACTTGCAACTGAACGTTCCACAAGGAAGTCAAAGCAAAATACATTGTAGCTGAGGAAAGCATGAGAAATATTAAAAAATGTTACCACATTCAAGGATAAAAACGAGGGATTCAAGAAAACACGGTAAGAGAAACTTAAAAGAAGTACAGGCCACCATAGAGCAGGAAGCAATTAGTTTATTATAATAGAGAGAAAAAAATAAAAGAGCAAATTGTTCTCTTGCAAAGAGGCATGCTTATGCAGGGAGAAGCATGCTTAATTCCTGATTAATACAATTCTTTTTAAAGCATCAACTCTTAATTAAAAAGTAGCCATTTTTGTTTCAGTAATAATGTCTGCATGCAGCCTGGTAAGAAAATTATTTAATTCCCACATGGAAAATCCATGGGTTTTCAGAAAATAGGAATTTTGTGCTATAAAATGCACCTGGAAGGAAAGCACCACCCTATTTCAAAACCAGCTCACACTGTTTTGGGTTTTTTCAAATTTCAGACCCGCCAATTCAAATGATACTCCAGTGAATAAGCAAACATTTCAAAAGTATTTAATCCCAAGCAAGTGGAAAACAATAAGGATGCTTATTTGAAAAATAAAGGTAGAATACAAGTATCAGGTTTCTCGTCCATATCTTTGTACAGCTATTAACAACGAAACACTCTTTTTCCACAAAAGTGCATATCTTCCCCACAAGCTTGTTCACAGAGGAGGAGGCTACTATTAAACTGATAAATCTGCCATAAAGCACAATCTTAAACCGTTTAAGTTTATAGGAACCCACTGAGTTTAATTTTTTCTTCTACAACCTGTATTAAGTGAAAAGCCAGAAAACCCCCAAATCCAAGCCTGAACAGTAGCACAGGTTGTGAGGACATGCATGCTGCTGGCTGCTAACTACTCCCCTTTGCTGGGAGTAGGTCATCTTCCTTCCTCAACACACTGCCCAAGCACTGCACTTAGTACTGGGGGGTACCTCACTAATCTAATGCACAGTGAGGCAGAGGTGCACTGCTAAAGACAGATTCAAGCAAGATAAATTCTCTTTGTGCACTGCTAAAGACAGATTCAAGCAAGATAAATTACCTTTGATTAATAAAAATACTAAAGAAAACTGATGGAGGAGGTGGCCTTTTGACCAGCATGAGCTCAGCTGGAGCTGAAGCTGACCAGAACTGTGGGGGACAGTAAAATGATTATTTTAAAATTCATTGTCAAAAGACAATGCAGAAATGACATCAGCCTGTTACAGGATGAGGATGGTGACCTCACAGGGATACTGACAAGGAGGAGATGTTTAATGCTTTCTTTGCCTCTGTCTTCAACAACGATGATGGACTACCCTGGCTGTGAAAATGCTAAACTTCCAGCTGACCCTGAAGTTCTGAGCAATCTGCTGCTCCAGCTGGATCCATATAAATTTATGGGGCCTGATGGGATTTATCCAAGAATACCTAAAGACTTGGCTATGTCATCACAAGGCCTCTCTGGGTGATTTTTGAAAGGTTTTGGGAATCTGCAGATATCCCAGCTGACTGGAAGTTGGTTAACAATGTTCCAATTTTTCAAAAAGGGCAAGAAGGAGGACCCTAGAAACTACAAGCCTGTCAGTCTCATTTCAGTGACTGGTAAAGTTGTGGAGATTATTCTGGGAGGTATTGAAAAATGCCTGAAAGATAACACAGTCATTGGTCACAGCCAGCACGGCTTCATGAGGGGAAACCCTGCTTGCCAAATCTGATTTCCTTTAATAACAAGGTAACCCAAGATCAAGGGAAGCCAGTCAAAGTAATCTTTTAGGATTTGACTAAAACTTTTGATACCATCTCTCGGCATGCATCTGGAAAAAACATCCATCACACAGCTGGGAAAGCACCTGGGTGGGCCAAACCTGGATGTATGTGCAGCCTCCTGCTGCGCCTCCCAGTGTCTGGTCACCTGGTCCCTGGGCTCTTTGTTTGTTTCAACAGGATTGAAGTTCACAGCCTCCTGCCTGGGGCATCTCTGTCACCCAGAGCTCAACCTGCAGCTCCAACTGCAGCAGCACAGAGCTCCCTGCACTATAAGTATTCCATAACACTGTCCTGGGGTGCATCAGGCACACCAAGGGCACAGGAGGGGACTGTCCCGCTCTGCTCTGCACTGGGGTGGCCTCACCTTGAATATTGTGTCTGCTTTTGGGCACTGAAACACAAGAAAGACATAAACTATTAGAGAAGATCCAAAGGACAGACATAAAAGTGGTGAAGGGTCTTGAGGGAAAGCCATATGAGGAGCAGCTGAGGTCACTTGGTCTGTTCAGCCTGGAAAGGGGAGACTGAAGGGAGATATTGCAGCTACAGCTTCCCCACAAGGGGAAGAGGAGGGGCAGGCACTGATCTCTTCTCTGTGGTGACTGGTGACAGGACCTGAGGGAATGGCCTGAAGTTGTGTCAGGGCAGGTTTAGGTTGGATATTAGGACAAGGTTCTTCACCCAGAGGGTGGTTGGGCACTGGAACAGGCTCCCCAGAGGAGCGGTCACAGCACCAAGCCTGACAGTCCAAGAAGAGTTTGGACAATGCTCTCGGGCACATGGTGTGACTCTCAGGGATAGCGCTGTGCAGGACTGGGAGTTGGACTCCATCATCCCTGTGTGTTCCTTCCAACTCAGAATACTCTGTGATTCTATGTTGCTAATTTTAAATTAATCGTCCAGAGCAGACATTTGTTTTCCATACTTACAGAGTAAATATAGTAATTAAATGTAACTGTTGCCAGACTTAAAGTCCTCTCAGATTATATGGCCTAGTTACTGTAAAAAGCATCCTCCCAGCCCCCCCACCAAGGTAGAAGTCAAACCTATTAATGTAACAGCTTATCCTGCCCTATTTCCACTTGGCAGTCTCCTGTAATGCTGATTTAATATCTGACAAAAATAGGACAAAGACACTGTCATTTTTGATTAGAGAACGTCAGCTCAACACAAGCAATTTTAACTCTGCTGAGCTTGGGTTAGGGAAGGTGAATGCTGCTTGGCCATGTGGAGAAAAATCTATGTATCTACTTCTGGATAATGCTGTCCTCCTGATGACCCAATGAGTCTTTTGCAATAACGAAATCTACCAGCATCAGAATTTCTATTACAGCTTAGCCATCCATATTCACCAGCTTTAAAACTGAGAGTTAACTGCTACCTAGAATTTTATTTAAAAGAGGAATTTATTACATGCTATTTTCAATGACCCACTATTTGGCACCTAAGCAACACAAATTACCACTTCTGTTTTGTCTTTTTCCCCCAAAAACACAAATTACAGCCTACCCAGCTCATGGTGTTGATCCCAATTTCTGTGGTGTTACTCACAGTTTATTCATTAGGTACTGCAACAGATTAATAGTTTAACCAGTGTGATCCCCAAAACAGACACAACTGCTACGTTTTTGTTGCACTGTCTTACCTAAGTGTGCAGAGTCACCTTTTACCCTATGCTGAGGATCCTGTCAAACGTTCCCTGGATACTCTAGATCCCTCTTCTCCTGCAATGGCATTCTTGAAAAGCAAATGCCAGTCTTAGCTTAAGATCTGATTTTTCAGCTGTTCAGTTCTTTTACATTATTCACAAATGGTAACACTTGGGGCTAAAACAGGATAAAAGAAATCTTGTCACATAGATAAAAATGGTGCAAAACTGCCCCTTAAAGAGGGGTAGATATATACATAATTAACAGTCTTGAGATAATGAGTTCTTTACCAAACTTGATACAAGGGTTTTTGAATGATAAGAGAGTTCAAGAAATTTTAATATAATTTATATGTGTATACTAAATTGTATTAATCATATAGGCTTTCTTTTTTTTCCCATTTCTTCACATTATTTGCTCTGTGGTCATGGATACTGCAACATAACTGGAAGCACTTGTCAAATGATTTCCCTTTTAATATTATAGGGATTGGGGTTTTTATACCCTCCCAAGGGTGACAGATTTTCACAAGTTTTTTCAAAGCAAATTTAGATAAAAGCACGTATTAAAAAAACTATCATGTAATATCTCAAAACATTTTGGCTATTACTGTTATTAGCAACACAAAAGATTACTGTAAAAAGCGATGGTTACTTTCTAAAACAGCAATACTTTGGCTATAGCAAGCTCATTACCTCACTGTGCACAGTCTTCAAACCAAACTTGTTGAGCATGAAAAGTTTGTAATTTCAGGTGAATGTCACACAAGAAGTAGTGACTTATTACAGCTCTCATCGTGGAAGCCAGTGTGGCTGTGTCTAGCCCTGCACCTGTATGGAGCTTTTCAAACCCAGGTGATGAATGACTGTGTTCAGCTTTCAGATAACACCAGAGTAGCAGAACTGATGCAGTGTCCTTTGTGTTGGTGTCACTCAATTACAGAAAGGCAAACCAGTTGAAAAAGTGACCTATGTATAGATAAGTATACAAAGCAGTTGGAGAGAGAATATTTTGTCATTTAATCGCACCATGCATCACATTTTTACCAAGTTCAGAAAATTCGAATCCCTTCACTACTAAACACCACTGTCCCTTTTACATCAGATTTTTTATCTTATTTCAATTCCTGCCTTTCCTCCAGTAATGATATCAACTGCAAATTCCTGTGTCTCAGTTTTGTTCTAAGCACACTTACTCCTTAAGGGAAAGCAAACAATTTCCTCTGGGATTTCCACACAAAGAATCTAATTTAAACCACAATAACACATCAAGTTCAGTCTGCAATTTGTCATTAAGATCTCAGCGACAATCAAGCCAAGGTATACAGGATATTAGCAGTTTTTAAAGTGGGGGAGAAGGGGTGTCACCAGAAAGCTCAGAAAATGTCCATTCCGCTTTTATTTCTTCTTATTTTTCTAAAGCTTCTGCCTCCACATCATAAATTCTCCACCTTCTATTGGCCATGTGGGAAATGTAATGTTTAAACTTGGCAGTTGGGGAAGGCCCACAGCCCCAGCTGCAAGATCATGACCTGGTTTCCTGAACCACTTGACCAGGGCACCCAGCAAAGCCTCCTCTCCCTATCCAAGGGCAACCACTCTTCCCTCACTCTGGCACGGCTGCCGTGACATCTGGCAGCAAGGACAGTTAGCTGTCCTGAAATGGAAATGGGAGTATAAATGTCTAAGGGTGGGAGCCTGACCTCACAAGCTCCTGTTAAGCACATCTGGTACCCAAGACATGCACACTTTCAGGGGTGGTAGGAGGAAGGGGACAGTTGTTGTCCAACTACTCGTGCACACTTTGAAAAAAACCTTGCAACACAGTCTACAAAGTCTGAGAACTGTTGATAAACAAATAAGACCTAAACAAAATCGCAGTAAAATCATGTCACTTACAGACACAGAAAATTAAATGCCTTCAGTATATGGCAAGTCCATTGGTGGCTGAGGTGTAGTGGCTATGGGAAATGCTGAATTTACTGTAACGCTTCAAATCTGAAGCACCAGGTTCCCAGATATAAGGCCAAGCAGCCTGTGCCAAATTTTCAGGAAGTTCTCCTCATCACACCTGTGAACAGGACAGACTACGGAATTTTTGTGAGTTTAGCAACCTCATCACTACATTTCTGCCTTGTGCAAGGTCAGGCACACACTTCCAAGCAAACCATTTACTATCTTACTAACCTCCCTCTGGACCCTAGGAACACAGTGGACACTCTTCCTTACCGTCCTTCATATAGACAAATGAACAGGGTCACTTGTTATTGGTCAGATTTGGAGAGTTAAAGTTGACCTACAGTACATTTACTCCTTTAAATAAGCTTTCAACTTTTCAGTAATGGATCTTTCTTTACTGTTTCAGCCCATTGGTTCTGCCTGCTATACTACCTACTCCTTGACAACAGCAGCTTTAAGGCTGTACCTCTGAGGCTGATCATTAGCAACACATCTCGCTGGAGAACAACAAATACTGTAGCTGGGATCCCTACAGCAATCTTGTTACCATGAATGGCCTCAGTGGTGTGATTGGCACATGGTGCAACTCCTGAGGTGTCCTCCGCAGGGCCAGGAGCTGGAATTGATGATCCTGATGGGTCCCTTCCAACTCAGCATATTCTGTGATTCTATGATTCTCAATCATTTTCTGCTGGCTCCAGAACTGTGACCCCTTGATCCAGAAGACCAGAAGGTATCAGAAAGCATCCCAAAGACACAACATGGTAATCAAATCAATGATTCTACCTGATTTTTTCTCACAGCCACAGAGTCCCTCCCTAAATATTTGGTAGCCTTGCAATCCTTACTTTTAGATAGCAGGTATCCTTATTTACACAAAAGCAGATGTGCATTCAAGACTCTGAGAACAGACTTGATATATTTTCACTGTTTCCATTTGATTTAGATTGGAAACGGGAAGTTTTTAAGGATCAGAGTTAGTATATTGTCTTTAGATAATGCAAAACTTAATCTCTCACTCCAAATCCCACAAGCACTTTTTCCTCAAATGGATTCTTGGAGGAAGTTCCAAGTGAGGTTACCCAGAGAACAGTTCTGTCCTCCCAACTTCTGCATATGTGTCAGTGAGAGTCTTCTATTGGAAAGAAAGGCGTTATCTCCAACTATCTGTGTTACTGTTAGCAATACCACTTTGCTCTCATTTCCTTCCTAAACAGATACTTCTCCACTTTCATTTTTGTTTTGAAAACTCTCTGTATATTAATCATTTTTACTTTCTGAAAGACCTCTTAAATATTTTAAATCAGTAACACAATATTTGAAAGGATTTTTTTAAGGTACATATTTATAACACTAACAGATCTTCTGTATTACCTATTGTCTGCTGCTGTCAGCAGGAAAACATTGAAGGTTAAAAACATAAAAAAGAACAACACAGCAAATCTTTTCATCTTTGCATCTTTAATGCTTTAGTGTTATTAAAAAGTGCCCAGGGTTACAATGCAGAGAGGAAAAGGATACCACCTGAAGTTAGCTAAAAAAGCTAAATTCTATTTTAAGCTGGTACTGTCTGACAAGGAATTTCATATTTGTTGGTTAGAGCTTTTAGCACAAGAAAAGGGAGGAGGGTGTTGTACGGGAAGAAGATTTATCTGTCATCTTTAGCTTAACAAATTTCTGGGCAACTGACAACAGAGCAAACACATTTCTGCGACTGAACAAAGAGCACACCACTGCATTTCTGAAAAGCAGTTAAGAATAAACTCCCACTTCCCTTATGCTGAAGCTGTACCAAGGCACACGCTGCTCCTAGGTGTTGCAGGGAGCACACTCTGAGACACAAGCTCAGCCCGGGGGGTCAGCCCTGCCTCTCCTAACACAATGCAGGGTATGCAGGTCCCAACCTCTGGACACATGCCTGGGCTCTGACAGCTTCCCAGTAATATGCCACAGCACTGCTAGTAGGAAACACAATCATTACTGTTTAACTCATATCCCTTACCTGAGCAGCTTCTAAGGTGGAAAGCACTCCAACCCAAAACATGAATTTAGTAATAACAATAACGTTCCACGGAAAATGATGAAGCAGCATGTGTTACTCTCATATATATAACAAAGGCAAGTAAACAGCTGACCTAGCTAATGAATCAGATATTCTGTTTAGATTTCATCTTTGACAGTGTTTACTTAATATAATTGTATTTGTTCTCAACAAAGACTGAATTATTTCCTGAGATGGCTGTCGTGGATATTTCCTCCTCAGGTCAAGACCAGGTAATGAAGACAGAATGCTGCTTTATCAGAGGCAGGACTGTAAAAACTCTTGCAATTCCTTTACTGGTACACAAACCAGCTAAAAAAGACTTCTGAATTAGACCTCACACGTGAATGGAAGGGGATACAAGGGTTCAGCTCAAAAGTCTCTGAACAAAAGCCTTTAGGAAAGGACAGCATGATGCATTACAGCACCTCAGTAAGTTGATACAGCACACGCACACCAGGGCTACAACACTTCAGCGGTCACTCCAGAATAAGCATTTGAAGATGGTCACTGCCCTACACAGCAATGCAACCACAATTTCTTTCCCCCAAGATTGTCACTTTGAATGTTTGTTCACAGTCCTTTCCTGAGCAGGAAAAGTAATTTGACCAGTTTTGATGCAAAAGGTCTACTGCCTGACATTTTCTTCGGAGGTATACAAATAAATTCCACACAGAGAAAATCCCATGTTGTGTCATTTTACACAGAACAGATTACAGAAACTTCACCACTTAATAAACTGCTTATCTTCAAAAAAAGTGCTATGGCCTATTATCTCAGCAGTTACTGCCAAGATACAGCAAACCGTAACAGCTTCAGAAGACAGAGAGCATCTGCTGAAGGAGTCCAAAGTCATTTCCAGTTTTCAAAAACAAGAGTTCTGTCAACTCACTTGCCTAACACAATTATCCAAAGCAGCTCATTAGAGAGGTCCAAGATCATTAGTGAACACACAATAAAAGATCCCTTTTTAAGATAATCACTGGAAAATTTTATGACTTTACCAAGATTATTTTAATCTTGGCTAATCTTACTTCAAGCAGATCTCCTTAAGTCCAGTTATGTTCCTGAGCTCTAAAACATCTGGTGAAAACGGAAGAATTACTTTGACTCCTTCTAAGACCCTGGTGTCAAAGGGTCAGATTATTTTCACCTGACTAATACAAGGCCGTGGCAAGACTCATACTGCAGATTTGTTCGTCTGACCTCCCGAAGCATTTCTGGAAGTTAGTTGAAGCGCTGCCCACCTCACATATCACCTGTGCTTCCACCATTTCGGAATGGGAGACCTGCACCACCAGCTGAGTAAATCCAGCGCCTTTTAGCTTTCCGTGCGCTGCTCTTAAATTACCTGATCTGCTGCTTCTCCTTGGCCAAACCTGCCCTTTGGTTAGTAAAGCTCGGGAAGCCGATCCGCGGCAGCTAGGTGAGTTGCGAGGGAACACCTGCACCCTTTGTTGAAGCTCTGGGGGACCTTTGCAGGACACTTACGCAGGGGACACCGGCGCGGTTATTTACGGGTGGAAAACCCCCAAAGGGAAGACGATCCCACGCGTTTCGGGTGCCCAGGGCACCGGCGGCGAGGAGGTCCCGGGGAGAAGGGCCCCGGCGGGACGCTGCCCGCAGCCCCGCGCCGGTGGCGGACACCGGCGGCGCGCTCCCGGCGGGCGGGGGGGCTGCGGCGGCTCCGA
>VXAX01007759.1:619410-704161 GCA_013399835.1 Leptocoma aspasia | reverse complement strand
AATATATAAATATATAAAAATATATCCATAAACCATGATGATTTTACTATACAGGCAGTATTAAAACAAAACACAATTCTGTTATTAGGGAATTAATCAATCTCTGTTAAACTGATATTTAGTCATTCAAATGTTTCCAACAGGCTGGCAACTGTCACAATGTTTGTATCTGTATGTGGACACCTACTGCTTGTCACACAGAAATCATATGTTCACTTCTCCATGTATGACTCTAAATAAATATGCAATGGCATTTAAGTCATTACAAAGCCTTGCTGCTCTTGAAGCAGAGACCTAGGATGACCTGGAGGTGAGGTATCCAATTACCAATCCCCTAAACCATGCAGCTGCCTTATTGCTGGGGATTTGGGGGATGGTGTTGGATGGAGCAGGGTCACTAACCAATGTCAAAACCTCATGCAGTTGCTCGCATGGGAGAAGTGTCTGGATGTGGATCTACCCCTTAACTCTTGTCCTGAATATCTGGCCACAAAAAAAAACACTCTTCTTGTTCAGAACACAATGTCTGAAAGGAAATTTATACAGACTTTTGTATTTCTCAAGGTGAAAGTCATGTGTTACGAAGCTCCATAATACAAGCTGCTGTAAAGGTGTCACTCTACATAAAACCTCACATTTTGCTCATTTGAGTGTTTTCTTCTGTCAATACATGGACAATCTTTGTAAAAACTGTAGTTCAGAGATGAAATTTTCTTTCTACTTAGTGCAAAGAGCACAAAACACAACTGGGGTTTTTTTGTCATGTAAATAGGTTTGAAGTTAAATCTTTGAAATTAGCAATGGTGTGCTGGTTTTGTCTGGGGATGAGTTTATCTTCAGAGCAGTTGGTATGGGGCTACATTTTGGTTTTGTGCTAGAAAGGATAACACCAGGATGTTCTGGTTGTTGCTGTGCAGGGCTTGCCCAGAATCAAGGCCTTTTGTGCTCTTCACCCCATCCTGCCAGACAAGAGGCTAGGGGTACACAAGGAACTGGGACAGGACACAGTTGGGACAGCTGTCCCTCACTGACCAAAGGGATGTTTCAGACCATAGGGCATCATGCTCAGTATGTAAAGCTGGGGGAAGAAGAAGGAAGGGAGGGGGACATTTGGAGTGATGTTTGTCTTCCCAAGTCACCGTTAGGCATGATAGAGACCAGCTTTCCTAGAGATGGCTGAACATCCACCTGCCTATGGGAGGGGGTGAGTGAGTTTCTTCTTTTGCTTTGCTTGTGTGCATGGCTTTTCCTTTACTTATTTAAATGTCTTTATCCCAACCCAAAAGTTTTCCTACTTTTATCCTTCTGGTTCTCGCCCACATCCTGCTGGGGGTGAGTGCATGAGAGGTGGTGTGGTGCTTAGCTGCCAGCTGGGGTTGAACCGTGACAAATGGATTCTAGACCTCAAACAGTTATGCTTTCCTTAGATGCTTCCAGATATAACTACCAGCACTTCATTAAGTGCAGTATTTCCCCACATGATATACTCTAGGCTTCATGTAACAGCAAACTTGGTCATGCTTTGATTAAAGAAAGTGTTGGAAAATGTCAGCTGGCAGAAATAACTTCTTAAATGGAATATTCTCAACACAAACAACATCTTTGCTCCAGTGAAACCTTCCAGCTCCATGTAATCTCTTTTGCCATCCTGACCTTGCATTTAGATGGTCATCTCTGAACAAAGCCTCTGCTGTTTTCTGCACTGTTACTTTGGATCTAAGGAGAGCTGGCCACTGACACTTACAGAAAGCTTGTGCAGTGCCTTAGCCCTACAGCAGATTTATTAGTACTGCATATCGGAGTCCTGGGGTGTCCTGGTGGAATCCAAGACACATCTTCTCTAGTTTTCATCTGAGAAGGTAGGAACTCAATGTGTGGCTGAAGATGCCTGGCCAGATCTCCCTTACTTTATGTTAAGCTCATCCTCCCTTCTGGCACCACCCCCAGCACTGAAGGATTTGAAGAGAGATTCTGGATTAATGAGGTGGTCACTTCTAGGAATATCTGAAGGGCACAGTTTGGCATACATGACAAATATAAAGTTATGCCATAATATTTACAATGCATGTATATTTAACCTCAGACTTGACAAAAAGGAACTGAAGTACAGGATTTTAAATTCTTCCTAATTTCTGAGATTGTTTTAAAAGTACTTTAATCCAGTAAGTGCCTCTAGGGAGTACTTAATATATGCTTTTGCAACTTAGACTATGATTGCTTAATCTTCACTGTTTTGTGTTCATGATCTCCAGTCTTTAGTACCATTCTTCCTGTAATGCTCAATTATCTTTTTTTTTTTTTAAGCCAGCAGTTTAGCCATGCATGCCCTACCAAAAATTATTCTTCAGTATTTCAGCATTTGAATAGATGCTTTTGGCAGAGTTCTGTTCGCCTCCTTTGCTTTTCCTGTCACTTTTATGAAGAATGTGTTATGAAGTTTCTGTCATTACATTTAGCCCCCATACTCCTGTCATGCCTACTTAGTCTGTTTTATTCCTGCAGTATCACCTCTAGCTCCTCTTCTCTTTTCCCACAAAGCCACAGTAAGCAAGCTCATTATTTTGTACTGGTCTGGATTCTACCAATGTCCTGAAGATTGGAATGTAAAATGATTTTTTTTCCAGCTGCCCTTTCTGATAATGAGTACCAGTCAATGTTTATGAACTATGTTGTATTATTAATACTGCTTTTGTCTAAAAAAAATTAACTTGTTTCGCACCTACAAGTCCTCAAAATATCCACACTGATGAGTGTTGACAATCCTTGACAGATTTAGATCTCATTAAAATAGTGGATGGGACGGTCTGTTATGTGGGCGTTTCATTTAAGTATGGAAGAATTTGAATTATCCTGTGCATGGTTTTGCCATTTAAAAAGTAAAATATATATTTTAAATTACTTTTCAGAGAAACTTACCTGTATTTTCAGCCAGACAAAAGTATGAGTAGTCATATACTCAGATCGGTCTCAGGTCTGGAAAATCTCCTTTTCCAAGGTGCCGTATTTCTGAGCATTTCAAACAGAAATTAACTTGCATCATTTCCTGAATCTAGGGCAGAGAAAATTGAAATTGGTTGCTGCAATTTCGGTTATGCTGAAAAAATGAGTGTTGTAAACACCCACAATTTCAGATGCTGAGTTATTTTTCTAAAAGACTTTTCAGGTATAGTAAATTAGTGGAGTTAATTTGATGAAATTGTCACTCTGAACAAGAGCCACTGTGCCTTTGAGAGAAAAAATGGAAAAATTTACAACTGTAAATTAATTAGTTATTTGTATTTCTTAGGAATTTTGGTATTTAGCAAATAACTGGCAACTTGAGTATTATCAGTTCAGTATCATTTATCAGTTATAATCCTTCAATAAGTTTGACACAACTCTTTTCAGAATATATTCTGCCATGTTGTTCAAAATTAAACAAAACTGCTGAAGATATGAAGCATTTGTAAAGCATTAGAAAAGTTAAATAAAGCCAACGTGTCAAATATGCACAAGATAAAGCCTTATGAAGTTTCTCAGACAAATAAAAAAAGACACCCAAAATTGGTTACATGGAAAAGTGTGGATGTACAACAGTTACTAGATGCTAAAACCGGGATATGTTTTTTGTTGCTTAGCTTAGTCACCATTTCAGAAAGAGTGGCCTGTCTCATTTTACATAAATGCATAAAAGGTCCATGAATAATTACTGGCAAAGACCAGTCCAGTAGATAGATTTATACACTGAATAACATTGCAGAGTTCTGCCAGACTCTGATTTTCCAAGTGGGATCCTGTGGAATGGGAATGCTGTCTGCAACAGAGAATGATAGCAAGACTACTGCCATTAGCCATATACAGTTTGTGGTATATATCACAAATTGGTAACTGGAAGTTAAGGGTCATAGTAGCAGTGAATCACAACATCATTGCTTTTGAAATGCAGTGAATTCTTCTTTTGAAGCTTAAGAAAGCTCTGAGCTTTCTTAATTCTTTGCAGATTTATAAACTGTAAGTTTGATGTTATTGGTGCTTGAAAACAAACACCACAATGCTGAGCAGCCTATTTTCTTAGTAAGCTATCATTTGGAGAGAAATTCTCAAACAGTAGATTATTTCTATTATGTATCATCTGACACCAAGTTGTATTGATTAGTAATTCAATGAAATGATTCTGTTATAAAAGGCATGTTTTGTGGGAATTGCAGGCAATAGCAGCTGTTGTATCATAACACTGCACACATTCAAGTCTTCTACTAAATACAATCCTAATGAAATAGATTTCATAAGGGCTTTAGTACACCACGTAGTGCAGAATTCTGGGGAAGTTTTCTCTTTTCTCAGATCCAAAGCTCCAGACAGATACCCCTACTTGGTATGAATTAAATGATTTCTAACCTTTATATCTTTAGCTCAGGTATCAATATAGATAATTATTTCAATTTTTTTAGTATGTTTTCCCAAACTGAGAGCTCAACAACAACAACAACAAAAAAATCCCAAACGAACCCAACTCTCCAAAAAGCCCCAAACCCAACCAACTTAAGAGAAAAAATTATTAGACACATCAAAAAGACATTTAAATGAAAGTGGTGAGTTGTAATAAAAGTCATCATCTTGGCAAGCCAAACTCCACTGCTTTTCAGTCACATGTGACAAGAGTGATAATGGCAGGATCTCATCCATCTTCAAATCCTGCAGGTTTCCAGCTCTCTCAGCTCACTGCCACTCACCCCCCTTTTTCTAATATATAACAGTGTGCTGGTTTTGGCTGGGGTAGAGTTAATTTTCTTCCCAGTGGCTGGCACGGGCTGTGTTTTGGATTTGTGCTGAACACAGGGCTGATAATGAGGAGATGTTTTTGTTATTGCTGAGCAGTGGTTGCACAGAGCCAAAGCCTTTTCTGCTTTTCATACGGCCACGCTGGGGAGGAGACACAGCCAGGACAGGTGTCCCAAACTGACCTCCAGACCATGTGACATCATGCTCAGTATATAAAGTGCGGGAAGAGGGAGAAAGGGAGGTACATTTGGAGTGATGGTGTTTGTCTTCCCAAGTCATCATTAGATTTGATGGGGCCCTGCTCTCCTGGAGGTGGCTGGACACCTGCCTGCCCATGGGAAGCAGCGAACATATTCTTTGTTTTGCTTTGCTTGTGTGCTTGACTTTTGCTTTCCCCTTTAAACTGTTTTTATATTTTTATTATTTTGTCCATCTCTGGCTTTTACCATTCTGATTCTCTCCCTGATCCCACCAGTGGGGAAGTGAGTGAGCGGCTGTGTGGGGCTTGGCTGCTGGCTGGGGTGAATCCATGACAAACTGCAATGACTTAAAAACTAGTTGGCTGAGTAGTCGAATTAATTTTTTTTCTGAATTCCCAGGTGTGTGCAATTAGCAAGAAGCAGATCTCTAGACTGTACTTCTATTTTTATTCTGGCTTAACGAAATCTTTGTTCTGAGTAGTTTGATCAAATCAGGGACATCCCCTAAGTTTAGATGTTAGAGTTTACAGAGTAAGTGGGAAAAGGTTGATTTACAGTTTTGTCCTTAAAAAAATTTTGTTTCAACTTGTAAAGCATATTTATATAGCAGAAGACTAACCCAATTAACATTATTTCAAATTAAACTGAAGAATTGCTGACTTACTCATACTCCCATTCACTGATCCTTTGAGTAATGAAAGCTGCTCCTGTAAACCTTAGGCCGAAGTAAAGTTTATTTCATTCCTGATTTACTATCAACAACACTGACATTTGTATATATCCCACAATGAACACAGCATCTGTGTAATTGTTTTTTTCTTTTTCCCTGCAAATGGTGCTTTGGGACAAAGCAAAAATGATAGGAAAACTTCATACTCAATTAAAGCATGGTGATTTACAGCAGGATGTTTGTAGACTGTCGGCTAACTGCTTGAAAAACCTGGATGACTTCTTACTAACCTCCAAGATACAGGAAGTGAACACGTCTTCAAAACATTTTAGATTTAAAGAAGCAAATTTATATTATGACTGAAAATGAGTGTAACTATTTGCCTCTCTTTCAGGTTTATATCCAAACAGTAGTCTCTCCAAACTTGCCCTTCTAAGTCTTTGGTGTCAAGGCTGATTAGAAGAAAGCAGGAGATAGAGGCACTGTTCCTCCCAACATTTAGGTCAGCTCTGATACTCTCTCATGTGTATCTAGGCCACGTCTAATTAATCCCAGAATATTCCATCACTGCTGGATTACCTCTGTCAGCTTCTCCCTCAGAAACTTGCCAGCAAAGATTTTACCTTAGGTGAAGATTTTCCCTTTTCTAAAGGCAAACGGGAGTGGTTTTTTTAATTGTCTAACTACATAATGTTTATGCAACAACTTAGCGAGCCCTTAGGATGTAAAGTAGTAGAGGTGAATAGCTTCACTTGAAATTACTGGAATATTGCCAGATTTAAACAGAGCCAAGATTTCACCCCCAACTGCTTTAAGGATGAAATTTACCAGCCTTCTCATCTCCAAGTTTGGATCTGCTATTCAAAAGAATCACATACTTTTTCCTTTTTCTAAGCCAAATGTGAATACAAAGTGCTTAATCAAACTAAGATCAGAAAAGACAAAAGATCTAAAAAACACAATAAAAATTCCACCTAAAAGCCTACCGGAGATCAGCAAAAGTTAAGGAGCTAAATGGTATTTTTGTGCTTTAAGCTGCAGCCTGCAGTCTGCCATGGTCATTACTAGAATTACATAAACAGTTTGCAAGGACACGGAACAGCTCCGGGAAGTGCTTAAATCAAGACAAGCCAACACCGTGGAGCAGTGGATATGCAACTGGTGGCTGCTGAAAAATAACCCAGAGCACTTACTGAGCTAAGGACATGCTGCATCCGTGTTCTGCATATCACGATAGTGAAGCACAGAATCACAGCACTAAAAACAGACCATTAATTAGCAATGCAAAATTTATATGCAATTATGCAAGGTGCTGGCTATCTCAAGCAGTACCACATTTGTATATTGAGGGTGAAGTATCGTGACTTTTGGAATCAATGCTCTGTAAACATGCATTCATCTATGCAAAAAGGCAGTGGATCTTTTCTTATACCTGATGATAAAGTACTACATAACAAGACAATTTACTACCTGTAGAACAAGAAATACCTGTTATTGGAGATATATTAATATGCACTTTAAAACACAGGCAAAGAACAGCCCAGGCATTTTTGCAGTGGGTGGGGTATGTTTTTTAACTACACCCTCCATTGCTCAAATTATGTCCTTGCAGTCTCCTTTAGTTAAACATCTAAAGGATTTCCACTGCATTTTGTACAGGATTGTTGTCAAGACCTTCATTTAAATGCATCTACTGATACCTTCAGAATTATGTAATATTAAAAATGTAAATAAGATGCAGATTTGTCACATACTCATTTTCCTTTCCTATGTAAGTTGATTACTAAAGCAGGAAATGCTATTCATAAATGCTCATTACTAAGACACTAAAAAAATCCATATAAAAAATCCATATAGTCTTTTTTTTTCACGTCACTAGAAAAATAGTCAAATCAGTATTAGTTATGAGTTTTGCTTGAGTTAAGATTTACCTGCCCTCCACATGTGCAGTTGTGGGTCATTGACATGCTTAGCACCTGTGTTTGAGAACTCATCTTACATTTTAGCTCATATTAGAAGCAGGAAGGCAGATTTTCTGAGGTGTTCTGCACCTGCAGCAAAAGTACAATAGGTGTATTGCAATCCATAGCCAATGCAGTGGAAGTGCTAAATCCTGCTGTCTTGCATTTAATGTCTTAGCCTGAACACACAGATAGGTAAAAAAATAGTGTCATTTTGACAGGTGAAAAATGCCCACTGGCTGGTGATATGATATTAAAAACACTCCAGCTTAATGTAAGCCCTCACAATTCACATTTCTCTTCTACCAAGGTCCCCTACTATGATACTGGATTTCACCAGAGGAGAAGGACTCATCTTTTTTGTCATGGCCCTAATTTCTGGCTGTATCTAGAAGTCCTTTAAGCATATGTGGCTCTGCCTGAATTTTGGTCCTGCAGCTCAATTCAGAGCAGAAGGATGAACTAGATTACTACTGGTGTTTTTAACTGTGATAAGCTTCCTTTGGTATCCATTAAGATACCAAAATAAGCTTGATGGTGTGAGATACTTACCATTATTGAGAGATTATAGCAGCTTTTTACTTTTGCTTTGGAGATTTACCCCTTAATCACTCAGTTCAAACTCTGTATAAACTGTGCTTTAGTGGTGGTAGCTAGATGAAGATCCAAAAATGCTCTCTAATCTTGTAATTCCCCATCATGTATGATGCCCACTAGGCTACTAAATTTTCACCATCTTTTTTGTGACCAGCATCTCAAACTCATCAGCCTTAAGTAGCAGAGCAGAAGTTGCAGTTGTTAGAGTTATCTACAGTCTTCATGATAGCATCTTGATGAGAGAGAGAGAGAAAGGTGTGCTATTTGTGCGGATTCTACAGGATCTAAACTTGGAATGCTATTGCCCTGTATGAAGCAAAAAAACATGAAGTTGTTATTCAAAAAGTGTATCAGTCATGTTAATTTAAAAATGCCCTACATTCAAGAATGTGGATTTTAGACTCAGCTAGGCATAATTTTCCTTGTAACATCTACAGAAGTTAATTAGACTTTGCAATCCAGACAGAAATGCACTATTAGCTTAGACAAGAATGTTAAATAACTTGCACTCTCTGAGAAAGTACATATAGCACATGTAAAATGCATACTATTATTTTAAAAAGAGCTTTTACGTTTTTATGAATGCCTGCACAACTTGCATTGTGGTTGAAAAATTAAAACAGTTCATTGTATGCCTTGAATGCTAGAAATTGCTTCATATCATAATAGTGTCCTCTCTGACCATTCAAAGCTTTCACCTAATTCTTCCTTTCCTTTTACTGCCCTTTTGTTAGTCTGCCATTCTTTCCTCTCCCCTCCCCCCAACAACAAAAAAAAAAGATTGTTTTATATATTATGAATTCTTCATTAGGCTCCTGATACCAGTACTCCAGTTTCCTGGTCAGTTATCTGGGTACAGTTAAATGATTCTCTCCATTCAATTACCCACAATAATCGCCAGTAGGAAGACAAGTGTTTCACTGTGCCCCATGGTGCATGGAAAGGACCAGCAATAGCATCAGCATTTACACTTGTTACACAGACTAAGATAAAGCCAGACTTTTCCAAAGCTGGTGTCACAGCCTTCTCCCTGTTATTTGCAGGTACAGGAGGAGCTTCTCACAGTGACCAAACAAGTCTCCAGTGCTTTGGGTGATACCAGCCTGTCACTGACCAGACCTGAGACCTGGTATAAAACGTGAACAACAGGCAGAATCACTCAGCAAATGGATGTCATGGTTCAAGAGCTTCTGACAGTCAAAGTCCTCAACAAATACCTGCACCATGCCTAAGTTTATGACTTTGATATTGCTCAGCCCTGCATAACAGCACATGCCCTCATTACAACAATCCCTGTACTGTGCACCAAAACCTGAGCTCTAAAGAAGTGGCAGAAATCAAGCTAACAAATCTTCACATAGTTGTCTGAGCACACCCAAGTTTAAGCTGAGGAGTTCCGGGGATGAGCATCCTGATGAGCTTTGACCCAAGCTGAAAAAAAAAAAAAAAAAAGGATGGAGCTTCTCTTTTCTTTTGACATAATAAAGGCCTGGTGTCCATTGTTGGTTACCTCAGATCTGAAGTGCTGTCTTGTCCAACTTCTAAAATCAAGTTAAAGAACATCATTATGTAAATTGATCTGTCCAGAAATCCTTAGCAGATGCATCTGGTTTTCTTCATTCTCCTGTGATGCGTTTCAAATTCAATACATTATTTTATATATCCTGCTGACAATGTTTATTTTTAAGAGCATGAAACTCTCAGTGCTCATCTATTCTTCCTTAATGCTGACAGTGCTCTGAACATTGCACTGGCTCTCTGAAGCAAGGGAAATGAAATAGGAGTCATCTTAGAAGTGGTTCTGCTTAACATCAGGACAGAGATTACCTTGCCTTCTGGTTTTAAAATTTCATTATGCAAAATGCAAAAGGATCCTAGGAGCTCTGCAGGCTTAGCAAGGAGTACAAAGTTTGGGTACTGTTATGCTGACCTGGTTCAGGTCTTTCTTTATATTTCTCTGTTGTCTTTTTGCTTGGTACACTGTCTATTGTGTATCCTTGTCCTGTGTTTGCTCAATTGCCTAGTACAGGCCAGTCCAGGCTGTTATTAGAGCACCTACAGGATGTGGCACATATTTGCAGTCTCTTAACCCTGCAAGAAGTTGAGTTGTGCCTCAGGCAGGCACACACATGCACACACAACCTACTTATCCAGGATTTCAATATGTTTTCTATAGATACAAAGCCCCCACAGGAATTTCAAAAGGTGTATCTGCACTAATTAGAATCCATATCATTTTCGTGCCAGAGCTTTATTCATCACCTCAAATTGCCCTCATCCACCCCAATTTTAGCATTCATATCATCCTGCTTTGTTGTGAAGACATTTGAAAATGAGTTTCAAGCTCACAATCCATCTCTAAAGCAGTAATGAATCCTGTGACAATTTTTGTTTTCAATAAACCAGCTTGCATAACAAGTTACAGCTTTTATTACTGTTAAATTTCTTAATTCTGTAAAACTCCTGAGGCTGAAATACCTGCAGCTGTTCAGGACCATTGACTAGGTATTTAATCTCTGAGAGTATAAGGAACCTTTTTTGCATCAAATTCTGCATACTGCTTTTTTGGGTAGTATTTTAATAAGCTTTCATCGCTATTTTTGCCCAATCATTCTTAAGGTCCACAGGCTAGATGCTGAGTATGTATAAATCATGCAGCTTGAAATACATCAAAGAAACTATATTCATTTGTCCCAGGATTTGGCTTCTTACTTCCAGTTTTACCAGGCTTTTCTTTAACTAATCTTGTGAATGCCTTAACCACATCCACTTCCCACTGTACTCCTCTCAATCCCTTTCAATTACCTCCTTCTTTACTTATAACACCCCCTCCCCCAATTATTTCCTTGTAAATCCTTTTAAATCCTAATTTTTCTTCTCCTTCTTTCCTTTTTTTTCCTTTTTTTTTTTTTTTAAGTTAGCTAATTGTTAGAAGCATTTGTAACTCTTTGAAATTGTACTTCTGAATGCATTGTGGTATCCTGACTCTAAGGGCTAAAGTTTCTAAGCAGCTTTCAGAATAATGAGATTTGTGGGCATGACTCCCTTGCACTGCTATAAAGATTTACTCTTTAGAATCAAAAGATTTTTTGAAAATCAGTTTCTTTGTGCTGCTGGCTTGTAAACACAGTGCTCGGAGCATGGATCCTTTACAGCAGAGTTAGCCTTTTCTCTTTCAAGTTACTTATTGTGCTTGAGGAGCTTGTGAACGTCTACCCTTAACTTTATAACCCGAGGGTGTGTCATCCTTAGCAGCAGTTGATACATGCTGCAGTTTTTGTCCAGTTTGCCTCCACTCTGCACTTAGCATTTGTGTGCATAAAGTATTTGCACTACACATTTCTTTAACAGGCAACTCATTCTCTTTCTTTGCCTGACCACATTTCCCCTGATAAGTGGCAGCAACTTGTAGATATCTTATGCAAAGTCTCAGTCCGATCAAGAATAGTAGACTCGTGGGCCACATTTCTCAAGTTACTAATGCCCAGAATGTCAATCGAAAATGCTTGGGTTTTGCAGACAATTGTTCCTGACATTTCATAGTCCGTTATGCTCTCTATTACTATTTCCCATCAAGTTGCATGACACGTAAGCCTACCTCACACGTAACTATAGCCTGCAGTACGCCTGACCTGGTGCTTTGGGCTGGGTTTGCTGGGTCTAACCTCGGATACCTTTGTTTCCCTTCGCAGTGATGCTGTAGCACAGGAATATCAGCGTGCCAAGCAGGGTGAGGTGGCTTCACTTATTGCACCGGCTGGTGCTCGAGTATTTGCATTGCCTCAGGCCAGCCCGGCACTCCTCCACCACACCCGCTGCTGTGTGTGCTCTCCCCGGGTGCTGTGGGACATCTGTCAACCTGAAATCCAACTTCCTGATGTAATCCAGGATGCAGCCACGTATTACTGTTTTCTTTTCTTCCTTCACCTCCCCTGGCACAATGAAACCACATCTCATCTTGCTGTTTTCTTCCAGGCTAGTCAATGCATGTCTTGAAGCCCCTCGCATACCAAAAATGCATATTGTGCTAGTGTTTCCTCAAGATATCACCAGATTTTGAGTGCCATGGTTTTGCTCCATCAGCAGCTTTTTGGTTAGCTGATGCCACTAATCATGAGCTATGGGAAACATAATTATGAAGAATTGGAAAATAAGAATGCTATGCAAGCCTCCTGGAAGGGAGGGAGGGAGAAGGAAAAAAGAAAAAAAAAAGCTATCTAGTACACGTATAGGTTTGCACACGTGGCCTCATTTGCCTTCCACTTTCCTCAGGAATTATGCAATAGCCTTTTTACTATGACCTTGTTATCATAAAGTTGTACATACGCCTAAGTAATTTGACAACCAAGGTACTAAGGCTTATGCTGTGTCTGTCATGCTGCCCAAAGCTGCATAAGTATATTGACTTTTCCACAATTAAAACAGCAATACCCATTCATTGGAATTAACTGTTTGCTTAAGAAAAACATAACCAGAACTGTTAGCTCCAGACTTTTACAGATCCTGGAAAATGTTAATGTACAAGAATAACATGCATAGACATGAAAAGCTGAAAGACAGGTAGAAAGGTAAAGAATTAAAAAAAAAGTTAAGAACTGTGGAGTATTTCCACACATTAAAGTGTTCAGAAGGCTTCATTCTTATCTATTCTTTGTACCAAATATGCTTTTATACTTATTTTTTAAACCCTTTACAACTTAGTAATACAACTGTCACACCAAGCATTTGTAGATATCTTAAAGTGTTTTCATTTTGAAGAAAAAAGTTTCCTGCATTCAGAATCACCTCCTTGCTTAGCATGCACTGGGAGTAGAGAAGGTTGCAGTTCTGAGGATGTCTGAATCCTCAATACATATTCCCATCCAGCACCTTTTAGCTTATCTCCTTTAAATACAGAGGGTTTGGGGAGGGGTGTGGTGGTGGCATTTTTTTTCCTTCATTTTGCTGCCCACTGATGTGACTTGGCATGGTTGCTTTAGGGGAGGCAAAGGAAAGGTGTTTGGAGTCAGGCTTTTGTTCCTTGGCCAGCACAATGTTTCAGGTCAATGAGCCAGGCTGCCTTTGCTGCTGTGCATTCACCCTCTTCCCTGTATGAACCCCAGCAGCTTTAATACACCTTTTCCTGGGGACAAAAATGCTTTTCTCCCCAACGTAGTTGTTGTCAGATATAGCTTTTACAGGTTTAAGGAAGCATTACACAAATGCTTTAAGCATGCAAGAGTGAACTCCTGCAATCATATACAGCCTTAAGCACGCAAGGGTGCTTCAAGAATTGTAACTTTTTAAAAAGCTTTCCACTCAGAAGTTGATCCTGCCTGGATCTAGTAGATTGATCCAACGGTTCCTACAACTCCAGGGTGTCACAAAGGGTGGGACCAAGCTGTGTCTGAGAACCGCAGATCTGGTACTGTAACAAGCACTCCCAAAAGCAGTGTGCTGTGTTTTATATCTACTCTGCCAAGTGCTGGACTGGGACAGTGCAGAAAAGAAGCCAAAGATATTTTCTGCTTTTTGTGCCAGCTCTTGCAATTCTGGGGCTTTTTCCATAAGGCCTCAGTTCTTACAGCCTTGTAAATAAATTCTACCTGTGACAACTGAAGAAAACCACAATTTTCCCATCCTTGCTCCCCAAGCTGTGTTACCCTCCAATGCCCCCTAAAACCATGCAGAGTGCTTAAATAGCCCTAAAGGCAATGAAAACACATTAAAAATATGCTTTATGAGATAAACTGGAAGTTTTGTATGCTTGCCATTGGCAAACTATTTTGTCTTTTCAGCTTCAGACCTGTGCCTCTTTCTCTTTCTTGAGGATAAAGTGTTTCCCAGGGTTTCTAAAGGACTCTGGTGACCTTTTCTGGACTCAGCTGGCTTTTTCAGCAGGCAGCACTTCTGTTGCCATGGCAGTGGGAGCCAGGGCCCCAGCTCTAGTCGAAAGGGCTGGGGGATTTCTTCTGAGGCATCATTGCCACAAGTAATAGAGCAATTAGGTGAGGATATATAGATGCTGCCTGGGTTATCTGACGTGGTGTATTTTGCTTCAGATAGGTAGCTATGGCATTTATGGAGCAAATTACTTCTTTGTGAATTTTGTCATGCAAAAGCTCCACTTAGGGACCTCTTCTATGCTTAACTTCACTGTGGCCTCAGAACACGTGCTTTGAAACAATGAGTGGTGGTGCACCCTGTAAGGGGAGTTACAGCAGCTCCATCTTTCTGGGGAGAAGCCAAGTGCCAATAGGCATTCTCCTTGTAAATCACATTTCATTAGGAACCAGCAGACTTGGTCATTCCACATAAGCAGCTGCTGTTCACAGTTCAGAGTCACAAGCCAGCACTGTTCACAGTGCTGCACTGCAGAACCACAGAACTTTCACTGGGGTTTGGCTTTGCAGATGGGGATATCTCCATGCAAGTAAGCTCATATTTGACCCTTGCTCACAGCTGTCACCATTACAATCAGTAAAGATTAGAGAGAGAGGCCTGCAACCCAGTTTTGTGACCAAATGCACTCTAATGACAGCAGTACAAAACTCCTTTGCGCCAGTTCACTCAGCTTACAGGACACAGAAGGACCAAGACTCTGCCCCAGGGCTATGCACTGACTGGGCTCTTCCTAGCCCTTCTTTGCTCCCTGCTGGTATCTCCCCTCACTTCTCCATAATCTTTGGAAAAATAGGTGCTCTGTGGAGGTATTTTCTGATTCTTTTTTTCCCATCTGGCCAACTGATGAGATCATATGTTGGGGTTTTTGTTTGGGTTTTTTGGTGTTGTTATTGTTGTTTTGGGTTTTTTCAAGAAAACCAGACAAAAGAGAGGGACCAAGATCCATTCTCAGCAAAAATGTTCTTCTTTGGTAAATGTTAGCAAATGGTGTAAGACCACTAAACTAACAAAGAGGTTAGGTTTTGTACATTGCTTAGAAGTAGAACATTTATGAGCTTATGTTGGTTGTCCCCAGAAAAGCAAATAAAAACTATGATCTATTAAAAAAAAATCTAAAAAACATCCACAAGAAGCTAAACACACCTTATATGCCACATGCTATAAAAACTCAGATCTAAATCACTACTGCTTTTCACAGAATATAAATTCAAAGATGCCAGACAAGGTCTAACCCTTTTACTTACAGAAAACTACTTAGCACGCAAATAAAAGCCTTAGTTAAAAAAAGATGTAATCTTTAAATGCATACACAAACTGCTGTTAAATAGTCTGTAAATTGCTGCTCTTCTGGGCAGAGTAAATATTTTGTGATATACTGTTGTCTCAATCTGAAATGCAAACTGTTTTCTTTATTACTGATATACTAATGCTTTTTTAAAAGATGAACTGCAATATTTGTATTTGTCACCACTGTGCTCAGACACCAAAAAAAGAATATTCCAGCAGGCAAATAATAGAAAAATATTTAGTTCCCCTTCTTCAAAGATATGCTTTAGAAGGGAAATAGTTATGTTTGAAGGAAGATCTCAGGGGAACTGGAAACATAGACCTTATTCATGACTAGACTTTCCTTAATTTCATCATATATGCATTGACAAGACTGTTCTGAGAATCATCACAGCTCCAGCCTTTAGGTGTAAGCTAGCAGAAAATTATCCCAGTAATGGATCAGGTGAAGATCTAATGCAAGAGAAAGATATTTTCCCATAGAACAGAAGTTCAGCAATATTCCCTATACCAAAAGTAGCTAGCACACAGGACACGACATTTATTGTTGTTGCTTTTCATTTACTGGAAATTAGGATGTGGCAGTTCCTAAACCAACATATGCATTTCTTAACAGAAAAATTGTGCCTCCCCACCTTCCCCTCCCACAAACTGCAATCTCAGAAAGAGTTAAATAGACAATTCTTGCTCTCAGGTCTACAACTGCAAATGACTTCATGAGCTCCCTTCTGATACTGACACTTGACTTACCAACATCAAGAAGTTTAATCACTGACCTGACTTTTGGTTGGTGTGGTCTCATGTCAGTTGTGTGTCCCAGTCCTTGAAGAGTCGGGGTCATACCTTCTTAAAGAGCCGTAAATGCAGGTTTCTCGTCATGAAAATGGAGAGGGCTCAGCTGGTCACTAAGGAAGAGGTACAAACAAGACCCCAAGTAAAACAGCTGAAAAACCCCAACCCTGAGCATGTACTTGTAAAGGTTTTATATAAATCTTTAACATGGGATTGATGAGGAGCTGGCAGTTCCTGCCCCTGATTGCAGTCTCCTGTGCTGGTGGTGCCTGCATGGACCCTCCAGGGTCACCTGAAGCATGTGGGGTGGCCTAAGGAGGCACTTCAGGGGGATGCCCAATGATGACTGGTTTCCTCTGCTCCATCAGAATTCTGGGAAGCACCGAGGAGATGACAATAACCAAGTAATCCAGACAAAGTGCACATCTTCTCCTCTAGTTCAAGCAGAGGCTACACAGCCAACCTCTGTGGCAAAGGGCTGTGAGGGATTAGTTTGCAGGCGCTACTGCTGGGGTTAGTCCCCCCGGATGCACTTTCTGAACTCATCCCACTTCTCTGTCTGTTAGGAGACACTATCCTTGTACTTACCAGTTTTGCTTCCCCCTGCCAAAATAGAAGTTTACCCTGGTATTTCCTTGAAGTAGAAGCTTATAGTTCTGAATCAGAAGGCACATTTAAATAAAACAATGGTGAATGTCACTTGAGAATCACCTAGGCAGAAGAAAAAAACACTTAAAAACCCCTGTGTTTTTTCCCCTCATCTTAAAAGCAAAAAAAATGAGCTAATTAGAGCAACCATCCAGATACGAAGATGCCACCAGACACCCTCTTCTGCATCTACTCACCAAGGCGTCCAGCTGAAGAAGTCGCTACAATTTCCCTTCAAAAATCAGAGGGCAGATACTCGTGCTGACCAGGAGTGCAGACACATCTCCTTCCCACCTGGCTGAGTCTTGAGTGTGTTGTCCAGACCTCAAAGCAATTCCCACTGTGCAGACAGGCAACACCCCTCCAGCTGGTGTGAGGAATTACCAGTCAGGGAAGCAGGGATGTAAGCACCACCACTGAGCAGCTATGTTCAGAGCTATTGCCCAAGCTGGTGGTGCACAGGCTTTTTGTGATGGGAGTTCAAGGGCAGCTGCCCTATGCGAGCCCTACAGTGGAGCTGTGTCAGCAGGCTGAGATCTTGTCGCTGACCTCGTCTGTCAGAGAGCTCTGCTACCTCTGCTGCCCAGGCAGCAGGATCACAAAGTACTCTCACCCTTCCCATCCACAGACATTGCAGAGGAAGGAGGGAGGCCAAGAGGTAGGAGCCAGGCTTGGATTCTCTACTTGACTAGCAGGAATACAGGGCAGCATCTCAGCCTGGAAGTAAGAGTCAAAGTAGGAACTCACCCAGTCTCCCTGTCTTTCTTCCCAAGCTGAGAAGCTGCATTTGGAGTTGATAAACATGGTCCAGTAACCATTGTGTAACACTTGTCTCTCACATTCTTGCAACCAGGGACAGGACATTCATTTCAATGCAAGATGCAGTTCCTCCTCCTTTCTCTTCTCCCTGCAACAAGTCTTATTACTCTCCTAATACACCCGTACCTGCAAGAGCTCTTTAAAGCTTTTTCCTTGAAGGTTTGCACCTGATGTTATCAAAGGTAATTAGATAATTGACACACAATTCACAGAAGGTTCACTGGTTTCTTTATACATGGTATTTTCCTTGGGCTGTGAACTTTAAATGATGCAAATGGGAAAATTCTCTGTTGTTTTACAGCTTTTAACTCTAGGCTATATTAAAACTAATGCCTAATTGATGTTGATGTATCTAAACCGCTTCATTGTTCTTTTAGTAATAATTCTTCTTTGTTCCTAGTTGTTCTCTTGCCCAGGGTTGTGCCTGTAATGTTAATGACTCCAGTCTCTTTAGGGACTTGATAGAAGTTTTTGTTATTTGTCAAAGCCCCCTGACTTACAATTTGTTTTGTTGGTATAATCACTGTTTCAGTGGCAAGATATTTACCACGGTTTGTTCAATAGAACTGCCTGTAAGAAATTAGTCCCAAACAGTTTAAGTGGAAAGGTTAGGTAGAAAATCACAATTTTTTCCCTTGATTGGGCTATCTTCAGTTTGCATCTGACTACAGTATCCTTTAAGCTCTCCAGACAAGGAGGAGTCACATTTTCAGTGCATGCTTATAGTTCTCTTAGTTTAGCTAGTTTTGATGTTCGGAGGTCTTTGGAAGCAATGTTCACTTTAACTGCTCCCTCAGAAACAAATAAAAATTAGATTGTGTTCACTTAAATCCTACCACAACTCTGCCATATGCAGTAGATGTCAGTGATGGATTTAATAAATGATTTTCAATTAGAAGGTTCTAGGATAGATGTACAGCTCTGAAGAACTAAAGTGTATGGGTATGCATAAAATTAAGTTATAGGACTTAAAGAGACACAAATTGAAAAAAAAAGATAATTCCTTTAAAGATAAATAATATATAATAATCAACTCTTTCTTCCTTAGTCCTTGAAGATGATTGATTGACTAATACTGTTCTTCTTTATGACTCTTAAACTTTTGCAGTTAATCTTCTTTATGAAGATGATTTTGTGTCTTATCAGTTGTAGGTAGAAGAAGGACTAGTGGTGCTGGGAATTTCTAGGGATTTTTTTTGTTGTTACTTTGTTGGTTTCTTTTTTTTTTTGTGTGGAAGTGGGACAAATAAATCTTGACTTACATGACTTTTTACTGCAATCAAGTCCTCAGAAACTTTTTCAGTGCTTCCTTACTTGTCACTTGAGGACTATTATGTGTATACAACGGTTTTGCCCTCACTTGTTTATTTCTCTTATTTAGGTGGCCATTCAAGACATGATTTACAGTATTGCCAGAGCTAACGGTGCTCTTTGTTAAAGGAGATGACTTTGTTTTATCTTTCTGTTGATATTACACAGTTGGCATGGCCGGAGCTGTGGGAATGGGAGCAGCAATACGGCCCTGGGCAGCCCTGCAGCTGGTTGGGCTTGTCCGGTTCTTCACCCACCCGACACAGCAGGTTATTTTAGCAGTAGGAGATGTACAACAAACTGAAAAATCTATGCTGTAGCTTCTGAGAGGTATTTATTCATTCAGATCATGGTAATTTTTTGAAACTGCTGTTCAGCAATCTTTTACTTTGTATCCTGTAACGTAATACATCCAAATATAAAATAGGACAGGTGTACAATTTTTATTCCATAGTTCAGCTTCTTAATTACAGTCCAGAAATTTACAGGTATGTGCTCTCTGTAAATCCTTTAAGCATGTCCTGAAAACATTATTTCAATGCATCAGTAAGTTGGTCAGTTTCTACAGCTGTTGTTTAATAACATCTAAGCCAACTATCTCAGACTAGTCAGCACAGAAGTGTATGTTTTCATTTTACTTATTATAATGTATATTTTACTAATTGTAGTCTATTGTATAATACTTCAAATGCACACATCTGAAAATATTTCCCCCATTTTTTTGGAGAGCTATATTTCCTAAATCACAATAACCAAATATTTTGACTTTGTTTCACAGAAAATTAGACAACTCCATCTTACTATTGATTGATCTCTACTATAGCTGCCTATCAGCCCAGCTCATTTCTGTCTGTCTTGCCTACTGGGCCATTGGACAGGGGTTACACAAAGTTGTCTCCAGTTCTTCTTGGCCCTTTATATATAGTTTATAATAGTTGAGTTGCCAGGAAATGTTTTGTCCTGAATGTTGTTTAACAGCAAGTGAAGGCTGTAATTCCAGACTCTCAGAAAAGTGAGAGAAATGGATATTTTGCAGGATACCTGCAGGAAAGTGTGTTTATTCACAGAGATGCCTGGAAAACACTCTGACCATCAGAAAGACTAGTTGATAAGTAGAAGCATCTCAGAGGCTCAGAAGGGAACACATATCTCTATTTTGCTACCTAGCACTTGTTAACCATGTGTGTGTGTGTCTGTGTGGACTGGACTGCTGTGAGGTGTTGAGAGATGTGCAATGAACCACATTACCTGGAGAGCTGGGCGATACCGAGCTACTTCAACCAACAGAGGTGGAAAACTGCAGGTCAGGCCAAAGTTGGAAGGAATGTACCCCTTGCCAGGATAACAACTGTGCAGAACAACCTCCAACCCCAAATAAAAGGTTTATATAGCCATGCTGCAGATTTGTATGCAAAACTGGCACCAGAGGTCTGATCACTATCCAGAGTGATGCATCACTATCCTTCCAGGTGTGGATTACCATGATATGTTTTGATGTAGAGCAGTAGCTGCAATTTGGAGGCTGATATGAGAGGAATAACGGAAAACAAACTTTAGAATCATGGAGTGGTTTGGGTTGGAAGGAACCTCAAAGATCATCTCATTCCAACTTCCCTGCTGTGGGCAGGGACACCTTCTATTAGACCAGGCTGTTTGAAGGCCCATTCAACCTGGCCTTCAACACTTCCAGGGATGGGGCATCCACAACTTCTCTGGGTAACTGATTCCAGTACCTCACCATCCTCACAGTAAAGAATTTAGCCCTCTCTTTTCCAGGCTAGACAACCCCAATTCTCTCAGACTTCCTCACAGGAGAGGTGTTGAGTCATTCCTCTAATTAACTTGGTGACCCTGCTCTGCACTTGCTCCAACAGGTCCGTGTCCTTCCTGGGGGCCTAGGGCTGGATGCAGCATTCCGGGTGGGGTGTCACCAGAGCAGAGCAGAGCAAAGCAGAGCAGAGGGGCAGAATCCCCTCCCTTGCCCTGCTGGCCACGCTGCTTTTGGTGCAGCCCAGGACATGTTTGGCTTTCTGGGCTGGGAGTGCACATGGCCAGATCATGTGTATTTATGGGGTCTTATTTTTCTTTTGTATGAAACCCCCATTCCTAGGCTGAAAATCCTTTGGACAGTGCCCTTGTACAGCCTTTGCACTGGTACTCTGGTTTCCTAGGAACTTGTTTAGTGAAAGGACAGCGTATAACTTTTATCCATGTGTTCCGGTTGCAAATAAACCTTGGAGGTGTATAAAGACATACAGGAAACCAGTGAAAGGATTCTCTTCTAGTAGAAAGGAAAAAGTGATGTTTTACTGCCATCTCTGCAATTGTTCCTTTATAATGGGAATCATTATAGATATTGATTTTGTTGACAAGCTGGGGAATAAACTAGAGCGCTGTACATCTGTAAGCAAAAGTCTGCTGCACATTGGACAGCAATAATCTCTCTCTTTTTGTAAATAAAGCCCCTCTGACTCTCTGCAGCTTGACTAGAGGTTAACCTCTATCATGCACTCATCACAGATTACACATACACTTCAGATTTGGAAAAATGCCTTCAGTTAAAGTTGTTATAACCCCTTGGTGGCTTATTAAAAAAAACACTTTTAAAAATAATTCTACTCAGTTTCTTGTATCCATATTAGCTCAATAGGGATAATCAAAAGTTAGAAACTTGAAATCAAGAAGTCCAGCTACTTCTAAACATTTGTACAAAGTATATCCACTGAATAAGATGCTTCCTGTTCTTACATACTCCCCTCTCTGGGCAGCACTGAATTTTGAAAATGGATGAGAAAATAGATCACCAATGCAATTTCTTTTCCCTCAAAGATGTTTGTCTGTCTGTGCTATGAGCTACAACTCTTCCACAGACAAAATCTGTAGTGAGACTGGCCCATAACGATAGAACTCCTCCTCAGGTGCCTTTCTCCTCCCCATCCCTCTGCTAGAACAAGCCAGGTACCCCGAGGCAGAAGGGCTTGGGGCCCTCCCAAGTCAATCAAAGCAGCTTTAGTCATCTTATCTTGAGGAAGGGATATGCAACAGCAGAAACACCTTTGGCACAGACCAGAAAGGTGGGAAGAAAGAGGATCAGGATTCTGGCAGATAGCGAGTCAGCAGAAGGGAAGAAACACAAAATAGAAAAAAAAATCCATAAAATAACTGAAATGCATAAAAGAGGTGAATGCTGCAAGGAGCCATGAAGGCAGAGTCACAACGTTATTTTTTTAAGAGCTGTATGCAATGTCAGAAGAGAAACCCTTGTTATCTTGATCCGCAAAGGGAGCAGGCAGAGCTACTTCACACCGATCCAAGTTGACATTTCCTAGGAAAATTTAGCTAAATGCTTTTCTTCTTTCAAAAAAGCCTGAGACAGAGAGAAATATTAAACTGAGGTAAAAAAGTGGACCATAATGTACTTCTTCTATGTAGTATCTAAAAAGTAGCCTCAGGAACACACATACATACCTTTAGTGGAAAACTCAGAACAAACTCAAGGTCCAGCAAAGCTTTTCTCTATTGTGAGCATGTATTTCACAATCAATACATTTTAGATTAGGCAGTTCTCCTTGTTCTAAATTTAAGTCCTTGCAAAAGAGCTTGATTGCCTCTTAGTTCCTGAATATTTGTGATGGAAATAAACATGCAAGCCCTGCTATGAAGAGGTATCCAAAATTATCAGTGGCTGACCCTTGTAGGTCATACTTCCTTCATATTTGGAATTAAACCTGATTCCCACTTTTTCCATTTTACCACCTATTTCCTCCTTCCTCTCCCAATTAAACTGCCAACTCCTAATCTCACCATTTGGCCTTTCACCTCCTTGAAAGCTCATAATTCTTGATCTTAATCTAGGATCATTACCATCAATCACTCCTTTAGGCAAGTGAAATCTTTCTTTGGAAGAGGGATGCCAGAGGCCTACAGATCTTTTGGGCTGATAATATTGTTTTAGTTCTGGTGCCAGTTTGATTTCTGACTAAACCATGCCTAGTGCTATTTTTTGCTGATTAGATGCTCCAGAGTGATCAGCAGAAATTCACTTGGACTGTGGTTCCTTCCAGGTTGAGTCATTTAGTGGGGAGATCAAGGATTAACTTAATTAAATCAACTACTACTTTGACAGTCTTAGGGACCCTGCTAAGATTAATGAGGACTAAGGTTAATGAGTTTTCCTTTCCTATGTCTTAGTATCTTTAAGACAGAACCACTCACCAGGCTTGCCTCACTGCAGCTCCCCTCACATTCTGTACACTGTCCATTATATATATCTCAATGTCTTATTCATCTGCTTCTCTAAAATGGATCATTCTGAGTTTTTCTACATCTTTTACTGAGTACAAGCTTTTCTGCTGGCCCACTTTGCAAGGCTCCTTCTCATTCACCTCTTCCCTGAAGCACCAACCAAAGTGGCTGCACAAAATATACAAATTTCTCTTTGTGTATAATTAACCTAATGGACAGTGCTGTGGTAAACACACTTCTAGGTAACCACAAATTATTATTGTTTTAACCCGTGTCCTCTTTGTTCCCCTGTTGTCTGCATTGTTTTCATAAGGCCCACTGAAGCACCTACTGCACTGCCAGGTCCTGTAAAAAAGAAAAAATACTAAGATAACAGAAACCTTAGAAACAAGGAAAATCTTAGGGCATATCAGATTGCAATGTTTGAATGCAATTTTTTCAGAAGCTCTTCCCAGATTTTTTTCTCCTCTGGCACCATGCTGTCCAAATGCTAGTAACACCAGTTTCAGAAGTCCTGCCCCAGAAGTATTACCACTGATAAATACACTGAAAGATACACTGAAAGAACAGAAAACCACTTCACAGAGCAAATGTATTTTCTGAATGCTGCTGAAGCTTTGGAAATGTGATGCATTTCTCTGAATTTCTCTAGCTAAACTTTCTCATTATTTGTTTTTACATATGTTTCGTACCTTTTAGAGATTCTTTTCATATGTTCAGATTTTCTTAAATCCAGTGCATTCAGAATTATAACAAGGAAATATGAGGAATGAAATATTTCAGGAGACCTAAGAACAGATTTGTGTATTACACGTGGTTAAAAAAAAGCCTGTCAGCAACTGACCACACAAATTCACTACATTTTTTAAAATTAAAAATCTTAAATAGCAAGCACTACACGCTAAAGATTCAATAACTATTACTTATTAATGTAAAATTTTCCAGTCCAAAGATACTATCTTAGCAAATGTTTAGCAAAGTCTCTTGGTACACTAGATATAATAGGTATTTTCCTTTGGGTTTTTGTGTTACTTTTTGGTTTACATTTCCTAATTTTTTAAAGGCTTTTCAAAACTTTCAGGCAGGGTAAGATCCTGAAAATGTTATGTAAAAGCATTATTGGATCCTTCTGGTTTTTTTTAAGAGAATATGGAACATATTTGGGAGGGGGTTAAACAAAGGAATAAACAAACATTATAATACTAGTACCAGCTATAAAAATGTTACTTCTGATTGCCTTGTATTGTTTTCAAGGGCTTTGAAATTATTTCCTTAACAACTTTGATGGATTAAAAAAGAAAAATAAAACTGTGCGTGTTCTCTTGAAATGCACTGGGTTATCAGCATTACAGATGCTCTTTAAATAGCAAATGGATGCACCCCTGGTGTCAGCCACACTGAAAGCTTGCCAGTACTGCCTTCCTAAAATGCTCCATCTCCAATCCATCCAGGTAGGCTAAAAGAGCCTCCCTCACTCAATCCCTTGCAGAAGTTATCAGTAAAAATGCAAATGAATTGTGATTATGACTTTTTTTTTAAACAAAGGTAACATCCACTCCTGCAGAAGCGCCAGCTATCTAATCAATTTGGTCAAGCTATTTATACACGTTTCTTCTATGTGGCATAAGATTTCACTAAGGTCACTGGAGACACTGATGCCTGGTAAATTGCCAGTAATCAAAGGTTGTTAAGTGCTTGTCAGCTTCCTTTCAAGCTTAGTCTATCTTTATCATGAGGCAGACTTAGTTCAGCAGCTAGAGACCATTTATTCATAAATGGATCACACTCAGGAATAATGCATTATATCATTAAAATACCCATACTGCTGCCAAAACATTTGTTCTAAAGCAATCTCATTTCTCTGAAATAAGGCTGTGGCCAATGAAAAGTGAAATCTTGTCATGTCTCTGCAACAAGGCTACTCTCCCACACATGAAAGACTGTTTCCTAGCTCCTCCTCTCTCCTTTGAGCCCTGTCCCCCAAGGCCTCAGTTTAGTTTAGATTCTGGAATATATGCAGGAAAAGATATGTTATTTTAGAGTTTTAGTTGCACTTGGGGTTCATTTCAATTTTTCCAGTTGCTCTCTCCTGTTGTAGTAGTTTGCTGGCCACAAAAAAAAAGGTAAGTTAACCTTAAATGAAAAACATTTAGGGTAGATGCTGATGAACTCTTAAAGATACAAAGATCTTCTTTTCAGACATCTTGATTAAAGCCATAAAATAATCAATAGAAAAAAACTGAAGCAAGTCATTAGTTGGGGAAATCAGTATAGCTCCACTGAAATGATGAGCCCACATTGGTTAATTCCACCCGTGCACTACATTTAAAATATGTTCAGAACTATCTGGTATTAGCCCAGGACATGTTTGGCTTATCTTTTTAGTGACAAATATATTCTGTGAAGAAATCTTTTGAAAAAACGTGTTAGAGTTAAATGCTCCTTGAGAAATATCAGAGGAAGATACATCTCTCCAACCTATCAAATTGTTCAGAAGTTTATTGGCTGGAAAAGATATGGTTGCAGGAAGAATTAAAGAAATTCTGAATGGTAAATTAGTAATGAAATACTCTTATCAGTGGAAACCTTTGGAGAACACCCAAGACAGACTTGAACTGAAAGGTAGCCATGATCATTTATTATTAATAAAACTTTTGTTGAAGAAGTCCTGTGCAAAGACTGTTCTCTTCCCCCACATCTGACTAGCAGTCATATGAATTGCTTTCTGACAAGGACTGCTAGAGTTTACAATTTGTGATCAGCTATGAGTAAGTGGAAGGCTTCCTTTGGCAGTGTAAGGTGCTGTGCAATAAGACTCAACAAGGGCTGTAAAAGGCACAGATTTTCTTTGCCCTAAGAGCAGCCTAGTGACCATCAGACATCTCAAAATCAGACCACTCTGATGCAGTCAGACACTGAACGATATAACCCTACCAATCTGTTCTGGTTTAGCAATCCTCCTTTGCCTCTCTATTTTGGGCATACAGTGTTGCTTCCAGGACTGACAGTTTGGGGCCAGTTACAATCAGCAGTTTGAGGGCTGCATTTATATTTGAGGCAGCCATTCTCTTCTTTTCCCAAACCCTTTTACCTCATGATCAGGCTGCAAATGAATGATGCTACGAGCGCCCCATCTGGGAAAGCTGACGGTTTGCAGAGGCTAGGCTGGCTCTGTGTACTGACAGCTAAACAAACCTGAAGTTTCCTCATACCAGAACCTCACTTCTTCTGCTCCTGAGCACACCATATCTCCAAATTAAATTTAAACAATACCTAAACAAGCTCACTTACTTTAAAATCATAAAATGACAACTCTGTGAACACATCCCTTTAAATTATTTGGAAGATCTCTTCAGTAACTTGCAGCAATTGCTCAATAGATTGGAAATTTCACAATTTCCCAAGTGCACGCATCCTGAATGCTACAAGACCTCATTCCCCTCCTAAAACTTTCATATGACCTGCAACTACAAGATGCTGCCACAAAATAGCACACTGGTACTAGAACCATCCTCTGGATGCAATTAATGCTCTTTGTGCATAAACAGAGCTTAAGGAGAAATAAACAAAACACAGTCACTCCACTCCCTTGAAACAGCATAGATTGCACATCAGTATTTTGGTTAGTCAGCCACCTCACCATCAATCAAAATAAGCAACTTAATTACAAATGTTATTTTTGGAACCTGAAAGGAGTTACAGCACAAAGGATGTGATCTATCTCCATTTATGGAGATTTCATCTGTAAATTCATCTTTCAAGAAAAAGCCACATATTTACTTGATATAAATTTATACTTACTCTTACCTTGAACAGTCTTGAACAGAAAGTTATCAGTCATGTTCCACACATCAGTATGAACTGAGAAGAACGATAGACACCCTTCCTAAAATGTTTTAGAGGCCTCTCTCTCCCAGCAGCTTGATAGGTCTGAGGGACCCATCATGATCTGAGTGTGATGGAAGTCTGTGTTACCCTGTGTGGTGCCTGTGCCTAAAGTACCAAAATATTGTAATGTGTGACTTGCTTGCAGTTCTTGTTTCCTCCCTCATGACATCTACAATACCATTCACTTGCTCACTGTGGAAACTTCACATGATTTCCATCATGGATTTCAAAAACTCTGAAACCACCCAACTGATTTCCTGTCAGTTTTTCTCTTCACTCTTATGTGTCAAGAGCACTGCAAGATCTTTTAAGCTGCACTGCAGAGAGTCAATATGCTTTTAGGTGATGGCAGCATACCAATATTAATTTGACTAACCTAGTTCAGCATGCAGTATGCAATTATTTCCCACTCTCCTCCTGATTTTTTTCCCAGCCTATTTTCAATTTAATTTATATGTTGGTAAAGATTCTATCTTTAAAAATGACAGATAGTCCACAAGCCTTCTATTATGCTGCAGCTGCTGCTGTTATATTTGTCACTAAAAAAAATTTCACCTTGTGGGACAATGGGATTTGAATCACAATTGCTAAATATATCATATATAGAAATTTGATTGCTTTGCTTTATTTTTCCTGAAGGGGGAAAATGTGAGGGCAAACCCGTACAGTTTATTTCATGCTTCACTACAGTGTAATTCTAGACCCTAAGATTTCTACCATTCCTATTTTGGTAATGAATGGAATGTAAAAGGGAGGTATTTAAAATTAATTGCAGCAGTTCTGAGGGTTAAACCTGCTTAACCCAACCTTTTATTAAGAGAATGTCAACAGAGCATATATCTTGTCTAGGGAGTGCTGGGACATCATTATTCTTATACCAGCATGTTTAATTCTAAAACCTGGGATTTCTTCAGGTTCCTGTAGGCATCATGCACACCATAAACCCATCCCAAATCATAGCATCTGTTCTGAGCTACTTATTACAGCAGGATTTGACCTGAGAAACTCTAGAGTTTTGTTTTACTTTATTAACTTGGAGTACTTTTAAACAGTTTTTAAACAAAGTTTTTCCCTTGACCAGCAAGGGAATTTTCAGCCTGAAGTTCTCAGCAGCATCCGGTGAGGCTCTTGGCCAAGTTCTCCAGATACTGTATATCCACAAGGACAGCCTGCTGGCTCTTGCTGTGGCATTTTCTTAATCCTCAGAACAGATTTCCTGGATCTAGGAAATTTAATTCCTGACTCCTTTGACCCAGATGCTGGCAAAAATGTAGTCTGCAGTCTGTACGCAAATAGGTGTGTTCATTTTTTTCTTTTTTTTTTTCCTTCTAGGAACTGGCCTTGCTGTTAAATTTTTCTAAAACAGTCGTATTAATATGTTCAAAAATCCACTGTTGAGTTTCAGATAAAGGATCACATCTGTTCATGAAAATCTTCTTTTCAGCTGGGTTGCAATCTATGCAGCTGCTGCTTACCGGATGGAACAAAGTTTTGTCCTACAGGAATGAAAAAAACAGAATTAAGTAGCAAATGCCAAATCATTGGAAGTGTTCTAATTTTACAGAACATGGATTAAAACAGCCCTGTTTGAAATGATTTTGTGGTCTCTGTGCACTAACCTTGTGTAATAACAACACCTATTATTAGAAAGCTGTAGAGAGTGGAGTATTTTCTTCCCTTGGGCTATTATCTTTTATGAAAGTGGGGATTCAAGAAAGAGGGAGATATCATTGGTCTTTGACTAACAACCGCATAATATAATGAAAAAATAGAATGTCTTCTAATTTCTTTGCATACCATGTATTTGCTTGGAGCCCATTTAAATGTCAGAACCTGAAAAATTGATTTGTTTTGGTTTTTTTTAAGAGAAGTCTTGCTCTTGACACTGTTGTGTTTCTTGGCAGGGGGAGCTGTAAAATCTTCAACTTGGTGAAGATGTTAAAAATTAATTATTAACTGAAGTGGTGGACAGATGGACACAGGATTGATGTTCTCATCCCATTCAATGCCTGTGGCCTTGCTAAGACCAGCTGCTGAAATACACTCTCTCTCCTAATAAGATGGAAATCCTAACACTGATTTAGCTCCATATGGAGATTTTGGGAGGGTAAGCATGGATTAAGTTGCTTCAAAAAGCATATTTACGATGATTAGTTTTATTAATTTTATTTCACAAAACTGGAGTGAATAGTAAGTAACCTGATGTGCATCTTTGTGAATGCAGTCAGTTTGAGCAGGTGGTGAGTTGGGTAGTTTCAATATACTTAGTTCACGTAGGCAAGTGTTTTGAGAAAGATAGATGTGGGAGTCATTAGATGGTTTGAAAGTTTCCAGGGACTATACTGCATCTGTTGAAATAAATTTCAGATTACTCTATGTAAACCTCATTCAAGCTTTTCCCCTCCATGCCGGTGATTGCCCTGACAGTATTTTAATACAAATTCAGGATGTGTCTGCTTGCCCAGTTTGTGAGAAGGAAAAAAAAAATCTACTTGTCAAATGGCAATTGATTAAAAACTCACACAAGTACTCTGGGTGCTGAGAAATAATCATAGAAACTTCTCTTTAAAAATACACCACAGTAAAAAAAAAAGTATGAAAACAAACAGAAACAGCAGCTATTTAAAACCACTTTGAACAATTATGGGTTTTTTTTCATTTAGGAAAGACTAAATTCACTGATTTGTGGTTTGTGAAAAAATAGTAAAGTACAATGCCTCTTTTTAAAATTAATATATACAATAAGAACCATGTCAAAAGTACCTTGTGCTCTGGCTGAGGGGGATGGTGTTACATCTGCCTTTCACACTGTTTTACCTTCATCACTTTTGCCTTTCCCCAAAAGCAGTGGATGAACACACACTCCCCCACCAGACTGAAATTCAGAGGGATACCATCAAACTGACAGGACCAAACCAAATGAGTAGAGGCCTTTCTCTCGTGTTCTACAAGGAGAGCAGGCAGGATACTTCAGCTTGCAAGAGGGGGGTAACTGTACTGAGTACAAATGGCTACTGGGTCCCTGCTAGGATGAGGTGGGCCTGCAGGAACTGCCAGGCACCCTACGGGGTGGTGCAGGCACCCACCTGCACCTTGCCAACTCCTCCTGTACTAATAACAGCTTGATGGATGTCCAAAATCAGGGCACAGTGACTGTGCCATGGCCACCTGCCTGATGTGGGACCTTGAAGGAAGGGGGCATACGGTTTTCCTTGCAGTATAGCTGGGCATGAGGGCTAGCCAAGCTATTAGGAAGCCAAAGCTGGAATACTAGAAGCTTTAATAAGATAGCTGGTACAAGAAGAAAGGAAACAGCTTCAGCACAAAAAGCTTGCTATGAAAAACACTCCAGCCTTTCCAGAAAGCTGGCAGTCTTTCTTACAGAAATATCACAGGCAGGCAATTTTTGAGTGAAGCATTATTGGTGCTTTTATTTAGAGAGTCTGGTTATTAGGAAAGAAGAGCATCTTTTTAAGTATAGGGACAGAGTTACCACTCTGGAAAAACTTCTGGCTGACTTAGCTATATATAAAGGCCTATTAATTTATCATCTGAAGTTTATGCTGATTTAAGGTCAAAGCCTAGTGCTTATCTTCCACTGGATTTCAGTGGAAACAGGTTCAGGATTTCAAGGGGTAACAGTTGCGTGCATCCCAGAGAATAAATTTACAAGAGAAATACATAAATTCCTCTTTACACCAATATTGAGAAACCACAAGCGCTCTTGTGGAGACATTTCTAACATCTGAAAACAGCAGAATATTTTTTTTCCTTCTGCATGAAGGCAAGTCTGAAGATTATTTGCAGAAGGAGAAACTCCTCCACACGATAATTGGTCTTGACAGTTCAGGGGGGTTGGTAATGCCACACAGAGCCTTTCATTTCTTATAGGTCACTGCTGTAACTATGGCCAATGTCAAGAGCAACTGGAAGTCATTATCAGCTGGTGACTGTGGTAGTTTATCTGAAATCAGTTGGTAGCTCCAGTGCAGTTTCAGCAGGACTGATGTCCATATGATAAAAGCCACTATCGCTATGACATGTCTGTCTGTCTGAGGGAATAATCTACGCACCTCCTGCGTGACAAGTGAACTGACTCTTAGAGTTTGTCCCTGCAGCTGTCAGGAGACTATGAGCAAACCCCTGTCTTCTGGGCACAGTTTTTGATGCTGTCAGTCTAGCATCTATCATAATCACTAGGCTCGGGGTAGAATTACCATATAATGAAACTGATTTTGCACAATTGTTTCTTTTTAGAGACCTACTACATCAGCCCTCTCTTGGATACTTCTGCTCTACAAATAGCAGCAGTGGGCCTGTGGCACATACATTGAAACATACTTTATCAGAGTCAGTGCACTTCCTGTCAGCCCAGAAGCATGCTACATTGAAAACCAGAGGCATAGTCCTTCACTATGAGGAACAGAAATTTGCAGGCACCGCTCATCATTGGCTCTGGCATGCTTAGGAATATCAAACAGAGTCAAAGAAATGGCTTTAGCTTGGGAAGCTAAAGCCATTCTCCCAAATATCTGTTAATTACAGGTTATTCACATTTATCTGTCTAACATCTTACATTGCTCCAATATTGTGCCAATATTTTTTGTCCTGGCATTACTCACATTCTTCTATTTACAACCCACAGCAATGTTTGCAGTACTGCTTGGATTTATTCTGCTCCATTGCTTCTTACAGGGTTTTTTCAAAGGCATACTTGGCTGTAGACCAGTATTTCAGATTGGTCCTAAGAAAATTGATTACTTAATATTGCAGACTTACGAGACTTTCAAATAGCTGCCCAGATGTAGCTTAAGCAGTATGGGAATAAGAACAGTTTTTTGACACATGTTTATTAGTGGTAGTTTTGGCTTCATTCATCTGAAAAGAATGTGGTTTGCATGCTCTGAGACTGCACTGCAATGAGAAGCAAAGTGCACGTAATGGGGATAGGCTGTAGATTTTTTTCCAGAAGAGCACTCCTTACCCAAAGTAAAATATTAATGTATTCTACTTGCCACTAAAATATTTAAGCTGTTTTTATTCTCCAGGATCCAAAACCAAGTTGTTAAAATTTCTATGCTATAAGAATATGGAATCGGAAAATAGTGCCTGGCTTCAAATTGCATTTGCAGCACTTTGTAATCACTCCACAGCCATAACTTTTTATCAGTGGCTCAAGATGCAAATGATCACAAGAACAGACTCATCTTTAAATGCATAAAAACCTCGTATCTTCTAATTTTATACGAATAATATGACAGCATGATAAGAAATGCTTCATATTATGCATCTTATAAGAATTGACACGCAAGGTCATTTCTCCTAAATCATGAGAAGAATTTTTGGCAGGATGGATACATGACCATCAGGAAGCTACAGTGTCTATAAGAGGTGTAGAGAACATAAGAGAGTGGCTGACCTTCTCTCTGTTTTTTAAGAGGAAACACTTCTTTCTTAATCACATTATTATTATTATTATTATTATCATTTATTTAGGGTGCAGATTCAGTAACATACCATTCCCTAGGTAAAAGGCTCTAGCACAGATCAGCTTTTGTTTTGTAGGGGGAAAACACTAAAAGTTCTATTGCCAAGATGTTTTCAAAGCTGGAAAAGGATTATATCACATATAAGGTTTTTGGAGGTGTAGCTATACTACCAGAAATCTCTAATATAAATCTGCCCTTTATCTGAGGAAATAGATTATAGGAAACATTAAAAAATACTTACTGTGTAGCAAACAAAAACTAAGCTTAAAGAAAAACCATGCATATATAGTTCTATTACTCCAATGCAGTTTCTTAACTTGAAGGTTTATGCAAATTGACCAGCTTGCTGTCAGGTTGAGATTACGGTTAAGAATGTGTCAGTACTTCCATCATAACAAAACTTTGTGGTGTTTTTTGCTGAGATGGAAATGCCTGTCTTGCATTGAGAATTTTTATATGAGCCCTGTCAGCCTTCTGGAAATTAAAAATGAACCTGTGCAGAGGATTTAATAAAACTTACACAGTGTATTTTTTCCAAATGTCATTTTTTTTCAGTATCTGCTATATTCTGTCCTCATCAAAGGTGATGAGCCTTACAGAGGGTAGCTCCAGACCTGCATTTTGTCTTATGAACCAGCTATATTAAGCAACAATGAAGTGCTAAAAGTAAGAAAGCTTTTTGATTTGCAGCTTGGGTAGGCAAAAAGATAAATCGGAAGGGTTTTGAAGCAAGAAGGGATTATTATGGCATTATAAAGTCAGATAGGCAGCAATACAACCACCACAATTTATATCCTCTAAATATCTGCCCCATACATTCTAACTTTCTTACAAGTAATACCTGAGCTTCAAAGGGATTACATTTCTGGAAAATCTTATGATGGACCTTGATTTGCAACATAAATAAGGTAAAAAGGCACAAGTTAATAAATAGGCACTCAGAAAAAAGCATTAGGAGAAACCTATTTTTAATGGTTCTGAATTAGTTTTGTACTATATATATTTTTAAACTAGAAAACAGTATTGAGGTTCGTCTGGCAAAGACCAATTCCTGGTACTTTGTCCTCAGCTTAAGTAAGGTGAAGGGCAAGGCACAACGGTCAAAGAAAACTGAAGCATGTGTGAGAGAAATCCTCAGTACTTCAGAAAAGTCCTTATCCTGAATGGAATACATAGTTTATTAGTGAAACCTTTAATCAAGACAACTTGCTGATTAACTATTAAAAAACCTTAACAACAACAACAGCAACAACAAATCAGTAGCATTACCAGGACTTTTTACCATAACTGAAGCTCTGACAGTTTCTAGCTTGACCTCCTGTTTTCAGTGATTTATAAAAATGGGCTGAAATTCAGCAGATCAAAGTAGTGTCTAAGCTGCTTATCTTTAGTTTATAAACTCCTGTTTCCTTTGGGCTTACAGCAGTGCTTTTAATGTTGGGTGGGTTTTTTGGTTGTTTTTTTGTTTGTTTGCTTGTTTTGGTTTTTTGAGGGAGATTTTTCTGCCACTTATAACCTTTAAAATGTAGTAAAGTACATTTAACTCATGAGCAGCATGTCTTGCTGCTGTCACATTGGATGAAAATATTTCCAACAGTGCCTCTGTTAAAATGACACAAGCATCGTAAAGTGCCAGAATGGTAAAACACCTTTCAGGGAACAGATCCAATACAGACACCCTCTGAGCTGGATCAGATCCATTTTCATTTAAATTTGACCTAAATATCTGAATGCTCAAAAGGAACATGAATATGTTTAGAGAGATTACCACAAAATTAAATTGGAATAGGACATGGTGGATTTTAAAACAGAACTTCTTTGACGGGAAAGCACAAGCCTGTGCTAAACTGAATACAGGCTCAAGATGGTCTGAGATGCCCCACAGTGACTCTGACCTTCCTATAGCTCCAGTGCTGGTTTCCCTTCATCCCGTGACAGTCATACAGTGTGACAGGGCTACTGTGCGAGATGGCATCGAAGCAGAACTTCCTGGTGTGAAGTGGCTCCCCGGGGCGGATGTCTTCTCTCCAACCAAAGGTGAAGAGCTGGGAAAACAATCAGGCAATACAATCATATCTTATTAGTGAAAAATGTTTAAAATAACACACAAAATCTTAATGCAGGATTCCCTTTTCACACACCCCAGATGCTGGTTAAATGAGGTCCTGCCTGTGTATGATTCAGTGATGCCAACTGCCTTAATTAAAGTGCATCAATGGCCATGTAGAATATCCCCCAAGAAGGCACAATCTCGATGTCAGGGAAGCAAAAAATCTCTAGTGACACAGTACTGTAGAGAGGAGAGGGGATATGCTGTATTAAAGCCTTTAGTTACCCCAGTTAAAGCACAAGGATTTGCACAAGGATTTCAGCTCCCTAGGACTCAGAAAGCTGCTGCCAGTGACGTTTCTTTAGCTCTCATTTGCGTCTGAGCAAGCTGTCCAGAGAGATCTTCCCATCACAGCCTCTTTCCTATGTTTAATGAGCAGCTTCCTTCTGTTTATAAGGGACACTGTGACCATAGCCTCTCTCAACTGTCTTTCTTCCCCAAACAACACATGTTAAATGATCTTCATCTTTCTACTTTGAAACCTGTGAGCTACAGGCAGCTTGTCAAAGCCCTTTTTCTCACTGCCTGAGAGGAGTCATGGAGGGTCACAGTTAATAGAGGAATCCTTCTCAATTAGACAGCAGCTGTCTGAAGTGATGCTGTGACACTGCAGTCTTTCAATCATCAGATGAAGGTGACAGGTCTGACAGCATCAAATTTAAAGATGTGGAGTGCATTTTCCTTTCCATGGACCAATCCTTGCAGAAAAGAGGTTGCAGGCTGTAAATTACTACCTAGAAGCTCTGTCAAGAGCTGTGAGGTTATTTAATTTTTTTCTTTTTTTTTTCTTTTTTTGAGTGAGTGCTATTCTTCAGCTTTCTGCATGACTTTTGATTTGCCATAGGAAAAAAAAAAAAGAAACCTAACATTGAGAAAGTGAAGCTCTCTTTAAATAAGCAAACTTTTCTAGTAGAAACTGTTCAGCTGAGATGGTTCATGTGGAATGGCACGCAGGCTCGTTATCCAGAGAAGCAGCTCCCCACAGTGAGTTCAGCTCCCCATACTGAATCCAGACTGCCTCCAACACCACACCTCAGCTTCCTTTTGGCCCTTATCTAGCACCCTGCTCCTCCAGTGTGTACATTCCTTGATAGAACCAGCTCTAAACTGTAGCTTAATAAATATCGTGTGGGTCTGATCCTGAACAATTTTGTAGTGGTTCCCAGGTTCTAACCTTTTCATTGCTATAGTGCTGTTCTTTCCATAGTCTTCCTAAAAGAAACACCTCTTGAAACTACTACATCTTCAATGCTGTACCATCCTCTGAACACCACATTTGAAAGGTGTTACTGTTTCTCTTGGCTTGTAGGCCCTAAATACAAGCATCTATCAGAATATTTACTTTTTTTTTTCTGTGTCTTATTGTAAGCCTGTGTTCGCTCCATTAGCTGCTGTTACTCCCTATCTATATCTGCATTATAGGTTTTCTAGAGTGTTTTCTTAATCTGTCTCTGTGTCCTGCTTATTTCTTCCATCTCCCAGAGTGCATTCTACGTTTATCTGCAGTGAAATGCAGTGGACAGCTTTAACCTCGTTTTCAAAGCAATTTCTGCTTTTCAAAAGGTTAAATCTTTTTCCACTTTTCTTCATGTTTCTTTGAAGCACCATCATGCACTCCCTTCAATAACTTATCATTTCACAAGCAAAGACAGAAGTAAGGTTTGGTACAGAAAAAAACTCTGCTGCTGTTTCTTCAGGAAAAGAGAAGCCTAAGACAATTTTCCTTTAATGAAAAGCCAACAAAAGCCATTTTCTTTATCTTATCCTTTACCTTTCTACAGACACATAATAAACCTAGAGTTCAAAGTGATGAATAACAAATACCTAGAGGAATGGTGTGGAACAGTGCTTCTGTGATATTCTCACTCTCATTAGTACTACTGCAGAGAGAGATTCTGTTTCAGGACCAGCCTCATCTTTCCCAGTGGGTGGCTCACCAAATTTCTCATTCTGTGCATGAGTTGTGAGCTGAGGGACCAATTCTTGCTGCTCTCTGGACCTTGGCCTGAGGACTACTACTCCACTGAATGCATTGGTACACCTGAAAGAGCTCAAGCCAGCCTTTAAATCAGATCATACTGATCCAGACTATTCCTTTGCTCTTTTTCACTTCTCTGTGGTTTCTGAAGACTGCCAGGGCTATGTCCAGTTTGCAAGTCAAGACATGTTAACAGTGGAGGGTTTTTATTCCCTTCCACTGAAAACGGGGATCTGTGTAATACTAGATCTCAATGTTTAGACTAGCTTAGATTATTTTTCCTCCTTCTTTATCCTCCCATTTTTTAAAAACAGTTTTATTTTTAAATCAACAAGTATGTCTTCTCCCTAGTGATACTATTATAAAACCAACCTTGTTAGGAACAGGAACTCAATTTTAGGACTAAGAGAGAGAAGAGAAAAAAAATCAGAAAAAAGGTTATACTTATCTATACACCAATTAGTATTAAGATCTTGCAATTACAGACAGAACATGAAGGTGTAAAATCTTTCCAATCTCAAAATTCTAAGCACTCCCTTTTTAAACAGCAGTTTTCCTCTAGTTAACACTGAATCTGGCCAATATAAATATTATCTCCTCACTGCATAATGTCCAACAATGCTACATGTTATTAGCTGGAGCCCAGAGTATATAATGTTCTGCTTTGCCACCACTTGTCACTCTGGATTTCGTTGTTCCTTTGTTAGGAACAAGCTGTGTCAGATTTTATAAGAAATGGGTTAGCCTTTTTGTACCCTTTTTGTACTTCATTCACTTCTGACTGTTTGTTGATTTGAAACAAGGCTGCACGAAATTCCCAGACACATTATTAACAAACAGCAGGCTGATTCTTCACCTGCAGCACATGGGATTGCTGTTCACTGTTCCCTGCTGGACCCCAGAAACCTCTGTCCTGGCTCAGTGGATGCTCATTATCCTATTTCGCCTTCTCTCATACCGGAGTCTGTAAAACACAGCACCATCCTCTGCGTTTGCAATCAAGCAACCCCTCAGCCCTCACACTTTGCCTTTTCATGTAGCCGAGCCCTGCCATGCAGGAACTGGGAAATACAGCTTTCCAGCTTCATTTACAATTGGCACAGGGCCTGAAGAATGATTGCCTGATAGAGCCATTGGCCTGGGACTGTCTATAGGACAAAGGCCCTTTTGATGCCATTAATGCTTTCCAGCCTGGCAACGTCGCTCAATTACTCGCTGTCTGGCTGGGGTCCGTCAGCTGGCGCTGCGCTTTCACTGTGCCATTACGCTCGAAGGGACAACATGTACCCCCATCCAAAGATGAAATGCCACGTTTCAGAGCTGGGCTCTGGCTTGAACTATACCTCCAAGTAAAGAAGAAAGAGCTGGGCACTTGCTGAGCTATGTTAGAGATGTTGCCTGTCCACCTATTCCCTGGCAAGGCTGGGGAACTCGATAAGAGACAGTGATACCTGTCATTTTCCTTTGCTGTTGGTTATCAGTCCAGCAGAGCCTCAGTTTCCCCTGAAGCCAAAAGCTAGGTTTGGGAAGCCAGAGATGGAAGAATGCAGTGCCATGAAATATCCTCCCGTCCCTTTTTTTCTCCTCTGATTCTTAATTTTGGTCAAGTTTCCAGAAGCCACAGTGACACATCCTCACTTTTCACCCATCTCCTGTTTACCAGAAAGCTTGCAAGTGCCCCACAAACCTTTTCACTGCTGCTTGCCTAGCAGGGCTTGCAGGATTATGAAATGTTACAAATATAGTATTATACAAGATGAAGGTCATCTTTCTCTCCTGGGGTCCGCTAAAGGGCTGTGCCCCTGGTGTGGTGGCTGAGACTGTCAGTTTTTAATTCCTGCCCTGGTAACTTGACATGAATCTAGTGGCACAAAGACCGATCATCTCTGTCTGGCACTGACGCCTGTTGCACCGGTCACATTAAGCTACTATAGCTTGTCACTTAACTCTGTAAATTTATACCAGAAGTTACAAGTCCACCTCAGTGTCAATCCATGCTATTAGAAATATGATAACAAAATACTTGATACTTTCATTAATACTGCTAGTTTCTACTGGTGTATGCAGGACTCATCGAGGCTAGAAATGCCATGAGATAAAAAGAAGGAAGAGGAGCTCTGTGAGGCCGGCTCGGGGTTTGATGCCCTACAGGCGAGTGTGACAGCAGCGCAGGACTGACCCTGAGGGGGGTGGTCCTGAGGGGGGCCGGCCCTGAGGGGGGATGGCCGTGAGCGGGGCTTGGCCCTGAGGGGCGCTGGCCCTGAGGGGCGCTGGCCCCGCGGGCGGCTGGCCGGTGCCCGGTGGGCCCGTTCCGCTGGGCCGCGCTGCCCCCTGCCGCCCGGCCGCTGCACCGCAGCCGCAGCGCCGCAGGGATGAGGCGCTCCCGGGAAGTTTTCCGCGCTCTGCGGCGATGCCAGAGCGTGCGCTGCTCCCCACCAGCCCGGCGGAGAGGATTCGTGCTGTCCCCTGGGGCACACGTCGAGCACCGAAGTGCTTGAAGCTTCCCAGCTCCGATTCTGGGATCTGAGGAGCTGGCTGGTTGAACTCCCTTCGTGCTAGCTTCACCTACAGATTCTAATGAAGTGGCTTTGTGTCCTTAGCACAGAGTAAGGACCTCCGATCCAGTCTGATCCCAAACGTTGCAGCATCCTGGAGTATGCTGAAACATGGATTCCTCCCTAACATCCTTCTCCCTTCGTGTCATTTCTCCTTTGTTTCAGCCTTTACTCTTCCAAAGAATATTTCAAGGCCCCCTTTTCTCTGCTAACATTTTTTTCATCTCTCACCTTTTCATCCAATTTTTTTTTCCTTCCTTTCTTCTATCTGGCAGCCTCACCATTCCCCCCTCCCTTCTTGAGGAGGGTTTGGAGCTGTGCAGATTTTAAAGCCAGAGAACACTATGATGGGTTTAGTCTGGACCATACAACTTCCTTCAATTAACTCCATGAATTACTGTATGTCTTTCAGAAACAATTATATTTATCTAGTCTTGGCACCCTATCCCCATGCAGTACCTTTGGTAGCTATTTGAAGTCTTCTTTCAGCAACTTCCTTTTTTTGCCATGTTATCACTTACCTAAATTGAGACAATCCTTCAGTTTCTCGGTTTCATGCACTTGCAGCTCTCTCCTGCATTTCTCAGTATCCTCAGAGCATGCTTTTTTGACCTCAGCACTTCAAATACTCCTCAGAACTCCTCTCTCCTGAGCTTTTAAGTTTTTAAAAAAGTGTCATGTGATTGCCAGGTCAATTTTTCTCCTCAGCATTACAAATCTACTAATCTGGGACCTTTTCCTGTGAAAGACTCACTCACTAAATTTGCTAATAAATGATAAGGTCGTACTTTTCATCTGGATTCTCCTTGGTCACATTGGCAAGACCCATGGCCTGTAAGTCATGATCCCTTTCCTATGGCACTCACAATGAGTAACAATTAGAGCTCTTTTCCTCCATACTCCTGAGAACTAATAGTTTTCTACCTAACCAACCTAAACAAATCTTTTTTTGAGTCTTTATAATTCCTTGTCTTTTGAAATGCTTTTTTGCTTGTTTTTGCCAATTTTTGTTTAAAATATAGCTGCTTATTAAGATAAAAGCGTAAAAACAGACAATGACTGGAGTGGTAAAAGTTCCAAATTTAAAATATTTTCAGGTAGCTCAACCAAAATCAACATGTTTTCATGACACAGTGGGGGAAAATGGGGCTTCAAAAAGCTCTCTGGCCATTGCAATTCCTTTTGGAAATGAAGACAGCCCAGGTGGCTGTTGGAATTTCTGATGTTATGTTAAGGAGTACTTTGTAAAAGCCATTAAGGTCAGTAATAATTAAAAAATTATTTCTACACTCTGTTTTACCTTAAGAAAAGGAGAAGCCCTCAGAAAATGCTTAAAAACTGGGAAAGAGAAGCAACAATGTTCCCCTGATTTTCATTTTCCATTAAATGGAAAAAATTAAAATTAAAATTAAAATACCTGTTCATGTGACCATGTTCGTTCTGAGCCGTCCTTCACACAGATGTCCAGCCTCAGCTCAGTCCCTGTAGCTCCGTGTTTGCTGTCCACACAGAGGTTGGCTGCCACATTTCGAATCTGCAAAACCAAGCAGCAACATTTCACATTAACATTTCTGGGCTGCAGAATTGAGCTTTCAGTGTCAGGGGGTTAGGAGTTTAGCTCTGAAGGACTTGAGATTGACCATCAGTTACGTAAAACCCATAAGAATTGCTTTTTACAGGGTAGAGAGCTGTGTCCTGGAATGAACTACTCTTTTTAGGAGCAGCTTCCGAAGAAGCAAAGTTTGAAATATTCTGCTTAACGAATGAAAGATAGGTCTTATGAAATATCTTCACGCAAAAAAACTAAGAGAAAAAGAGTCTGAGAAGTTCAAAGCTTGTCTGACTGCTTCTTCCATCCTATGAGAGCAAGAGAGATCAACAGTATTAGAAAGAACTGATTTCTGTATGAGTCTCTCCCAGGCATGGGAGCAGTCAGTATGCATTAAAAATTCAGGCATGCCCTGCTCCAATCCATGCTCTTACTTTGACACAATAACACCATTGTAGATAAGGTTGCACATTACCCCCTGAAGCGCATAAAATTAAAAAGTACTTAACAAATCTGCACTGAAACTTAGGCTTTTAAAAAGTACTTAAAAAATCTGTACTGAAACCTGTGCTTACCCATGGAAGTTCCTCCTGCAAGCCTGCTGCAAACATTGCAGTGTAACTTGTTAAAAGGAAAATATTGTTCTTGAGGCTGAAGCAACTGAGTCATAATTCATCTGTGACTATCAATCATACCAGTTATGTACTACTGCTGACACGCAAATTTTCTTCGAAACATTGGGTTGCAAATTAGATTTGCCCACTGCCACCAAAAAGAGCAAAATCCTAACTTTGTGCTGCAAATTCATGCACTTCTCCTTGAGTATCTTAGCTGGGCTAGTTAGAAATCCTTAGATACCTCCATAATGAAAAGGATTTCTTAAAAAACCTTACCCTTTCAATGAGATAAACAGAAACTGAGTAATCAAAGTGCATGGAAACACAAGCACAAATTCTAAATGTATAATATATAGAAAGCAGGTGCATATTTTGACATTCTGGACACTACTTTGATCCTTTTTTAAAAGAAAGCTAGATGCTGAATGGAGATACAATTGAGTAGTCATTTGTGCTTTTTCATGAAAAACACTTTAGAAGTCACTGCTGTTGCCATAATATGCCAGACAAATGTACACATTGCCACTGCATACCTTACCCACATTCCTAAAAATGGAAAACTTCACAGCATTGCACAAAACATTGCAAGGAAGGGAAATCCTTGTGCATGCAAGACACATGCCAAAGCTACTCTGCTCTTTTTCTGATTCTGGAGGAGTGGGATTGAGTCTATTAACCATGCCCAAGAAAGATTTACCCAGATGAGAAAGCAACAGGTAGTGAGAAAATGTAAAAACTGTAAAATGTAAAAACTCTCAGGAAAGGTTTCAGGAGGTGCATTTGTTTAGCTTAGAAAATTGCAGCCTGGGCAAAAGATGGGGGAGCATCAGTTTGAACAGCTGCCTCCATGAACCTTTAATCCTTCACCAGAGGTCAGAGAAGCATTTTTAAAAAAATTCAGACCAGCCCTGTCCTAGGATATTTTTTTTTCAATACAATAAAAGTTGTTAAAGATGAGGTAAAACACTAGCTGTTCATACACGCAACCAGATACAGAAATCCAGCACTGGGCAGCCCCAGAGCAAAAAAGATGAAAGGTAATTAGTTCTCAACTACCTTCATTTTCATATTACCCAGCAAAAGAGGCAGGAAAGAATAATGAGGGGAATAGAATTTAATGTCCTATTTTTAAAGTTTCATGTGAAATACCTTCTCCAAGTATAATTTTTCTGGAGAATGTTCAATAATTTCTCAATGCACTTAAATTTCCATTGTATAGATAAAGATTTCTGGTCTAATAGAAAATTAAATGATACATCAGTTCAGTTCTTACAGCATGCAAGTTGATTAAAATGGAAGTGCTAACAATTGCCATTAATAATTGGGTATATTTATGCGATTCACAATTGTAAAATGACAGTGAATACACTCCACATCCAATTAAAGCTTATTGCATTAAAAGGCTTTCATAATTTTGTCTTGATGGCATTGCTCCATCCCAGTCTCTGTCATTTGGACTGTGCAGTAAATGTGTTCAGTCCATTTCTGGAAAAGGCTTGAGCTGAAGCTACATTTAGTTCCTTCGCTACTGGAATCTGTCTCACGTTCTTTATTTCCTCCCCTCTTCCCTCTACTCCTGAAAGGTTTGCTTGAGTTAGTTTTTCCTCTGTTTTTTTGCAGCTTACATGTTAGCTTGTCCTTTTTTTGTTTCATCCTTCTAGCTGCAGAGGGGCCATGGTTTGTTTTTTGTTTTCTTTTTGTAAAAAAGAATTTCAGTCAAGTCTGTGCTTTTGTTCTCTGGAGCTTCTGTGTGGCCTTGGCAGTTGCTAGAAACTGAACTGAGCCACCATGCCAGAGCCAGACCCACGGAACATTCTGCCAAGCATCAGCACCACACAGCCTGCAAATCCCCTAAGATGCTTCCATGGACAAAGGAAGGAAAGCAGAAGCACAGGGTTTGGTTTTTTTCTCATTTATAAACCAATATGCTTTTGAACTGCCTTGTCTCCAGTCACACAGCACAATGGATTTAGGATTTTTGGGGTTATGAGTTACAACTAGAAAACAAATAGCTAGTGATCCTAACACATTTCCAACATTCCGATTTATGCTATTGTAAGGCCAGGGATGAACAGGAGACAGATTTTATCAGCAATGCAGGTACAGCATTGAGTTGCTACATACAAAACTTTTTTGCTCAGCCTTAAATGCTACCCATTTACACACACAGATAAGCATACAGGAAGATCATGGTTCCAAGGATTTCAATGTATGGACTGACAAGGATGGTTAGTGGTGGTATTAAAGACTGTTTCAGAATTAAACGAATTCTGACAAAAGCACAGGATGCTATCTGTAAGTCATTATACATACTTAGTTCTGGAAATGCCATCCTAACTCACTATGGGCACTGTAGTCCTTACTACAGTCCAGAGAGCAGATGAGGCGTAGAAGCACAGAGAATACAGCTTCCTAGAGCCCAGCAGTTATATTGACCAATATTTTTTGATAATTCTAAAACTCTAAAACTTTTCCCAGGCAAATGAGTTCCTGCAAGACTTGCTGTGAGGTAGTAGCTGGTGTCCTGGGTCCTGCAGCCTTGCCCTGCCTGGACTGGAGCCAGGCTGTCACCCAGGTACACTTCAGCCTTCATGGAGCCAGGGAGGGGTGAGCCAGAGGGGAGAGCCAAACTCCCAGGGGTTCTGAGAGCTGCCCTGCATGCTCATCATGACATGAAACTGTCTGTGCCAAAAGCAGACAGAGGGAAAGTGTAGCAATCTAAAGATAACTGTATGTTCAATATCATCATCTGTGAACAATGGATGTAGAGATGGTGTTAGGACAATCCTCAGGGATACAGCAACAATAGAAGCACCTTGTACTGTCAGTTTATATAATACTCTCCCTACATCTGATTTAATGCCTTAAATATGATAATGGCTTTAACTAATAATTAAATAATGACTTTAACTCTTAGAAGACATTAGCAATATTCATTTATGTTACCTTTTTTTGTTTGAGCGGCACTTAGAGTCAATTTTAGTGCACTGCTTACATTCTCAGATAACCCTAAGGCCATCAATGTCTATGGATCAAATATAGAAAAATGAGCCACTTCTCCTGTCAACTGATACACAGTAATTTTAGAACTATTTATTCCTTTGTGTGAGCCATAAAAAAGAAAAAGCCAAAGGTAAAGAAGTCAAGCACTGCCAAAAACCTCACTGAAGAAACACAGGACTCTTATTCACTGTGACATTGATCCTGATAAAAGAATATGAACGGTCCAGCTGTGCAGCACTCGGACTGTGCAGGGTGGGGTTATATTGCTTTTGTACAACAGATCTGTGACACTTGCTGGGCTCAGATTGACTCATTAAGGGTATGAGGATGACACATTTTAAAAAAAGGGAAATAACTGAAAGAGAAGTTAGTGAGCTCTTAGGCTTTCTTCTTTTCTCAAATGTGCCACTTGACTTTATGTGTGACATTTTCATGTCAGCGCTGTAAAACAGTTCTGTAAAATCCATGAGTTTGGGGCTGAGAAAGGAGTGCTCTCAGGTTCTATGGCTTAGCACTGCTGCAGTGACTGAGACACTTCCTCATTGAATTATTGAAACCAAGATTAAAGAATTCACTTTTCACTGAGTAAAACAACTTTTTTTTTGTACCACCTTGACTATAGAAGTCATGAAATCTAAAATAAATGACAATGTCTGCTATTATATGGTTGAGTTAATGTAAAATGTGTTTTCAAAGACATTGGAAGCTGTGATATCTGCACAGTATATTAATGCTGGATCACAGCTTGTAGATTCATGAGTACTTCCTAAGAAAACACCTCGTGGCCAATTCACACCCCTTGTTTTAGGTAGTAGGACTTCAAATACATATTACAAATATATTATTCTGCCTTAGAAAGAGCATGGGATGGGTATTACTGTTTTCAACTTTTTCCAGACTTCCTGGTATATTCAAAAGAGTAAGAACAAAACCTAATTGAAAACTTTTGTCTTCTACAGTGGAAAAGAGTACAGTTACCTCACTCACACAGAACTGACAGTCTCACTAAGCTTAATCTGTCTGGATTTGCCGTTACGTTGCTCTACCGTACATATTTCAGATGTTACAAGGCAGAACAGATTATCAAGGGTATGTACACCCTGCCAGCTAGAAGGACAAAAGGCACAAACACACATAAGAGATAAGGCCATGACAAGTGTAGAAAAAAGATTGCTTTTTGTTTTCCAAATGTCCTTCTTTTCTATCATAAACAGATTTTTTTCAAGAAATGTAAGAGTCAGATTTTAAATAAATGTATTTGCAAAAAAAGAGGAGCTGAGCAGAGGCTGTTTATGAGACATCTGCTTTTACACCACATGCTTTTACTAGCTAGATACCAAAATACCAGAGCCAAACCTGTCTGCGTACTTCATTGTTTACTATTTCTTAGACTGGCATAGGCAAGCAGATGTAAAGTTTTTCCAAAGGGAAGCAGAGAGGGTACTAAATGTCAGTCAGTGCTGGCACAGAGTTTTGGTGTGTATAATCAGCAAGGTTTCAGGAGCTGCGTGAGTCTTACAAAGCAGTGACATTACAGTCTGCTTCCCTTTTTCAGCTGCTCACAGCCATCGACCTTCAAGGTTTTTCAAGGTCCTCACAAGTGCCAACAAATTAATTAAAACTGCACAGGGAATGTGACAGTCTCAGTAGAAGAGAAGTAGGGCTGAAAATTCTCTTCCTGTTATTTTAGAGAAAGTATGTTTTAGACAAAAAAGAAAATCTTTGGTCTTCACGTCCTTCCTAAGAACTTAGTAAATGCTTTTAAGGCACAAGTTTCACACCATTGATATGATTTTGATTTATTGTTAAAAATATTTGGGTTTATGCAGAGATTATATTAATATTGCTGTGAAAAGAGTGAATACCTGAATCACAAGCTCCTCCTCTTAGACCCTCTTGATTGAGTTAAGGATTGTCCAGCTGGCCAGAGAAATTACACATCTCCCATGTATACATGAGAAAGATGGTGAAGGAAGATCACAGTAGCAGTCACAGCAATCTGATCCAGCCTGACTTCTACTGATAAATTCCTTACTTCTCAGTACACATTAACCTCATAAAGAGCGGGCAGCAGGACCAAAAAGAGGAAACTTTAACAACAAAGGAATTCATTACTGCCAAGAAGTAGCAAACAGTAAGATATACATAAATTGGAATTTTTTTTGAACATATGTAACTGATAGCTTATAAAGAAGAATTAAGGATTGCTAGTACCAGAGAAAGTTATTTTAAAAATCTCACTATGAGTTAATTTGCCTTTCTAAAAATAAATCCTGGAGAATAGTAGAGATACCTATGTTTAGAAGTCTATGGTCCAGTCTTGACCACTGGGAATATGCAGACTTGTGTCTGATCTTGCCAAATGTTTTGGTCAAAGTTTCAACTTCATCCTCTGATTTCAAATATGAAAGTTAATTTTCTGACAGTCCCAAGAACATCTCCCAGAAAATCAGAGAAGGCTAGAACTCACAGTACAGATATTCCTATGGTTTTTTTTAAGATAGCACAATATACTGGAAGAGTGAAGCCTTCTTTATATATCTTAATGAACTGAGAGGAATAGACCTCTGCACGCGACCTATCCATGGCATAAAGCTGCTGTAGTTCTTGGGGGCAAAGGACACAGCAATTTTTCAGTGCAACTAAGGAAGTAATTTCCTCTCCTGGCAATCCTTGTGTTCTCATTTCTTCTGCACAAAACAAACTGTCAAAGAATGGTTTGCTACAGCTCTGTTCTTCAGAGAGGTCTGAATGGAGAACATCTTTGATGACAGATGGAGATTTGCAGCTGGCTGTTTGCTCAGCCCCTGCTCTGCAGTGATGCTCAGATATTGGCTTTTCTTTTGTGGCCTCTGCCTCCCCTTATCCATCAATGGAGAAATTGTATTTGTCTGCTACTGGTACTCAGTGATGACAGCACCTACAGAATGTAAAGAACAGCTGAGCAAAATCAGTTGTTTTAAAAGGAAAGTATCCAGGCCTTGCTTGTCACATTTCATGTGTGAGCAAACCTGACTCCATCTGCACAAAATTGTCCTTGTAAGGACAGGAGGAGGTATACCAGTAGATATGCAAAAAACCCCAAGCAGTGACTTCAAACCTCCTTTCTACTAAGGTGATTCTCTGAATCTAAAATCTTCTGCAACATGCAGTAATGAGTGCTACATACTTTTTTCCTCATTCTTGTCCTCATTGTGCATACATATGCCCTCTACACATGAAGTTGTAATGAGTTACAAAAGCAACAGTGATAATTCTAAGACATGACAGTTTCTCATTTTAATGCATAGTTCAGAGATTGTTTCAACCACTGTGAACTTCCTTAATAACACTGCTTACCATCAGGTTTACTCTGATTTAATGATTTTAATTTCCCACAATCTAAAATGTTAGATTCATTTAAATTTGATCTATTCCTCACCTCCCCCCAGGCAGCAGGTGGAGGCTCCACAGGAGGGTAATATTTGGGGACATCCCAAGCCACTGCAGCCATGAACCACTTGAAATCTTTACACTTAAGGTGCTTGCGCAGCTCCTTCTGGGCAGAGATGTCACCAGTGGAGAGATGTCTGTACTCAGGCCGTCGCTGGTAAATGTACTCTGCAAACTCATCCATCCACGTCTCGGCCACTCGCTTCAGGTTCTGCGTGGCACAAAAAAGAGTAAACATTAATTTCTTCATGTTTTGAGTGAACAGTATTCATAACAGGGAAAATTTTAAACAAAACAAAACAAGAAATCAGCATTCCACACAATTTTTAAGCTTGGCTGGTCTCATTTCTCAGTCTTAAAACCTGGAACAGTTCCAGTAACTGTATGCTATCTTCATTACAGTGTTGAGCAAACACTACAGAGTACTAAGTACCCTGCTTTCCTGCTGGCTCTGTGAGACAGCCTTCTGTCAGTCGAACATCATATTTTCTTTATATTTTCATCATATTCTTTATCTTTTTGTCATATCTTTATGCATATTCTTTATATGGGTTTTTGATTAATGATGGATGTTGAACAGAAATTTCCTTTCAGCTGCTTACATTAGTGCCTGTCTTTTCCTTGTTTTTTCAGACCTGCTAATGTGGAAGAATGGTTCAAATTCTTCCTTCTGATATATTTCACTTTGCATTTGAAAGGCATCTGAATTTTAATCTGTCATGATACTGCTTAGTCACCAAGCAATTCCTACCTAAATTTTAGGGTCAGGTCTTACATGTGAATGTTTGGGGGCAAGTAGCCCTGAAGAGGAGCTGATCTAAAGAAAAAGACCTCCTGGGATAGTAGCCACAACAACCTGTGGCTTTCTGCACTCACTCATCCTATGAACATATCTAAGACTATTTAGGTCCCATGAAACCCAGTTCTGGCTGTGTTCCACAAAGTTGATTTTTGTTGGCATTTTATAGGAAACAAAATTACCTGTTTTGCTGAAGAATTTATTCAAATTATAATTAATTAAATTAGCTGCCTCAAATTATAAAATAAAACAAATACCATTGCAAAGAAAAGCTCTGGGTAGACTGAAGAGATATTGTTATTTACCACCAAGAAGGGGGCATTTTTTTCTATATTTTTGTTTGTTTTTAAAGTTCCTCCTGCATCTCAATCCACACAAATTTATATGCAGATGTTGTAGTGGAGTATGGGCATGGTCTATTCTGTATTGCCACAGCTGCCCAATAACCTTTTATCCCACCAACAAAGCAACATCTCTCTACATGACATTGAGACACTAGGGTGTTCTTATTGCTTTGTTTGTAAAAACAAGATAATCAAGTTTCATAATATTCTTTTTATAGAACACTAACTATAAAATCTTGAGATTCACTCTGTAATAAGATGGAGGACAACATACATCTGATTATCATTAACATAAGGTAATGTTTCTTTTCAGAACATTCTCTGCATCTGAGTAAACTGGATTCATACTCTGACTTGCCTTCAAGATTCACTGGAAAATTCTTTTTCCTGAATTTTATTAACCCACGTAAACTAAATGTCTCTGAACTAATAAGGCTTATCTGAATACAAAGACAGCAAGACACAGAACAAAGGAAGTGCTTTTGGCTGACACTGCAAGATAAGTTTCTATGTGCTTTCTCTCTGTGAAGCAAATATGTTAAACCTGCAGGGATAAAGCAAGTAACATTAAAGCAGTCTAAGAATTCACAACACTCATATCCTTATTCAAAAGTGGCTTGTGCCCCTCATAAGTTTGACTTGTGTTGTAATTTCTTGAAGACCTAAATAACTTTACAAGAAATTAGAATTCAAGAATAGGAACTGGGTAGGACAAAGAAAACCAGAAAAAAATCAAGAACATCATCTAAATTACAATCTCACCTTTCTAGCAGAAAACCTGTAACACAGAAATTTTCTGACAAGTAAAATTACTGTGATGAGATTTTGTACATGAGGCAAAAAAATATTATTAGGAACATTAAACAAAAAACGAAAATAATGAAAATATGTGTGATTTCTAGCATATCTTTCACTGCAATGCTCATACCTCATTTGCTACAATGCAAATGCAGTTTAGGACTCTTCTATAATATAGTTAGGCTATTTTCATATTTAAAAACCATACTATAAAAAGAGCCATACGGTAAAAGTACAGTAAGAAATAAAAATTGTCTTAGGAAAGAAAAATTCAAGGTAAGTCTTGCACCACTCCACCAATACTAAGAGCAGTCTCTGAGGGACTTTCATTTTTAGTTACTTGGCTGCACTAAAAAGACTGCATTCTGCTTTAGATAATTGTTACTGATAAAACATGAATCCAACAAAAATCTTGATGTTATACCTGATCACTAACTCAAAATTCTAATTCACCAGTCAAAAACTTTTTGTTTTCCAATAACACCTTTATAACTGTTTGGGTTTCATGTGTGTTTGTGTGTAAACCCACCAAACACTGTATTAAAAAAGGAGTCAGTTCTTCCCACCATTCCCCAAGTATCAGGTAGAACACTTTGGATAAATCTATTTAAAACTTTGCTTCCCTGTTCTTCCAGGACCATTCTTTCCATCATATGCGAAAAATTGCCTGTAATGAACTAGTATATTATCCTTACTATGTTTATACACTGATGTCATAAGCCAAAGCCTTATGAGGCAGCCCTTCGAATTTCAATAGGTTTGTTTTTAAAAATACAAACTCTTGATTTGCTAGCTCTAAATCTCCAGACTACTTATGAACATGACCAAAAGAAACACTGTTCTGGAGTGGTGAGAAACTGTTTCTGAGGCAAGCATGCAGCATCTAAAAAATTTAAAGAGGTTTGTTTGCCTCAGTTAGCCTGGGTTAGCATTTCTTATTGTTATTACCACTATACAAGCTCAGAAATCACCATACTTGCTTTTAACACAAATGTGTCCAGACTAGTAATAGAACTGCCCACACTTGAATTGAACAGAGTCAGGAAGAGCTGCTGTACTGAAAGCTGGTTTGGTGCAACCTTGCACAGAAAAGGCAAACATTATTTACATCCTTATTTAGAACACAGCATGTTCCTGGAGCAAAAATACAGGCTGTCCAAGATGAGATGGGTGAACTTGTAAGCTGAAAATCCCCTTTCTGTGGCTGTCTAGCAGCATGATAAATTGCAGAGAACCTCTTAGGATCATAACTCTTCTCTGCAAATTATGGTAGGGAGCTGCTGGGCTTTTACTCATCCTATCTGAGGAGCACAACCAAAACAAGAGCCCTCATCTCTGAGCACTTTAGGCCTACCAATCAAATGACTTACTGCAAGGTAAGGACGTGATTTCAAGTTCTTTACAAGTCTTCCAGAGTTGCCATTCCCACAATCTGGCTGGATTCCTTACATAGTGGATGGAGGAAGGAGAATGGTCACTTCCTCCTTGCCTGACCCTTAGGTGAGGCTAGATACAAGCTGAGCATGTCCTATAAGCCCCACAAGTAGGAATGGTTTTGAATAGCTACCCAATCTTGACAGAGTCTAGCTGTTAACCAGGCTTTAAGCTGTTTGACTTAGATATGATTTTACTCTGTGTGGGTATAGTGCCACAGAACTTGCATGCCAAAGAACTTTAAGAGCAGATTAGGTTGCATTTTGTGATTGTCTTACAGCATCCTTTAAGCACTCATTTCGTTTACATCATCATGAGACAGTTAAGTTTCACAGTGAAACTAATCTTCAAATAATTTAGAGTCAACAGGAATTAGATTTGAATCTTCTTGATTTCTGTCTCCTATTACTATTTATGTAATCTTCTACAGAAAACTCCTTTAAATGCCAGTTTCTAAATGGCATCAAATATCACTACAGGAAGAACCAGTTTTGGCATATCTTTGTGGTAGACCACTCTTGTTTGGATTCAATCTGAAAATCTCATGTAAATGCATGTGGAAAGGAAAAAAATGAAAAATAGAATCATAGAATCATTTAGATTCAAACTGACCTCAAAGATCATCCAGTCCAACTGTTAACCCAGCACTGCCAAGTCCACCACTAAACCATGTCCCTAAGTGTCACATCTACATGTCTTTTAAATACCTCCAGGGACGGTGACTCAACCACTTCCCCGGGCAGCCTGTTCCAATGCTTGACAACATGTTTCTACAGCTGAAAATGGCGTAGCTTAGCTTGGTTGACAAATTCATTGCAAGGCTACAGATGTCCAGATTGGTTACTCTTAATAGGAAAAAAAAAAAGGAAAAAAATTAAAGAAAAACAATTAAATGAAGATCAATTAATTATTTATTAGTTACATGAATTGACACACAAAATAAAGAAGTCATAGGGACTCTAAGTGGACATCTGAGGAGTTTGTCAGGACCTATCCAAGAAGACTAATGACAATTTGTTCTCTCTTTTGGCATTTTCAGTGAAAAAATTCTGTATGAGAATAAGTAAGGCCCAGTATATTTCAGTAGAGGCGTATTTCTGTATCTTAGGTTGTAACACCAGTCACAAAGAAACTGTGAGATGAATACAAGAGTGACAGCAACCACACTGACTCATCAGCTGTCATCAGTTGCTCATTTATGCATTCTTGGTATAATCTTAATCACTGCCACAATTTTACTCTCTGGTAAGTACTTTACCACTGAGCTTACATTTAGACAAGTTTTATTTAAGTTTATATGAACTCACACATTTAAGACTGTGATTTTGCTTTGTATTTTTACTCAACAATACTCTACAAGACAGTAAGTTACAATGCCACTGATACATGGATGTCATGGTTTAACCTCAGCTGACAGGTAAGCACCACACAGCCACTTACCCAGTCCCCCTTAAAGGGGTGGGAGAGAGAATCTGAAGAGTGAGAGAACTCGAGTTGAGATAAAGACAATTTAACGGGAAAAGGAAAAACTGTGCACACAAGCAAAGTCATTCACCCCTTCCCATGGGAAGGCTGGTGTTCAGCCATCTCCAGGAAAGCAGGGTTCCATCACGCCTAATGGTGACTTGGCAGGACAAACACCATCACTCTAAACACACCCCCCTTTCTCCTTCTTCCTCAGATTTATATACTGAGCCTGATGCCATATGGTCTGGAATATCCCTGTGCTCAGTTGGGATCAGCTGTCCTGGCTGTGTCTCTTCCCAGCTCCTCACCCTGCTTGCTGGGGGTGGGCATTGGTGTGAGGAGCAGAAAAGGCCCTGACCCAGTGCAAGCCCTGCTGAGCAATACGGAAAATACCTCTACAATCAATAACAGTTTCCAGCACTGATCCAAAACACAGCCCCATACTAACTACTCTCAAGAAAATTAACTCTATCCCAGCCAAAGCCAGCACAGCGGACTTCAATAAAAGAGTTTAAATCAACTTGACTGGAGAAAGAGAGAGACAAATGAGGACTTCAGCACTTGAAAAAAGAAAACTTTTCATGGGCCATTTTGTTCAGTCAGTAGGGTAGATAAATCACTGTGATCAAATGACTGTCCCTTTTTTAAGTGTGTAAGATCACCTGTCATTTTCAAGAGACATGACATTACTCAGTGAGAAGAAAGCAGACACTGGCCATGAGAATGGAACATCAAGGTGAGAAAGGGACATGTCAAAGGACAGGTCCATAAATATTAGCTTAGAGCAAAGTTTAACTGGATTAGTCCCTAATATGAGAGGAGTAGTTCCTCATTTTGTCACTGTGGCTGGTGTGCTGACTTGAGATGACAGCACTCGTAAGAGAACTCCTGAGCTATGCTGTGAGCCAGCACACCTCCATCCTCTAGGTGCATCTTTTCCAATTAACATTTTAGACACAGCAGTTGGACTAATATAACACTGTAATTCCTGTTCTTAGTTGCTCCAGATGTTCTAAAGATTTTTATCAGGTGTCATTAAAGGAGCACAATGGTTCTATTGTTTGTTTCATTTCACCTGCATAACCTGTTTTTTCTGCTTTTGTGTCTATCTCACTGCATGAAACTGACCCTGATCTCAATCAATAGACTTTACTTTTGTCAATATTAAACTAGTACTGGAACATTTGAAACCTGTAATGAGATCCTATTGTGCTGCATTTAATCTGAACATTTTCCAGGAAGCTGGATGTCACCAGTCAGGACACGAGCCCAGACATCAAAATCACTTTTAGTTATGCCAATCAAATACGAATCACCACAGCATGTCTGAGACCTGACTGTATTTTGGTTGTGAAATGTAAGAGGGAAGCACAGTACACACTGTGAAGCACAGTATTGTTGCTAATTCAAAATGGGTGCCCTGTTTACCTCTAAAAGCAGCTGTATTTAATTTGGCTGGAAATAATATAATATACAGTTTGCTTTACACAAAATGTACTTAAAAAGTGCATTGGGACCTATCCAGTCAAGACAACTCTATGTTCCTCTGGAATATGGGTAGCCTAATGTTACAATGAATCATCACAGAGAAGAGAAGAGAAGAGAACAAAGTATGACTGGAGGAGCTCATCCAACAAGTATGGATTAATATGCCTGAAGCAGCAGGATACAAAACTCCAGAGCACTCACAAGGAGAAAAATTATACCCTCAGATTTGTGCAAAGGTCCTTCCATCAGTGTCAGAACACAAAGTTTACCATTTCTGTGAGTTTCTACAGCAGAAAAACAATAAAACATTTCCTGGACACTAACCACAGTCTTGTCATGTTCAGGTTTTAATACTTTAACCTGCCCACATCAGCTAAGACTCAATGGGGGGGTTTCATACCTTTCCCCTTCTCTCTTAACTCCCTTTTAATTTACACAGTGCTACTGTTTGTCAATATTTCCCCTTCTTGAGTATCTCATTTTGGTTCTTTACATGTAACTGTGTTTAAAACTTAACTAGGTTTCATATCAGAAATATGAATATTTTTTAATGTAAAAAAACTCCAAGAACCAGCAAAACCCAACCAAAAAAAGAGATGTCTGCAGGCATAAAAGAAATGCGTCTGCATGGAAGACAGTATTCTAACTAGGTGACAAAGCTGGTGTGGTATATAAATAAATCTTCTATGAGTTAGCACAGCTGGCAGAGAGGCAAGAGCCTATTTATTTTCAGCCAGTAGTCTGCAAATACTTCAAACTGAAATTCCACAGATGTCATCTGAGAACAAATAGGATTTCATTCTCTCTATAAAAGTTTGCATCTCCACCAGGTACACAAAAATAATAACTTAAGATCCATGCATTGGAATATCTAAAGCTCTTGCTCACATGAGGTCAACCTGCATAATTTGGGGGCAGGGATGCTCCTGATCCTAGTGAAAATGCTGCCTGCCCCCAGCTCTGTGGCTGTGAGGACACAGAATGACACTACAAGAACATATCCACAAATTTGCTGGCTGCTGCCATGCTTGTATTACAAACCCATACAGACCATAGCCCATCCCTGCAGCTGAGCCTGGAAGAGTTCAGGGTTTGACTCCAAACACATTTATTGAGCCTTGTAACTTGGGTTCCAGTGCTAGCCTATGGAGTAAATCCTGACAAGTAGCTACCACCACTTTGATGTAGTTATTGTTCAAGAATACCTAATTCTCCATCTTTGTGACCTTTTTGGATAGCTAAGCTGTCTACCCCATTGTATTCATTAACTTAAAAGCAAAACTTCTATTCAGATTGGAGAAAACATGAAAAAAAAAAACCCCAAAAATTACTTTGCCTTTTTTGTATTCAAGGATTAGAAGATCAAAGAATCACAGAATGGGTAGTGCTGGCAGGGACCACAGTGGGTCATTTGGTCCAGCCTCCCTGCTACAGCAGTGTCATCCCAGAGCACAGGGGTTGTGCTCTGGGACACATCCCAGGCACAGGGTTGTGTCTAGATGCCTCTTGAACATCTCCACTAAGAGGCACTCCACAATCTCCCTGGACAATCTGTTCTGGTGCTGTCACCCACACAGTAAAGAAGTTCTTCCACAAGTTCAGGCAGAACTTCCTGTGAATCAGTTTCTGCCCGTTGCCCCATGTCCTATTGCTTGGAACCACCGAACAGAGCCTGGCTCCATCCTCTTGGCACCCTCCCTTCAGACACTGACAGACATTGATGAGGTCCCCTCTCAGTTGTCCCTTCTCAAGGCTGAACAGGCCCAGCTCCCTCAGCCTTTCCTTGTAAGAGAGATGCTTCAATTTCTTAATCATCTTTATTGCTCTCTCCAGAAGCTCCATGTTTCTCTTGTCCTGAGGAGCCCAGAACTGGACACAGCACTCCACAGGAGGCCTCACCAGAACTGAGAGGAGGGGCAGGATCACCTCCCCTGCCCTGCTGGAATGCTCTTCCTAATGCACCCCAGGACACCATTGGCCTCTTGGCCACACTGTCACACTGCTGGCTCATGGACAGCTTGGTGTCCACCAGGACTCCCATGTCCTTCTCCACAAGCTGCTTTCCAGCAGCTCAGCCCCAGCCTGTCTGGTTCCTGGGTTATTCCCTCCCCTGCTGCAGGACCCTGCAGCTGCCTTTGCTGAATTTCAGCTGGTTCCTCTCTGCCCATCTCTCCAACCTGCCAAGGTCCCTCTGAAGGGCTGCACAGCCCTCTGGGGTATTGGCCACCCCTCCCAGCTTTGTGTCATCAGTGAACTTGCTGAGGAGGCATCTGCTGCTTCATTCAAGTAATTTTGAATGAATAAGTTAAATAATACTGGGCCAAGTGACAGTGACAGGCCTCCAAGTAGACCCTGTGCCACTGATTACAACCCTTTGGGATCTGCCATTCTTTCTCAGAGAGCCAGCCCTCTGTCCACCTCATTGTCCACCCATCTAACCAACCCTCCTTGAGTTTGTCTATGAGGATTATGTGTGAGACAGTGTCAAAAGCCTTGTCAAAGTCAAGGATTATAATTTAAATATTTTCTTTGGTAAGTACTCTGTTTGAGATCTTAGTTTAATTAATTTTAATAATAAATTTATAAATCTCTTAATGAAAAATATTACAATGGAAACATAGCAGCTGTATTGTGCAATAATCATAGTTATCATATATTATAGCAGTGCTGTTCTAAGAAGATGATTCTTGCTTGATTCCTAAATAACATGCCTGTTCTAAGCTGACATTGCACCTGCTCACTGTGATTGCTGAATCATGACTGACTTTTTGCTACAGTCTTTTGTGCTACAGAGGTGATTGCAAAAGTGCCAGCAGTGTTCCCTGAACAGCTTGCCACATCTATCCATTCACACTCTGGTCATGGAAAATGTAGCTATCACCTAACTGATTGTCCTGATTCTTTAATGTGCCTGTAAAAAGAAGATAAAATGTTCATGGACCACTTTAAGAAACTCCCAAATATTGTTTGCAGATGGAAAACAATAGACCAAAACAGTCATATTAAAGGAAGCTCTGACAAAATTGCAAATGTGGCCAGAGCACCAGAGGATATAGTTACAATAATTTTCTTTGAAGAGCCCTTTTGAAGCCACACAAAAAGGCTGAGACAATGGTTCAGGTGGGAATCTGAGCCCACTTTTACCAGTTGAATTCCTGAACCTAAACTCGTGCAAGTTCCAATTCAGCGACTGTGTAATGAGAGAAATGTCATTGTGCTTGTGCCTGATGTGCCAGACCATCATTGTGCTGTGGGATCCCATGTCCTGGCAGGCAGGGAGGAATTCATCTTCAGGTTAGGATTCACCACCCTGCTGGGTTAGCATCCAATTTGAATTTCAGTGGGATTGCCCTTCCTTTCAAAAAGGCCTAATGTGCTAATGTTCTGTGGTTAATCCTAAAATGCTGTGTAAAATACCTGCAAGAAAAAGAAATTCTGTAGATATATTTTGAAACAGTTCATCTCTGCATATCCTATGGAACAGCGAGATTTTATTGATATATTTCTTACAGCTTTTACAGAACCACAAATAGAAAGAAACCATCCAAAAAGCAAATAGAAACCTAAAGAAAATAAATAATAAATTGAGATACACCTAGAAGAAAACACTAAGAATATTCTGAAGTCCAATTTCATAGGTAACTGGCTAAAGGTAAATGGCTTAGCTAGAATTGTTAAAAGGGAAGCAACAATCAGAAATACAAAAAGCAACTAAAATAATCCAGTAAAACAATTGAGCAGTTTTTAGGATCTGGGGGTTTGCTTTCTAAACATGCCTTACCTAAAACAAATGGGCAAAATTAGTTATTATTTACTGCAGTTTTGTGCACAGATTGACAGGTTTGGAATGAATGAATAATTATGTGGTGCTTCCAGGTTATAAAGTGACATCTGCATGCCTATTAATATTTCTTTATGTGCAATTGCCTGTAAATTTAACACTGACTGCTTTCAGCAAGCAGCAATATCTTAACACATCTTCAGACAAAAAATATTCAGTCTTTTTATCTACATTTGATTGTCAGAATCTGTTTATAAATCTACTATGTATGATTACAGCTTCCTTTAATTTTGCTCTGCACCACCAAACAATATTACTAATTGTTTTATATGTGTATGCTTTTCAATTTATGTGGGATGTGGCAGCAACAAATATGCATAAGCTTTCTAGATCTCGAGTGACAGATAAGATAGAAAATTGAGGTCATGATCGATACTGTTGTGTGTGGTATAATAATGATTATTTAGTGATGGGGAGGTGCAACAAAGTTTTTGACAGGTCTCTGATTTATTAAAGCATACATGATTCTCATGCTGGGTTAAAGCTCTCTAAACAGATACTGAGATTGGTCAAGTGCTACGTAGCTGGCTGAAACTGTGTGTTGGAACTCACTGCTAAAAGAAAAAGAGAAGTGAAATCCCAAGGGAAGGTGAAATGCTCACTTTAAAGATTATGTTTTAAGGGTAAACATAAGTTGAAACAGCTTGAAAGGAAACCCATGGCATGATTTGGGTTATGCCTGAATTTGTCTGGAAGGTCTGTTCTCTTCCTAATTCTAGTCCCCATTTCAATTTTGCAAATGCTGGGAAATAGGATGGGAAAATTTGTCAACATTTATGCAGTATCTGCACAAGGGGAAATTCCCCCTTGATTAATGAAGGACTCTTGCAATCATTTTAGAATCAGAGTTGGACTTTCTAGGGCTCATTCATTTGTGAACTGCATCTCTGGCACGCTCTTTTAAACAGCAAAAGGTGGAAAAGGATTTAGTAAAAACCTTTGTAGAAACTACTTAGTGGTGAAAAGTACTGCTTTTGGCAGTGGGGATAACATTTCTAGATATTCTTGAGTGTGTTATTAATTTTACATTTGAACCAGAAGGAAATTTTAGATAAAAAAACTCATGAAGTGTAGGTTATAATTTTTGGATAATATAACACTTGGAGGATAAAGCAAAGACAGTTGAAATATCCAGGCCCCTTCTGTGAATAGTTGCCTAATATTATTTTGGCTAACAGCTCCATTAGGGGCTGAAATACTGAAGATCAGTCTGTCCTTGATTTTCTTTTTCTGGCAAGGATAAGTGAAAGAGAATATTTTCAGATTTAAAATTACACACAATATGATGGGTCAAGGACAAAATTCTCTTCCTTGGCTAGTTATTGAAATAGCTCAAAACACCAAAACGTACAGATTCTCTTGTTAGCCTTGATGCAATACAAGAGTACTGTACTAGAAAGAAGCTGTGAATCTGAGAATTCAAAGTTTCTTTTAGTGATAACTGTATGTCACAAATTTACCTAAGCATCATGTTTTGCACTGCCACAACACGGAAAAAACTACCAATTTTTGAATGGAAGCATGAGACCCACCACTAGATCTTTTCCCACAAGTTATAGGGTAATCAGTCTATGCATGGGCAGAGATATCAGTTCAATAACTGGATATGTTTTTACACTAATATTTAATGAGTGATTTATTGAAATCAAGCTAAAATAAATATTACAGGGAGGCTGCAGGCTGTGGCTACCTGATGGTTGTAGGCATTCACAGTGGCACCATGAAAGCCAGTTAAGTGCAGAGCTGTGAAAGATGCCAGCAGTACAAATAGAAATTACTGTATTTTCCTCCTACAGGTAGTGCATGAGACAGCATATTCTCTAATGTGATACTATGTGCTGTAACAGAAGAAAACAGAGACTAATATTTGAATTTCTTATTTCCAGTTGTGTGTGATTTTTTGCAGGGAATATCATAAATGAAGCAGTTTCATTCAGGCAGTCCAAAAATCTGGATGGGGCAACTCTGACAGGACACAGAGCTATACTTGGGGAAGATATTAATCTCACAATTTAGTCAATACAGTTTTTGCCCCCACCACTAATGCCGTTACTGAATTGTGTGTCACAATGTCTACACTGATGACCTGTTAAGGCAAATTCTTCTTTCTGTCTAGCCAGCTGTCAGGCAGGCAGCACAGGCAGCCTCCTTTTTCTGCTGCAGTTAGTACAGCAAGCCTGGTCCTGTGGGGCTGGAACCAAAGATATCTCCCCCTTAAAGCAAGAAATTCATTCTTTTATTCATACCACATTTTCATTATTAAGAAAAAACTATGATTCATAAAATATTACCCTATGGCAATATGCAGACTTTAATATTAATGCCATTTTATTATAAAAAGTCTTCTAAACCATAAAAGATTAAACTCAAGCATGAAAAAATACAAGTATCTTCCTGGAAGCTACATCTGTGCCCTTCATGTCCCATCTTTTGACATCCTGTGAACATCTCCAGAAAGTTACAGAACATTTTCTCTTGAGCAAAAAGCCCCTCATGGATATGAATGTGTTCAGTAGTCTTTGAGAAATGTCTAGAGGTCTTACAGTTTCTCACTCTCACAGCTCCAAGGTGGCTGTATTCCACAACCAGATTTTATACAATAATCAGACAGTCGCTCAAATAGTTGTTACTCAGTCCCTTTGCCTCAGAAAATATCCCTTCCATTCTGCCACTTCTGCTGACTGATAAGAAAATGTGCATTCAGATTGGTTCTGCTTACAAAAACTGTGACTGACAACACTGTGCAATTTGAGAACTGCAAGCCTTAGGTTATTCCTAGGTTCTTTTGAATCAGCATGAAAGGTGCTTCTGTGCCGAGACGTCCAACCCTGTAATTTCAAGCTCCCATTTTATTCTTGGCAATCTTATCTCTGAAAGGCAGAATAACTGCAGTAATTGCACATCTCATTTCAGAAAAATAAAGAAACATTCATTTTCCATTTTAATAGCTTACTGGAAACTGGTTCACAAGGAATGAAGAGACTGATAATGAATGAAAATGAAAAACAGCAAGACCCAATTACTCACCCGTGCTAGGCTGGTTCCAGAAGGGACTTTATATGGGACATACTTTCTGTAGATATGTCCAACTCGAGAGCATGGAACATCATACATACCACCTCCACACATCCACACCTGGAAAGCAGACAGAAAGCAAGTGAAAGAATGATTCCTGGAAACAAATGAGGCAAAAAAAGCGCATTTTAACTAATGTGTATGTGAAAAAGCCACATAATCCTATGCTGATCCCTCCCACAGTCATGGTGGCCTTCTTGGCATGCTGGTAACTGGGTAACGTGGCAGATTCTCCCACCAGAATCTCACTGTGCAAAAGCAGAGTATGTTCAAAAGAAAATTATAAAATATATAGAAATAGAAATAATAGAAATGGAAATAATAGAAATAGGAAAATAACAGAACAGAACAGAACAGAGTAGAATAGGATAGTATAGGATAGTATAGGATAGGATAGAATAGACTAGACTAGACTAGACTAGACTAGAATAGAATAGAATAGAATAGAATAGAATAGAATAGAATAGAATAGAATAGAATAGAATAGAATAGTTTGGGTTGGAAGGGAGTTTAAGTTTGGCCACTTCCATTGTGCTTGCCTGTTTGTGTTATAGTGGGTTTATCTGCCTGGTCCTGGATTTCAGCCCCTGACTGACTGGGCTATTCATACTGTGAATGGAGAAAATAGGGGTTAGAGTGAAGGCTTGAATTACAAAGCGATTTAGGTAGCTGCTTCTTGTGGACCATTTGTGTATCAGCCCTTACAGTCCCTGAGCAGTTAGTCACGGCATCCAACTGAGACATGATAATGAAATGTTTGAGGATCTAATCTCATTACAGAGAAAACCTAAATACACTAATGTAAATGTCTAAGGAAAGCTTGGAACCAGTGAAAGTGGGGCTTTGACCTTAAATTCCATGGATGCCAATGTGCAGCTGCATAGAGTTGAGAGCTACTCAGGAAGCTGCTGCTTACTGCCTGCCATCACAGAATTGACTAAGGCATAGGAGCTCTGGGTAGGTGCCTCTGGACATGTCATCCACTCTCCTAGTGAGCACAGTTCTTCTCAGGGAGGAAGTTTACTGGTGGATTGGGAATGGAGACCCAAATGAGTGCTCTGCCTCCATGCCAAAATAGCTTATTACCACCCAGAACAATCTTGCATGAAGTCATACCTTGCGGACATAAGGATAATTTTCTTTAAAAAAAAAAACATTTTGTAAAATCTGCCTCTTAAATAAACCTTGAAATCCTCACCTGTTTCATCTCATGACAGCTAATTCACTGGAAAAATGTGCATAAACAGTAAAATATCAGAAAAGCAAGAGTGTTAAACAATACTTTGTTATTTACTTTTCTAACAGTATTTCTTTTGTATGTTACATCATTTGTACTTTTTTAAAGTGGGAATTTCCTCTCTGTGCTGTCTTCAAACAACTCAGGGCTCCAATGAAAACACAGACCTATGTTCACTATTTGTTCTTATTTTTTTAAATGGAGGTGTCATTTCAAAGGCTAGACAAATTATTACTGTGATTAATCAAGGCTTTTTAGCCTTTGAAGAATGGACAGCATAGCACTGTGACTCAAAGGTCAGCCCCAGCAAAAATTTAAAATACAAGACAGCAGAAATTATATATATATACATATACATATATATATATATATAGGCCAGTATTACTTTAAGTGAGGCAATGAGAGCTGCAGTAGACACATATTGCATTTCCTCTACAGCAGTAGGATAACAGTTAAAAAAAAAAAAAGAAACCCCAGTCAGATATGCTGAGGCAATAACAAGTGGGAGGAAATAACACTGTGTTAGGTTTATATTTGATGGATATAAAACCTGAAAATGCTGTGCTGCACCTGAGGTATGCTGTGCAGGGTAATTGAAATCAATCTTGGGCTGCCTTGAAGGACATTTAGCAGCTGTTCCTGTTTATCTTTCAGCTTCAGAATGGTATTAAAAGCATTTTTTATATTTTCCTGAGAAGATCAATTCTGGCAACTTTGTCTTTAAAATGTGCATTTTTATGTCACATGCACTAAATACAAGAAATTGGAGAATGACTTCTGTGTTAAGTATTACAGACCTCCAGTACACCATGAAAGAAATTCAGGTCATGTGGGACATTTGGCAAAATTATATCTGAAGCAATGAAACTCTCAGGATCGTTAATGTCTCCTTTTTACAAAAGCAATGAATCTGGTGTGCAGCTGAGATATAAAAAACAGAGATGAAACCAAAATAATGCAATTCCAGCTTGGAAAGATCAAAAGAGTAGTTTATATGTCAACTAGAGACTATCTCACAATTTATCTTTATATGGCTCCTTCCAACAAAATGTTGCAAAACACTTTATAGGGATGGTTGAAAGCAAAAAGCAGGCATTAACACAAGCTTTAAAAGAAATTAGGCTGTGGTTATGTGGCTTTGTTCCTGACTGGAGTTTAGATGCCACAGATGTATTTTTTGGCTCTGTTCTACAGCTCCTGTGGGATTTAGGATCAATCACTCTCTTTTCACATTACTTCTTTGTCTTTTAAATTGAATTCTGCCTTCTCTTGTGATTCCCCCACCTTATCTGTCTGGTTTATGAGTGATCCAGCCTGGAAACTACCTGGAAAATGTAAATACTGTACATCGAAGACTGAGATCCCAATCCATATGCTACACTGTAGTCATAATTACTGTAGTAAGAGACTCATGATTTTTGAGCAGTGGAGGATGTGTCACTGGGGAACAGGAACATAAACATACAGCAAATTATGCAAAGGATTTAGAGGGTACTGAATGGGCTTTGGATTAGGCTTCAAAACTATATTGAGAAATATGCTGCTGCTGAAAGTCAGTAACAAGATAGACAACAGTGAGACACATTGAAATGAAGGGACAATACAAACAGTAAACTGGTGGAAGAGGAATATAAAGTATTTCATGCAAAGGCGACAATTTGGTGCTCTTCAAATCGTGCAAGAGGGATGGACTACAAACAGGAGAAATGTATTACAACAGTGGGGCTGAAAAGGCTGTAGAAAATAAGAATATAAAAATTTTATGGGATTTTTCAGTCACTCTTCTTGAAATATAAGCCAAAAGAACAGATTTGGCAGTTGTAGAAAAGGAGAAAGAACAATATTTTCCTGTGAACTTTTACATGCAGTGAGAATGTTCCTCTAAATGAAAAAAAAATTGAAAAGTAGGATCACTGACTGCAAATCTACAGTCAACGGGTTCGCAAATTGCAAAACCATTTACTGGAGGTGAAGTGGGATTTCCTGTCAGGAAATATTAAAACAGTACCACGTAAACTGGGAGATGATGACTCTGGGTATTTCAACAATACTCACCAGCACCTCTAAAATTCTGAGAAAACTGGCAATAATCCACATTTGTCCGTCCTTCATATTGATTACAACTGCACTAACAAGTGGTAATGCTCCTCCACTCCCTATCTCCTGCCAAGATTGAAAGCTGAGGAGGAAATTAATAATGATTATGATGATAATGAAAGGGATTAATGAACTTGGAGGTGTGTTTTGGTAAACAGGGATGAAGAGAATTTGAAAGATGTATTGGCACGGATAAGGATAAAACAACTGTAGATACAGATGACTACCTTCAAGAGTCTAGAGAATCACCATTAGCATTTTTGTAAAGGTATGATTTACGATGCCTAAGGAATGTCTAGTGCAAAGAATTGCATTGGGTTTGCATGGCCAAGTTTTGGTCACAGGGGGGCAATGGGGGTGGGTTCTGTGAGAAGCTGCCAGAAGCTTCCCTCAGGTTCGTCAGGGCCAGTGCCAGTTGGCTCCAGGATGGACATGCCCTGTCCAAGGCCATCAGCGATGGCAGTAGCGCCTCTGGGATAACAGATTTAAGAGGGCAAAGTTACTGTGCAACTTTAGCCAGAGAGAGCTGTGACAATATGTGAGAGCACCAGCTCTGCAGACATCAAGGTCAGGGAAGAAGGAGGGGGAGGAGATGGCCCAGGTGCTGGAGCAGAGATTTCCTTGCAGCCTGTGGTGAAAACCACAGTGAGACAGTTGTGCCCCTGCAGCCCCCGAAAGGTTCATGGTGGAGCAGAGATCACAGAGGACCTGCTGCCCCTGGAGGACCTCATGCTGGAGCAGGTGAGAGTGTGAAGAGTGCTCTCCCTGAGGAGGAAGGAGCAGCAGAGACAACATATGATGAACTGACCATAGCCCCCTTTTCCCTTTCCCCTGAGAGTGAGGAGGAGGAGAAAATGGGGAGTGAAGTTGAGAAGGGAGGGGTGGGGGAAGGTGTTTAAAGTTTGGGTTTATTTCTCATTGCCCTACTCTGATTTGATTGGTAATAAAATACTTTTTCCCCAGGTCAGCTTTGCCATGATGGTAACTGACAAGTTACAAGATCTCTCTTTATCTTGATCCATGACCTTTTTGTTATATTTCCTTTCCCTTACTCACATGAGGAGGGGGCTGTTAGAGCAGCTTTGCTGGGCACCTGGCAAATAGCCAAGGTCAACCACAAGGGTCTCCAGGAAACACAAGACATTAGTATGTTTTGCAACTACTCTGTGTTGTGGTGATTACTACATAAACTGTGCCTGTCTAACAGTTTTAAATTTAGGATTTCCCAAATAGTAACTTTCCTTGTTATTGTTGCTATTAATCAGGTGAGTTCCAGTGCTTTGCCAGCTTTCACAAGTCTAGCACACACTGAAGAGTACTGTCAGCAAGATGTCATACACCTTTTTAATTTAAAAAAAATTGATCCTGATGTTGCAAATAAAAAGAAAATATTGAACACTTTCTTATGTAAAATTTAATCTAAGAAACTATTTAATGGAGAGGTCATATTTTGAGACAGTTTGTGGATGTGTCACCATCCAGAGTACTCCAAATAATTATTTGCCAAGCAAATTAAAGTAAGATGTGACATCAACACACAGCACCCATCTGACAACACTTCCACAGGCCATAGATGTGGATGCTCTAAGAAAGAGTAAATTGTCATCTCTAGATTCACTCAAGTGAAGCCAAGGAAGGTGAACCAATCTGGTTGTCTGGCTTTTTGAACAGTTTGCAAGTCCACTATCTTACCAAGTTTTGTGAACAGATCTGGTAAATTGAACTGTCTGGCTAACTCATCTGCATTTAAATAAGTTTTAAGATGACTGAATCTGTAGCTACAGTAGAATCTGCTGAAGCAGAAACCTTTCCCAAGCTGATAGTGGTGATTCTGACATAATAAACTGTAGTTTTTTCTGTTTCTCTCTTCCACTTCTATGATTTTTTTCCAATTTTTTGTTATTCCAAATCAAACAGCAATCTTTTTCTTTTAAATTTACATCCCTTAAATGCTTCCAATAGGAATTTACTCCTATTTGGCAGTCATTTCTATAGACTATTTTTTTCTTCTTCTAACACTAGTAAAAAAGGACAAGGACCCTAAGGTCATTATATACTAAAGAGATAGATCCAGAGATATGACTGAAATGAGACCCAGTGTGCCTCCAGAAAAAAAATCTCTCACTTGAACAAAACACACTGGGACAATCTGACATCTCAATTTCCAGTTGTGTTACCATGGTTTCTATACAGAGTCTGGAGAGAACAACAAGTATATTCTTTGCGATGATGAATAAAAGGAATATTTGAAATAGGATAAAAAAATCATGGGTGACCTGTCAGAGACCATTGTGATAGCTACAAGTAACTACTTATATTTGCCTCTGAAACAATCTAAATGGACAGAAAATCAGTATAGTCTAAACATATGGTCTAGCTATTGAGTTTCCCCTGCCTTCCTGCTTTGTTTTGCCGAGGTACAAAAATGATTTAGGAGAAACACGAGAGTAAGCCAGTTAATGCAAAACATTTTGCAGTTCTTGGAACTCCTGTAAAGACAGCCTGGGAAACCAGTGCTGGGTAACACTGTACATTTCATTCAACAGAATGGCCTCAGCACTGTTTTAATTGCAGCCGAAACTCAGATTCAGCAAGATATCTGATATTAGTCATGGCTGACATGCTAAACTTATTTAAAGCGCTTTACACTGACAGAGTTTGGAAGTAGGCTGGAAAGGCCCTGGAGCTAAATTTGAATTGCAATTTCAGTTCCAAGCTTTATCCAAATACGTTTGACTCAAATCATCTAAGTCATGAAACTCTATCAAGTCCTTGTAAAACTTCACATGCAGAGACCACGAGGTAAAATTTTTATGTCCTTGGGTATACTGGAAAATAAACTCAGTTTTCAAAATTAGACATGTTAGTCCTCAGCAAACTAATACAAATGCCTGTCTTACATGTAGACAGTAACAAGACTTTCAGCTCTGCATGTAAATGCCAAGTAACTGATTTCAATACACATGTCCACATACAGGGTATGAGGGTATACTATAACATGGCTGGTTGTACATAACCAGCCATGTTATAGTATACCCATGAGCACTTGAAATCTCCCATATGTCATTACAGTAATTTAAATGCAATATTAAAAAATCTGCTTTGCAGCAGCTGGCCTGCAGACAACAGCTCATGGCAGCTGAGCTGCTCTAGTGATCCACTGCTATTAAAAGGAGTCTTTCTTCCTATGACTTTCTCTATTCCCACCCATTTTCTTGAGCTGACTCCAGGGGACTCTATCCCCAGAAATTATTAAACTTGTTGATCTGGACAGAAAAATTATTCCATTTTCTTTTTTGCTAGCTTAGTTCTCTGTTGGCTTGCTGAACTGAGCTCAACACTTGAGCACAAACATAGCATCTGAGTGAAGGTAAGTGGAGAAGACTTGATAGAAGGGAAAAGGTGAAACTTCATTCTTTGACAGTGGTAAGCTACCACACTTTCAGAGGGAGCTGCACTCAGTGTGATTTTTGTATGGCTTCTGGAGCACTGTGGAAATTCCTAATGAAAAGAAGTATTGTATTAAATTAATTCTAGTTAAAAGACAGAAGCCCAGATGAATGAAAGCATTGTGATAACACCAGCAAGGAAGTATTCTATAAAGTGGTTTGATGACTTACCTTAAAGGAGATTTCATACTGCTCTCCTCCCCATATTTCTAATCCTGGATCATAGCCTCCCAGCTCCCAGAACCATTTCCGGTTAACGGCAAATAGACCTCCAGCCATTACAGGAGACCTGAAGGACGAATAAAGCAACACAAACAATAATGAAGATGTTTGGACCATGTGTGTGTGCCTCTGGCTGTGTTTGCATGAATGTTGTTTGAATTGCAAAGCTATGAAAGGCATAGGTGAACAGTAGTGTAACCAGACAATATTTACCTTTAGTCATCCAAAAAGGGGCTCTAGATGAGAAACAGGCAATGTGGTAGATCTAGAGAATGGTAGACAGTTATGCACAAACTCCTTTAAAAAAAAAAATCCCAACAAAACCAAGCCCAGAAAACCAATAGCCCCATCCAAAAGTTCTGTTTGTTGCTATGTAACAGAGGAAGAAAGGGACTCTGGAAACCTGCCAAAGTACTTAATGAGTCTCAGCACTCCATGTGAAGTAATGTGCATTTGAAAGTGAGCAAAAGTTTTCAATTCATTTCAGTCTTATAGGTGTTGGCTAGAGAAAGGCAGAAAGGCAAAAGAGGATGGCTGAAGATAAGCTGTTGGGAGTTAAACATCTGCTTTCCTAAGCATTTAAAACTCCTCAAATGTGTCTCACAGTGGTAATGTGACTTTTAGGCAAATAATTTGCCATGTTTCCATGTATTCCATTAATAAATATGTGGAATTTTCTTTAATGAACTCAGTCTTTTTCACAGACAATATAAAAAACAAATGAGATATTTAAAGTTATTGTTAGAGAATAATGACAAAAACATATTGCAAATTTATAAGCAGGAATTTTGTACTGGAAAACAAGCATTTTCTCTTTTCATTCTCTTTCAGTACCAAGAAGACCACGTTTCTAATGTAGCATTGACAGCTCTCAGGATTCAAATGTTGCTCTTCAACTTATTCCTTGAAGTTGTGGTGGAAGGGGAATACAGAGGCATCTATGCTGAACAGGAGGGAAACAACACGCTTAAGAAAGTCCAACCCAACTATGCAATTCCATCAATGCAGGTCAACACTAGCATTATGAGTTTTACAGCAACAGGCCAGATGGAACACATTCATGCTGATGGCTGGTCAGAGAGAGAGAAGAAAAGACAAAGCCATGGGAGATCTGGATGGCTTCCAGGCAATGTTTCCTTAGCAGAGAGCCGACATGAAACTGGCTCCTATGCCCTGTGTCTTATAACATTGAAGCCCCAAGGGAAAATTATTCCATCCTGGGGCATTTTTGTTTTGAATTACTGCTGGTGGTTTGTTTGGGGCTATGGAAGCAGATGGTGTCATCCCAGAAGCCCTGACTGGAAAATAAAAACTTCCCCCTTTGCCACTGGTTTTGAAATTGGCAGTGAACTTGGGACTGGTAAATATTTCAGGAATCCATACATAAGTTAGAAGTTTATTGAAGAGGACATCATGTTAATGGAATATTCTGCCATATTTTCTCTGCCTTAACACTTTTCCAGACTGCTGTCTTTTATCTAAGGCAGTAGAGATGATAAAATAGCAAGCAAACAGCTGAGTGGTCTCTGCCACCATCAGGCAGCCAGTGAATCCCCATGCATGAATGCCAGAAAATTATCCCCTCATTTGCATTCATGGTAATGAGAAACATTATGGATAATTTTCCTTTCACTTCTATATGGTAGCTTAAAAAAAAATTAAACTACCCATTTTCATGACTTTTACAGACTAATTTTATTTTCCTTTAGAGGTTCCATTTTGAAAAGCACATAGAAGCTTTGAAAAACAAAGCTTTGTGAAAAAAATCCAAACTGGCAAGGCTGTGCAGTGTAACATACACTGAATGCTAATACTTTTCTACTTTTATTGACATTTCATATTTCAATATTGACTATATTTCCACATATGAATAAATTAAACAGAGATTCTATTAGAAATTTTCCCCTGAGGATTCTGCCTACTACAATATATTTTCAATTCCTACCAAAGTAAATCTAATTACAACATGTCCTTTTTGACTTCAGGTTTTAAATGATCAAAACATAAAGTCCTTTTATAAAGAAGGACTTAAAACGAGAATGCTTATAACTAAATTGCTACTGACAGAAGAAATGTAGTCCCAGAATTCACTGGGAAAATCCAGGATTTCTCTAATTCTTGTAGACATAATATCTTTCCTAAGCATTTCTCTCAGTAGAGTGAATGGCCTATAAAAAAGGCAATTGCAGCAGGTAAATCAGATGGAAGAGAAAAAAAATCAGAGACTTAAAATTCCAAAATAATTGGCAAATACCTACAAATTACATTTGAATAGATAGATTTTTCCAGTGATAAATCCTGAGTAATGAAACCCCTTGTTCTTTAGATGTGAAAGTTCAGAACACTTGTTGCAATTAACAAAACTACCTGACTGGAACAGTAGCAAACTCATAATTTTTGCATTTCCTTCAAAAAAAAAAAGAGAAGAAATTGAATGCAATGTTGCCCCATTAATTCCTATTCCACAAGATGTTCTGACATTTGTTGTTTTGTAGGAAGAGTAATGAAGAAGAAAAGCAGGATGGCCTTTTGGTTTTCATTAGAGTGGAATTAGTAATAAGCTGTTTGAAGCTGAGTGCTTGGCACAGCACGAATTCCACTCCACGCCACAAGCAGCTACTGCTGAACAGGCCTCAAATTGTCTCCAAAATATGAAGACAAGAATCCAGTCTTGCAATCATGGCTGATATGAAAAGTCCTTATGTATCAATAGGATCACTTACACAGATAAAAGAACCACACAGCCCAAAGGAGAAGAATTAATCTCTTGTTTAGTGGCTTCTTTATAGAAATGTCAAGTACAAAGCTATGTTTGTAGAAGTAATTTTTTCATAAAATGGCCTACTCAGATGCTTAAATAATCAGACTTGAGCTATTATAGCATAATATTATATGAGTAATTACAGTGGAAAGCTGTAAAGTGCTTATGGTCAAAACATTAAAAGGACAAAGACTCCTGAAATATCTGAGAAGCTGGAAGGCTAAAGTTGCTAAACTTAAAAGTATTTGTAAAAAACGTTCCATATGAGAACTACTGGACAGACTCACTGAATATACATGAAGGAACAATATTGGAAGTAAAAGCTAGCTGATCGAAAAATTGCCCAGCTGGTCAAAGATTGCTGTGCTAAGACAGAAAAAGAATTTGGTTTAGTTAGAGTGCAAAACCTGCCCCCTAAACCCCACAAAACTTGCTTTGCAAAAAAAGACAGACTGAGAAAAAGGCAGGCAAATGCTTAATGGGAAAAGATAGCTTACAAACAAAAAACTGCACTAGAAGAAGTGTAGCAGTAGCTCAAACTGTAGCCAGGAAAGATTTTTATAACTGCTTGCGATTAACATGCAGAGGAAGGAAAGAGATAATTTCACCTATTAATTTTCAAGGTAAGAGGAAAATGACATGAACTTTAAAGGAGTGCTACTTGCAATAGAAACAAACGTGGTATGTTGCAAACAAGCTAACTGCATAGCAGGGTTTAGAATCATTACACTGCAAGAGTGATACATACAGTGAAACGAAAGGATTTGTGAAAAGGGAAGAGAAGCTTTGACAGCCTGCAGAACAAAAATGAAGGAAATGAAAATGGGAAAGCACTTGTGCTGGATGACATGCACAGTAGGAACACTGATAGGAGCCGCCTGCCCAAAACAGCTGAAATTTGGCCATTATAATAGAATGCAGGGAATGGCACATATTGCACTCTGCATCTCTCTGTATAACTCAGGCTGATTAAAGGCTCTAAAGTGCTGAACTACTGAACAGAGAGGGATGAATGCTGGACAGAGGAGTCCATCTCGTGCAGGGTGCATCAGACACACTGACCTTCAGTGCCAAGTCCACTGGCACATTATACAGAAACAAGGCAAATAGCCTGCAACAGAAATCAGGACTAGGTCCTACTGACCTTGTGGCATCAGGGATGTAATGGAAAAGGAGGGAAGGGGCCATGTTGCTGCTGGCACAGTGGCAGCCCCAGAAATCACTGGTGACCTACTGAATGCAGCTTTGAGCTAGGCTTCTGCATTTTTCATAATTAATTTCAATGTCTTGTTAAGCAAGAAGTGTCCCTTCACCCTAGTGATACCACATGAAGGCACTTCAGGAGGGGGAATAAATTTAGTTACCTTGCTTCACTGGTGACTGCTCCAGGTCCTCTCTGCAGTGATTCCTGATACTGTATCAAAGTTTCTTAAAGCAAATAGCAGAAGCTGACACTAATCCTAAATAAAAGTTCTAGAAAACCTAAAAATCAAAATTTATCTGTGTGTAATGTGACAGACTTGGCTACTTGGAGGAGGTGAATGCAGAAGTAAATCAAACTGAAATTAAGATGAGTTGATCAGATGGCAAGATGTAGGTTAAGAAAATAAATGACAAAAATAAAAACTTAGTGATTGCTCCACCTAAAGACAGTTTCTATACTGTGCATAGTAAAAGATATCAAAGTAGCTGAAATGAATATTGGTAAGTCTTCCTGAATTTCTCAAGAAATAAAAAAAAAAGTGGAATATTTTATATACTTAATTCTCTAATCAAATATAATTAAAATGTATTTTTAAATGTACCAATTCTTTTAAATTTAATATTTCTTTAAGGCATTGTTTTATCTTTTATCCATTCTAACAACATGACCCATTTCAATGTTTATAAAATCATCAACATTCAGAAATTAAAATCTGTCTCTGTAACATTAGCCTATGGCAGTTACTCTTTCTTTTTTAACTCAAGTGTTCCTTTTTCTGAACAACTTTTACCCTAGATAAATGTATGTAAACTACCAGTTCACTTGATCATTGTGCTGAAACACAAGTAGCAGCCAAGTTGTATTGAACTTAACTTCTGAGTCCTTCTACAATCATATTCAATTTTTAAATTCCACTTTTGTTTGGGAAATATTAAGATAGAACTCCATTCTTCAAATGGTGAGCCAGAAAGCTGTGGAGAGTCAGCTACAAAGAAACCCCTAAAAGTGCTTGACTTTCAGTTTATAGAATTTTCCACTGTAATTTCATCACACGTTCTTATTTTTCTTACCACATTGCTAAACTTCATTTAAAAAACTGTATTGTAAAAAAGCAATGAGTTCTTATGTGGGTGATGAGTCCCTTTTAGCCTTTTCTCTCATGTTTAGAAAATTAATGAAAAAGACGTGAACTGGGCATAGATGGAAGGAAAGGTTTCCCCTTTGCATAATTACCTCTCATAATCCAAGGGAAATCTCTCTGAAATATTGTTAGAGGAGATCTACAGCACTCAAACTAATCAGGTGGGTCAGAACAAATGATTATCCTGAAACAAAAAGTAAATGAAATCTTCTGGAAATGTCCTGCAGGCAACAGTGTTCAGAAGGATAAAACCGAGGAGCAAATGAACAGCTGGAAGTCATACTAAAGAGACAAATCTAATACACAAGCAGTCTCTCAAGATTGAGGCCTGAGTGCTGCAAAAGCAAGAATGCAGAGCTGAGAGCAGCACCTCAGCTGAGCCACATTCATGTCATGAGGAGGGATGGATCTTGGACACGTGGAGTTCAACAGCAGCAAAAAATCCTTCAGTCTATTAGTAGGAAGTAAGAACTTCTGGAGAAAACAAAAACAACCTCTAAACACAATTTGAAACAACCCAGTCATTTTAGCACCTTTTCATATTGATGGGTATTATCTGCATTCATAGTTGTCCCTTGAAACTACAATCTTTGAAAATTAATTTAGAAATAAAGATAGATTGGAGACAAAATAGTACCAACTGTCTCTAAAATAGGAACTTTAGGTTTCCTGGCTTTTGCTGAGTTTTGATTGGATTCTATGTTTCTATGAATAACAACAGTTCATTAAATCCAATCACTATCTTCCAGGAAGTTCTCTCAGAACATATGGGGGCAGTATCTGAACAGAATTGCTATCCAATGTTTTCTTCTCCTCCTTAGACAGAGAGATATAAAACAGAGAATTATCTTCCAGGGCTTACTTTTGCTTTGCTGATTTAATTAAGCCCAGTATAGCATCATAAGCAAAGTTTAAACGAAAGAAGACATTTTCAATTTCATTAAAGATAATAAATGATTCCTTTTGAAACATAACCACTGGCCTGAAAATAGGTTCTTATTTTCAAAATAGTCCTTTAATTCAGACTTTGTCCTCCCAAGGCAGATTCCTAGATTACAAATCCAATCAGTCAGGAGTCTGCTGTTAAAACTTACAGGTGATTTTGACTAAATTATTTGGATTACTATAGCTCTATGTTTTCTAGAACTCTAAAACATTATGTACTTATTGCAGCTTAAAGTAGATTTAAAGACATCACAGCCCACCCAAAATATCATTGCACATAAGGTATACACCCAGCAGCTTGGGTGGTTTTAGAAATGGCAAGTGAGGAAAAGAAGCCCTTCTGACAAATATACTACATGCTACTGTGTAGCACCATGTGCATATCTGTAGCAGCTGGGGACTTTAAAAAAAAGACCAACAAAGCAGCTGAATTGCAATCACCACCATAAACTCCACACAAAAAAGGTGGCTTTGCTTGTTCTGGATGTCCTGCAGTAGTTCAGGCTCTGGCTTTGTTTGTGCGGCACCAAATTGATTCAGGTGGGCAAATGAGAAGGGTTAGTATTAAAGCACTGCAAGGAAATGGCACCTGGAGTTTCAGTGGTTTTTCTTTTCTGTTCCTGCTGCTGCTCACACCAGATCAGACTGAATAGTTAGTGAAGGTCATTTCCACAACATTTCTGAGTTGCAAAGGTTTTGAAGAAGTGGAAGTATAGTTACAATAACCTTCTCCTGAGTTTTTAGCAAAGTCTTTTAAAATACTGCTGCTTAGCATCCTGATGGAATTGGCTTTTCTTCCGGGTCCCACAGATCGCCCCCGGTGACTCTGACTCAAGCAGACAGAGCTCTCACACTAGGCTAACCAGATGAGACACACAATTAATGATATGCCTGTGATCTGCCATGGAGCTGAGGATGTGGATGAATGTTATTCCTTTGATCAGTTCTTCCATAGTACTGTCAGCAAGTGCCCCCACTCCACCCTTATGCACAAACACTGCTTCAAACGCAAGAAGGAAGTGGGGACAAAAGGCAATTTTAATATTTCATTTATGTCTATCTTTGGGGATTAATGCAGAAGCCTGAAAAGATTCCATGCTGACAGGGAGGGTGGCTGGAGCTTGTGTAGCTGTGCCATTGCTACAAAAAGCAGCTCAACCATTTGCCAGTGGTCAAAGATTTCATGAACATTAAGTTTTAAGAAGGCAAAAAAAATTATGCCTGAAGAGGCTAATATGCAGGCAATGGTATTCTGGGATCCTGGAAATGTTCTCTTAGATGCATCATTGCCATTTATTAATGTTCTATAATTTGCTGTGTTACCCTGTTATGGAGGGTAACGGGGAGCCAGGCATTAGATTTCTCCCAGTCTGCACCAGAGGCACAAGAATATTTTCTTGTAAAAACTGCGAAGCAGTGAAAGCAGTTTTTCAAGTATAGAACTGACAGAAAACACTGGAAAGTACTTCTCAATGGAGCATGAAGGAGCTGAAAACTGATGAGGTCGGGCACTTGATTGTCCCATGATAGCATCTACTTTTAATTTGATGTTGTAAAGATGGACAGGCTGTGGAAAACCAGAGAAATGAACCTTCCTAGTTTATTATCAATTGCAGTTAAATTAAGCTAAGTATGTGAACTCTGCACCTGACTTTGAAGGCAAATACAGATAATCAGTTTGCAATGGAGCTCTGCTAATTTACACAGGCCATAGTGGAAACTGCTGAGCAAACCATACTGATCTCAGAGCTGGGAACGAGAATCCCTACGTAGTGCAAGTGAGACAGCCAACCTCCTTCACCCAAGGAGCTGCACACTAAAATTCTCTTCTAGCTAGAAGGTACAGCATGCATTTGTAAGAACAGCTAGCTCTTTTGGGAGTAATTGAAAAGCAGGACAATGGGAGATGATATGGGCTCAGTACATTGCTGGCTTTTAGGTGCCAGCACCTCTCTCACCAACAGAGACTGCAGCTGCCTTGCAAGCTTTTTCCGTCCTGGATTTGGAAGCTCACACAGCCCAGATACTCTTGTGCCAGCACTGTCCCACTGCCTGCCATGTAACAGCACATGGGTCAAGAGGGGTCACCCTAACCTATAGATATCTATAAGGAAAATACTGCAAGAAAAGATTGAGAACTGAAAAAAAAAACATAAGCAATGTAACTCAAACTCCTGTCTACAGAAAACTTGCTTCCAGAAAAAAAAATATTCTTTTGCATTTATCTAAACTAATAATATATGAGAAAAAAAGTGTTATGGTTATTTTAAGAAACATCTCAAGATTTGGAGAAATTTATTTGGGCAATCAATGCCCAAATAATTAAATAAAATGTGCTAGAGATAGTCCTATCACTTCAGAACTATATTAGAAAGCACAAAAAAAGGTGTATCAAATCCTGAACTGGCAGGAAGGTAAGCTGAACAGTAATAAGAACTCTTGTAAGTGGTAAGAAGATCACAGAATCTTCTGGGTTGGAAGAGATCCACAAGTAAATGGCCTGTACAGGGATCAAACCCACAACCTTGGCATTATTAGCAACGTGCTCTAACCAATTGAGCTAATCTAACCTAGACGGGCTTTATTGTTAAGAGGTTACAAAAAATCACCCCCAAACCCAATAAAAACCAACACAAAAAACTGAAAAAGCAAATTCTTAATCACAAACAATCAGAAAAATCTTTGTCAGAAATGGCAGCTACTGACCCCACTGAAACTGTAATTTCACTTGATCTCCATCATTGGCCACATTCACCACCTCAACCAAATGGGGTCTATACCATCTAGATAATTACTGATAGATATTCTCATTAAGTAGATGGTATTCATAGGAGGAATTGGCTCTTACCATTTTACAGACTACACAAAGAGTGCTCAGTGCTTCTGATTCAATGGGTTTCTTAGCTCCTCTGAGAAATAATTCAAATGTAGATTCAAAGATGACTCAGGGTCCACTTTAAGGCCTTGATTTCTCATTTTTCCCCAGCTTCCTGGCCTCAAAGGTGGAGGTTGTCCTTGGGGTCATGAACTGTCCAAAAACTTTTCACCATGGGGCATTACTTTAGCTCCACAGATACTTACATCACCTCTGTTTATGTTGCAGTAATCTACCCTTAATCTTTGAGATGATCATCTGTTATTTGGTGGCCAGGGTCAGCACAGATTATGCCGACTGAATAAAATCGGTACACCTCCAAAGGACAGAAATCTTCTGATGATGTGTGTCTATACTGTCACTCTAAACTTCTTTCTTTTTGATCTCTTGATCCGAGTTTCCTGAATACTTGGCTTTGACTCTGTCCTATAGCTCATTCCCCAACTCCCTGCCTAGGAAACTTTGCTAGGTTTCCTGAAAAACTCTCAGGTGACGCTTCTCTCTGCAGCTGGTGTGAACTGGGGAGCATGCATCTCACCAGCAGGTTTCACTCCTGCCATTTACTTTTGTAAATAAAAACAATCTCTCACTACCAGCTAAACAGAATGGAGAACTATGATACCATAAAGACCAAGATAATAAATCTGAATATTTTGCTAGAGAAAACNGAGAAGAGAAGAGAAGAGAAGAGAAGAGAAGAGAAGAGAAGAGAAGAGAAGAGAAGAGAAGAGAAGAGAAGAGAAGAGAAGAGAAGAGAAGAGAAGAGAGCCCATAGAAAGTGTAGAGAAGAACAGTAATTAGGTCACTCTGACATTTGTTGTCCTACATTTGTGAAAATATTTTCCTAAGAACTTCAGTTGTACAACAACACAGAACCCAACTTAATACACACAGTAAATTGTAGGCTGTCATTACCAGCAATAAGACTGAAGAGTTAAGGCTGTAAAGCAGCTGCTGTAACATTCAGCTCTGTTCTGCTGGCAAGAAAAAAAAAAACAACTAATGAAAGATTTAAAGGAAGAATGTTATGCATGAACCTTCTTCGACAGGCAATTAAATACAAATTGCAAAACACAAATAAGTACATTATGAAACACAGAACTGCAGGTCAAAGATTGAAATCATTAGCATTGACAGAGTTGCATTTAAAGCTTTCATTCTGAAGCTATACACAGGATGCTATTCTTCTAAATGCTACGCTTATAAATGAAGATAAAATGAAACAGAACACTATGAATATGTTCTCCTCATAACTATACTTTAAAAGCAAAACCATGCCTCCACTGTAATTAACATTGGATGTTATTCCATTAACAATTTCTATTAGGAGCAAGTGGGAAAGCAAACAAGCCAAAGGGAAAAAATCTGCTTTCAAATACTGCTAAAAGAACTCCATTCATAACTTAGTTTTTTTATTGGTGATGAGGCTTAATCTCTCCATAGAGGCAGAAAAGCAATATGGTCACAACTAAATGGTGTTTTGGGCTTAGGTGAAGTGGATTCCTGACAACATCTTTCAATCACTTTCAGGTGCAACTATTCCTGGAGGCTGAAATCTGCTCTACCTGGAAGGTACAATTTCTTGACAAAGAATAATAGCAAGAAAGAAAGACTAAGTACATTTTCTGAGAAGAAGAATGAGCTTCACAGAGGTCAGCATTTTATCTTCATTGCTTCTCTTTCCAGAGCAGGGAGAACAGCTTCAGGCAAATCTGACACAGCATGCTCTGTATTAGCAGTTTTCTTCCTCCATACATCACCCTGTCTGTACCAATACCCTTTAGATACCTCCCCATTAATCTAGGAGTGGTTTATACACCTGTGTTTTCCAAGGAGAAAACTCAGCATACTCCAAATCCCTTTGCAGAAGCAACAAACAAAGCAACCTTCCTCTTCCTGCATCACAGGGGAGAGATTCACCTTGAGACTTGATTTCACTTCCTGGGGGATTTAATAAGTTAGAGAGAAATGGATGCAAGAGATGCACCACCTGTTTGGGGTTTTAAAAGTTTTAAAGACACATCCTGCCTGCTGTAGGATACAGATTCTAATTACAGACAGGTGCCATCTGAAGTGATGACTAAGAAGAAAATTAGGAGACAGTGAAAAAAGTCTTCCTATTTTTGTTTCAGTAAATTGAACAACTCTGAAATTACACAGTAGATTCAAACACGAGATCCATATATGCGTTCCTGGTAGCCTTTCAAGATCATCACATTATTTGCCATGCAGTAACAATAAAGATGGGTGCCAGGCAAAATTCCAGATGAATAATGTCATTCTCCACAAACTCCCATTGCCATGAGCAATGGTGTCCACATGATGAACACCATGCAACCGAGCCAATATTCCTTCACCTCTCTGTGGAATAATGAAGTTCACTCCACTGTCAAGATCCATTCAGAGCATGTGTGTATGTATTTCATTATCAAGACAAAAGCCAACAGCCAAGTATGCAGCAAGAAATACGTATCATGTTCTTGACAAATAATGTATGTAATAAAAAGCTCCTGTTTCAGAGAAAGGAATATAATCAAGAACATTTCTTTCCTCGCATGAAAGATTTTGAGTTCAGTTTTCCAGCTACAGTTGTATCGATGAAGCACAGCTAATTTGTACTCTAGGTGGAGACTAATGTAAGATCTTTTAAATATATTTTCTAACAAGAAGTCAGCATACAATCTATTGCAGTAAGTAGTAAAACACAGAAATAATCCATTTTCAGGAAGTGCATGGTTTGTCTGCTGATGTAAATAATCCTATGAAATATCAATTCTTGCAAAAAAGATGTTTGTTTAGCAACTGATACATAAGGAGGGCTTTCCTCAGTCATTAAACTGCTCTAGCTGGGCCTCTACACTGACCTATAATACTGAATAAAATGTTTTTAGGGCTATTATATAGTGTTGCTATGAACATATTATAAGTTTCTCTGTGTGTAAGCCTTCTGATCATTTTCCCATGGGAGAACATACTTTTGCTGTCTTTTACTCTGTATAAGCTTTCTGTAAACAAAATATCTGTGTCTGTTCTTCAGAGACATGGAATTGGTTGGCCTCCTCCTACCTATGAGGAGAAGGAGCTGAAATTACTTTATCTTTCTGATATTGTAAATTATTCGGACACATTCCCTGGACGAAGCAGCAGCAGGAGCATGGAATGCTCTCTGCTGAGCAGATATAGAAAAATACTAGAATTATGGAGTCATTTTAATAAATCATATTAGCCTTCTGAATTTGTCGTCAAGAGTCCTTTCTTCAATGCATGGACCACGACGATAATATAGGAAGCTATATTTAAAACAAGTCTTTGAAATATTATTTCACATATGCCCCAAAAATTAACTTTGAATATATTGTTTGCATTTTTCTTCGAAATGCTTTACAGTATTATAAATCTTAAAATAAGACTTTTTCAAGTTAAACATTCCCTGTTTTGTAAGTCTTGAAAATTGACTTTATCACAAAAGGTTTCATTATTATGTTATGTTTCCCTCTTAGGAAACAAACACATAAATGAAGTACACCAGTGAATTAACAACACTCCTCCCTCCTTCTCAGTTACTAAATTAAGTGCCTTGACTGAGCTGAAGAGTTCAACAAATCACTAAGCACTTTTCTTTGTCTGTGGAAAAGCAATTTTCATAGCAAAAAAAATTAACTGTACACAAGTAAACCATCACTGCCACTGAAGTTTTATACAATCCTCTGTAAAATATTAAGGGCTGATGAACTTCAGCCAAAGTTTTCTCATTGATCACATCACAGACTGCTTTTGCCTGATGCAAAATTCAGTAAATAAACAAAGGGGGAACAATGCTACAACTGTGAAAAACCTGCCCGAGTCTCCACTGGAACACTCAACACTATCCTCTATTTAATGACTTTTCCCATATTAGAAAGATACAATGTCCTCTCTGTTCTGAAGTTCATCTGGAGTCTCCAAATGACTATTCCATGGGTCCTAGACATGGTGGTCAAATCTGGACATGGCAATGTGTCCGTGACAGATACGCAGACTGGAATATCTACCTGCAACTTTTATAGATATTAACACATCACATGATGAAAATGGAACTTTAACAATATAACACCTTCATCCTTTCCTGTTGCAGTGCTGACTAACTAGCTATTTGCATTCATGCTTTAAATTTCTCCTCAGCTGTTGCACTCTTTGCTTTTTAGTGTTAAATTTCTTGTTATTTCCTTCTAATTATTTCTTCAATTTGCCAGGACCAAACAATACTACATTTTGGCTATCTTCTCAAAGATTTGTAAGCCCCTGCCCATGCCAGTTTACTTGGGTTTTAAATATTTATTTTTCAGATAATTAATGAAGACACTCAACTAGGATGTGTGGCTCTGTAGAGCCATTTCCCTCAGGGACCTTGATCAGTATTTGAGACAATCTCACAGTTTAACATCAAACCATTCAGAGCTACTCTTTGACAGCAACTTCTCAGCCTGTCGTGGTCATCTGATGAAAAATAATGGTAAAGGTGTATCCACACTCTACCAACTTTAGGAGAAAGCAATACTGGCAACACCAAAAGCCTTGGAAGGGAGATCACAGTCACTGCCTCCCTATCCTTTTAAATAGCCAAGTTCCTAATACTGCTTAAGGTATCTAATGTCTTGCTTACTCCTCTAACCCTCCCTGCTACAGCCTGCAGGTGTGTGGTCTTGTCCCCACAGAACAACAGCTTAATCTTCCTCAAACTGCTGAATTCACTCAAGCACTAGAAAACTAAACTATTTTCCTGAGGGTAGTGGATTTTATTGAGTTTACATGGCTCCTGGAGGTGGGCATTGTAAAGCACAGGAGGCAGCAGCAAGCCACCAGTGTGACAGACTGTCCCACAGCAGGGGTATCCTGTCTCCGACCTGGGGGCAGGAAGATCATTTTGCCCCTGTGTTTCATAGCACCACATCCTCCATCAAAGAAGGAAATTACAGTTCTATGACAGGGTCACTTCCTTACAAGCCCATATTAATGTTTTTTATTACATTTTAGATAACGTAAAGCACATTATTTAGTATTTTTACGATTTTTTGATCCATGATCAAAGAGAGCCTTATTCACTTCTTCATGATTACAAAATCACAGAATCATCAAGGTTGGAAGAGCCCTGATTACAAAATCACAGAATCAACCAAGGTTGGAAGATCACCTAGTCTAACCATCAATCCAATGCCACCATAACCACCCCTGAATTAGGTGGGCAATGATGCCCCAGATCTGCAGGTTTCTTGGTGCTTGAAATCAGAGTCACACAGTCACTCCAGTTTTGGACGAATCTGGGGAAGCCACAGAGAGCACAACCTTCATCTCAAACAACTTTTCCCTGGCTCACCTGCTCTGCTTGTTGTTGCTGCTATCAGAGTGTGCTAACCCTACCTTCAGGGCAGGAAAGTGTGTCTGCAAGGTGCACTCAGCCTGATGACACTCAGTATTTCACTTGGAGAACACCAGCTGGAGCGTCCCTGGAGCCAACTCTGACATCATTCCTGCAGGTAACTAATATGGATGGATGGCTAATTTGGCTTTAAGTCTGTCCTCCAGGATGTTTTACTCAGGCATCAGGCTTACTTCTGACAATGATAAAACACAAGAACTCTAACAAAACATTTGACTTTATGCCAGCGTTTTTGATTCTTCTTATTTATTTGCAATAACACTACATTTACATTCAGAAATCTCAAATTCAAAACACTTTCCTTGTTGAAATCAGCTTATTTCTTAGGCTTATAAAATATTTGTATGCACTTTTCTGAGCATCTTTGCCACTCAAAATTATTTCATTAACAATATTTTGAAATTTATCTTCATGGATCAGAAGTTCCACATTTGAACTGTTGTGACCAGTCAACCGAGTCACCTGGTATGATACTGCTCTTTCTCCTTGCTTCAGTGTAAATATCCTGTTGGCCATTTGCTTTCCTATAAGGCCTGTAAACAGAAAGCTGAAATGTATTTTCCACCTGTTCTTGAGATAATAAAACTCTGTATCCATCAGCTGAAGACCAAGTGAAAGAGACTCTAGTTGCCATTAAATATTGGTGAAATTTATTTTTGTGTTATTTACTTAAATTTATACACATGACGACTATATGTCCAAAAATATTTTAGGAAATGGTTGATAGGAAATGGTTGATTTTTAAAAATTATTTCTGCCAAAGACCTAATTAACCAGTTATTTTAAATTAAGTAAGTTGTAAAGAAAACTAACAGCTGGAGAAAATGAGGGAAGGAGGCCTAAGATATAGTAGCAAAATTTGGCCTCAACAGTGTCCTCTGTGGATACTCCTGCTTGAAGGCTCTATGGTAAGTCACTTGTTCTGTTCTTCATCTATAAAATTCAGTACTAATATCGTTCTACTTCAGTAGGATGCTTTAATAACTCTCAAACTTGTGATGCAAATGAAGGCTTTACAGAAAGACCCTCTTTAAAACTCTTTGTGAAAGGTCAAAGAAACAAGAAGTAATTTCTTTCAAATAAGTGCACATGGAATTAAAAAAAATAATTTCCTCACTTCATTTCTTAAAATTTTGTTTCAATCCCAAGAAGTGTGTACATTGTTTTTTCAGAGAGTTTCAAGGGTTCATTTTAGTCAGCAGCCACCTGACACAAACATCTGTTTTCCAAAGGAAAAACCAAAGTGGGTCACTTGGCACTGGCCAAGGACCAGCAGGAAAGCCTGTTTCTTCCACGTACCTCAGTCATGGCAAAGACAGAGGTTGCGTATTCTGCACACCTCATAGTAACTTTTGCCACAGATTAGAGAGTCCCAATCATTATCAAGAAAGACAGTGCTCTTCAAACTAAACCAGACTATTTATATTGAAAGAAAACCAAATGGGAATACTCTGAATGACCATGAGAAAAACATTAAAGCACCTAAACACTTAATAAAAAACTTACCAAGCTCCCAATCCTGAAATATCATTCCTTTTTTAGAAAATCACAGCTCCAGCAGTAAGAGTAGTAGATCAAACACTAGTCAAATATTCTCATTATTACCTTGGTAAAAATGAAATTAATTTCAGTTTCCAGAAAAGAAAAGGAATGGAAAAAGAACAAGCAAAGTATTTAACACATGGAGAAAGGGACTGTCCTTCTGTTTCTCTTAAATATGAGGTAGATGTTGGAGAGGTCATATATCAGCATTAGTTTGTGTCTGTCTGTTTTTACATGTCTTGAAAGGTTTAACTTTTGCCCTGTTTTATACCATAGGAGTTTTGGTATTAATTTCACTGAGACTAGGGTATCTTTTCCAGAGTTTTCCAGCCCTGGCTTGCAGGTTCCTGTGAACTATAGCTGGTATTTTAAACTGCTATTCAAGTACTCACAAAAAACAATGAATATATAATTGGGACATTTCTTTTTTCCTGTTTTTACCCATTGCTTAGCTAATTATGCTCCAGAGACACTCTCTGGCTAAGCAGCAGCAATGCTGAATAATTCAGAAATAAGGAATATCAATGTGCAGAAAGGAAAGCCGTCATGAAAATCCCCAAGGATCTGTTTTAGCTAACAAATCTGACAGCATGTCAGTGACCAGCCCTGCCTCTGGCACTGTGATAAGCCTCTACTGCTCCAGCTATTGTTTGAATTTACAGATTTTCTGTGTCCCAACAAGAGATTCTCCAAAACACTGCATTCTTCAGACTGAATTACCTAACTTTGAAAAATGGATTATGGACAGCTAAGTTTACTTTTCCCATTACTATTATAGGATACTATACATTACTATATATATTAGTATATATATATTACTA